>CM076583.1:302584203-303025656 GCA_034641835.2 Pinus albicaulis | reverse complement strand
AGTGATCCCAACCTCCTCCTCTCCTCTATAAATATAGCCTTCATCCATTGATGAAGGGCTGAATGGCTGAATAGCTAGTCTCCAAGTTCCCAAGAGCCTAATGCTGCAAGAGCTTTGATCCATTCCCTTAAGGCCAAATCCAAGCAAGGAGATCATTGTCGAGACATCCGAAGAGAGAGGTTTTTCCCATCCCTGACAGGCTTTATCGAGACGCGTTCTGCTGACGACCCTCCGAAGGAGAATTCAGCGTCAGAGCTTGCTATAGGGTAAACTGCTTGGGTGGTTGGTTTTCGTATATCCCTCTCAGGGTTTTCCGGTGCCCGAGGCAGACAGTAAGATTAGCTATGCTGTTCACAAAGATGGCATGAGTATGTTCATATTAGCTTGAAATAACTTGAAGGAATACAATAAAGAATTACCTCTTTGACGGTCTTGGAATCCCTTGGAGAGCGCTGTGCAACAAAGTAAGAGTCCTTCTTCGCCGGCTCGAAATCTGAGACCTGCAATCAGTCAAAGCACCCGTGTAATTTCTAATATAACAAGTATCCTATCAATTAAATCAATATACTACAAACATCTAGATTATACACATCTGAGCCATTCATATCATACTAAGTAAATATTGAAACAAAAATAATAACATTAAGCATTGAATGGACAAAACGAACACAGTTCTATTGATTTTGAAAGAAGGAGGATTACAACCATCGGTTGTACCAAGCCCTCCTCAGTCTCCCAATCTCTCTTCTCTCTCTAGTGAAGAAGTCCAAGCCAAAAAGCTCTCTAGGAGCCTCTTTGACTCTTGGCCTTCACAATGTCACACTATTCTCTATTCCACAAGTATACAAGAACCTTGAGCAATCCTTCGACCTTAAATTAAGAGCCTTCAGCTCCTTCTTATAGGAGAGGGAGAAGGCCATTGTTGCCCTTCTCTTTCCACTAGTTTGGAATGGAAAAGGCTTAGATGTTTCCTTGATCTCCATGCTTTTGCCTCTCTTGGAGTTCAGTCTTTTATGGCAATGACCAATAATGAACTGGTGCTTCTGCAGTTTCCTTTGTGCACTGACTCCTTTGTGAGGGAAAGTCGAAGATTCAAATCTTTCTCCGCGCTCTCTTCCCAATTCAAACTTAAAACACGGGTAACGCATCCCTCCAGTGTAAACAAAGCGTTGCCCTAGCCACTAACGCGGCCAATGTATTGCTTGCCTGCATTATAACGCTCTTGTTCTGTTCTATATATGCGTTACCCTGGCAGAAATAGGTTTAATTTAGGTCTTTGTACTTCTTCCATATTTGTCTTCCCCTCTGAGCTGATGAGGAGGTATTTTGACCTGTAACAGATTCCCCCTAAAGTGTGAGGTCAGAGACGAAGACGATGGCCGAAATACTTTATAATTTGTAGAGATAGAGAGAGATTGAAAGACTGAGGAAAAACCTGAAACAACAACATATGTCAGAAAATATAGTATTTGCCTAGAGTCAGGCATGTCCCATGCTCAGTAGCTTTAAACAACATGATTTCTCTAGAATAGAGATATGAAGAATCTGTCCACCAATAGGCACAATGTGGAAGTGTCCGTCATAACAGGATCAGGCTGAAGAAGCTGTCTCCATAAACAATATCGCAGCTTGGGGAAGGGAACACAACTTTAATGGTGTAGCCTTTTGCCCCAAGGTCTTGACCGCCGATTCACTTAAACTGCATATTTCTCAACATGTGAATGAGGGAGTTGTCGTCGAACATGTGAGAAATCGTCTGATTACCATTCAATAATGAAAACTGTTAACAGACACGAAGGTGGCCACCGATAATGATGATGGTCCCTAAGATGCCCAGTACAATCTAGTGAGTGTGAATAAAAGGAGTTGAAGTCGAACACTCGTAGAATCATTCGACCAAGAGTCAATGATGGAAACCCTTGATCAAACACAAGACTACCTGCCACTGATGTCTGCAAGTATCTGGGTACTGATGTGTTTCTGGATCAACTTCCTAGATAAGGTGTTGAAGTCAATAGGAAGTGATCTGTTGAGAGGTAGGCACTGAGGCGTCCTACATCAGTCAACACGAAACGGAAACCAACTGATTTTGTTTATGATTTGAGATAAGGAAGAGTAAATGGGAACATCAGACGACAAATAATTTCTGGCATAATGAACGGTTTGGTTGATAACAGGAGCAGTAGATAGCGAGATCTGCTTGAACAATAGAAGGACTCTAGCAGGGTACTAGGCAGCTGAAGCGTTTTTGAACACCAAAGAGTATGTTAGGATTTTACCGGTGCAGGGACACTGGGATTTGAAGGCTAATACTCATAGATGGTAGGGTTCGGCTAACTACGAAAGAGTTTTCTGGGAAGTGCCATGTTCAAGAATTTTGCTGCCAAATCGACCTTTTTTGGAAATGTAACAGAGGTAGTATCCATTTTGTCCAAATTTTTTCCCCGTCTGATTAAGTTTAACGAGTCCAGACGAGTAAACTCGGTGAATTTTTCATGTTTAAAGAGTCTGAAAAATGTCAGGAAAGACAACTCTGTGCCCCATCCGATTAGATTTAACGAGTCCAGATGAGCAAACTCGGTGAATTTTTCATGTTTAGAGAGTCTGAAAAATGTCATAAAAGACAACTCCATGTCCTGTCTGATTAGGTTTAACGAGTCCAGACAAGTAAACTCGGTGAATTTTTCATGTTTAGAGAGTCTGAAAAATGTCGTAAAAGACGACTCCATGGGGTACCTTTGTCATGTCTTGATAACCGGGCACGGCAAAGGGGTAATAGTAAGCCCGAAACAGTTCATTTTCCGTAAGTTAGTCCATGGAATCTGGAAAAGTGAGAAATCTATGTTCAATGGACGTCTACCTCATTTTGTTATGAGTACGAGGAGACGAAGTAAACTCAATATTCTTTGTGAAATTTTAACGAGTCCCACAAAGAAAACTCGGTACCTTCGTGAAATTTTAACGAGTCACGCGGAGAAAACTCGATTTACTTTTTCTGTTTAAAGAGCTTTGAAAAAGAGGAAAAGAATGGCTCTTTGTTCTCTGTCTCAATAGTTTAACGAGTCTGACAAAGGTGACTCGGGATTTTTTCGGTTTTATGAGCGAGAAAAAGATTCCTAAAAAGAATGCTCAGTACTTCTCCATAGTTTTAATGAGTCTGAAGAAGAAAACTCTAGGTTTTTCGGATTAACGAGCAATAAAAGACCAAAAAAGAATGCTCGATGCCAACTTCGTATAAGTTTAACGAGCCTGAACAAGAGAACTCGAGGTTTTTCGGATTAACGAGCAAGAAAAATACCATAAAAATAATGCTCGATAAAATATGAGTATGTCTGCACATAAATCTTGATCCCTTATTATAATCATCAGTACCAAATCTCGAGAGTTGAAACATGTGTACAGCGAGGAATGACGACTTTGCCGACTGACTAAAGAGAGTCATGCCCCAGAATTTGTTATAAGAAGGTCAGAAGACATTCATTTTCACTGTTTTGAGTGTTGTGAAGAAGCTCTGGAGTGGAAAAGAGGTGGAAATTTCAGCTGACGATTACGGTCAATCCGGGCAACAGTCTTCTATTTCGCGAGATCCAGGTAAGAGCTAGAACCTCCTGTTATCATTTAATTGCCAATTTTTTAGTTTTTGCTGGTTCAAAATTAGGAAATTTTGAGGCCCTAGAAAAATATTTGCGCCTAACGCGGGTCAGGAGTACAACAGCCGCGTTAAATGCACAACCCGTGAGGGAAGTACGCGTTAGAACGCTCTGTTTTGTATTAGTGCCCGCGTTAGGCGCAACATGCTTTCTAACAATTCAATTTTTCCATTTTTGAAGTGGTCCAGGCTAATTTTAATCGGTTGGAAATGTTGCATTTGCAGGTGTTCAGCTGTTAATCATGAGTATCTGGCGAGAAAGAGAGCATGAGCGAGAAGAACGAGAGATGGTGACGGATGCGGCAAGTTTAATGGCTCTCCGGAGGTGCGGATTGCTTAAGTATGCCCGTTTAGAACTGATGAGGGGTCAAGAGGACCTCCTGAGGTGGCTGATCCAGCAGTGGGACGAACGACATCATGTCTTTCGGATTGGTGGCAACGAGCTCGCCATCGAAAAAGATGATGTTTACTTTTTGACCGGCTTGTCATGTCGTGGGGCGAGGCCCAATTTGACGGGGTCCAGAGCTGACCCTCGTTCCACTACCGATTTGATCCATGCGCACTGCATACGTGGCACCCAGGCTATGAGTAACCGGATACCTATTGCACAGGTGACTTTGAGACCCTTGCGGTCTATTCTATGGATGATTGTTCGCTTGGCAGGTGCCAAGAGTCAGCATGTGGCTACCAAGGCCCAGATGCTCCTAGCCTTGGATTGTATGCAGCCTCAGGTTTTCAACTGGTGTGACGGTGTAGTCCGTCGGGTCCGAGCAGAGCTTACTGCATGCAAGACCCGTACTCAAAGAGAATTTGGGTATGGAACACTGATTGTTTCTTTCATACTGGAGCGGATACCACTGATGAGGCCCAGGATCCCAACAGCGCCATTGGGTCCACGTGAGCCGAGGCAGGCTCGGTGGGCCACTTTGCTTCCACGGACTGGAGAGGGTCCCGTCCGTCACTGTTTTGATGAGGGATTTTTTGATTGGCTGGACTCTCAGATCATCATGATTGAGGATTATCCCTATGCAGGGATGAACTTCACAGGCGATCCCGAGTTAGTCTTGCCCCCTGGCACCCAGTGGGGGCCCGATGGTAAGAAAAAATGATTAGTGCTTTTCAAAGAAGTTTTTGTTTTTTAGCTTTTGAATGTTTATGTAAAAATTTTTTTGTTTAGAAAGGGGTGAAAATTTAGTTTTGACATGAAACTTTTGCTTGCTTGACACAGATGTGGCACCTCTCCATCCAGCTGGGGCCCCTCACTATGCACGGCGAGGATTGCAGCTACCCGGGGCTGGCGCACCTGTAGAGGATGCGGAAGCCAGCGACGACGATGATACCCAAATTTTACATGAACTCTCCAGGAATCTGGAGGGTCTGAGCATGGGTATACCGCCGCTTCCTATGCGGGAGGTTCCAGTTCGTCTGCAGCGGCATAATGTGGGTGTGCCGGAGAGATACTTGGTTCCTCTGAAGAGGATAGCTAGAGCAGTTGTATGCTATTATGAGCATCAGGCTTAGCTGGTGGAGTAGATGTATTAGTGTCAGAGCATGGCTTAGTGTAGCCAAATTTTGTAAAACACCCCAAGTTTTGGGAGATTTTTTCTTTTTGATGTTTACTGTGTACTGAACATGACATATGTATATATATATAGATTTTTGGTGATTTTGTGTTTTTAAAATTTTTATGCATTTTTTGATGGGATAAAAATATACGTACTCATGAGTAAATCTTTTACAATAAATGTGACAAATGCCAATCTAACACATAATTTGCCAAAGAATCGGCTAATGCATTAAATTCTCTAGGAACGTGTTCAAATGTGATTGTTTGAAATTGACGTTCTAAAAGTCGCACTCGTAAAAAATAACGTAACAACACAGGGTGGTGGACACGGTAATGATTGTTTAACTGCATAATGATGAGTTGGGAATCTAACCTGACCACTAAATCGGAGATGTCACGAGATGCCGCTTCCGTGAGGAGTTGGATCACTGACATGTACTC
This sequence comes from Pinus albicaulis, assembly GCA_034641835.2. NCBI lineage: Eukaryota > Viridiplantae > Streptophyta > Pinopsida > Pinales > Pinaceae > Pinus > Pinus albicaulis. The sequence goes on along the minus strand of CM076583.1, from coordinate 303,019,999 downwards.
GGCAACATTGTTGGTGGCGTTACCCAGGAAGATCCCCCCGGAACCAAGAAGGTTCGACTCAGGAGTATAGAGAACCCAAGCAGCTGAAGCAATGTGTCTAGTGTGACGACTAGCACCGTCTGCATACCCGACGTATGATAACGAATGTGATGACATCTGTGCGAAAGAAAAAAGATTACATGAGAAAAACACCTTAAACCAAACAAAATAATCCAGAAGCATCAAAATAAAAATAGGCAAAACCTATATACATAAAATTACAAAGCATATGCCAAGTGCGAAACTAGGCAAAATACTTCTTTAGATAGAGCCCGTTGCGGGGCTCCTCGAGTGGAATTCCATTACAGTGCTATGGTTCGTAAGCTCCTTTTGAGAGGGCTTTAGTAACAATGTAAGGACCGAGCCACAATGGTTGGAGTGTTCCTGCCCCCAAGAGGTCGTGTTTTTGATCATAAAGTAGAACAAGATCACCCTCTTGGAAAGAACGAGGCTTGACAGATTTGTCGTATTGAGCTTTAACTCGACGCTGGTGAGCTTCGAGTGGTAATGTAGCATCTCGACGAGTTTCGTCCAAATGATCGAGCGAGAGCAAGCGCTCTTCTGTGGCGGTGGTGCCAGGCAGGAGCTCAATGGCAAGTTTGAGTGATGGGATTTCACACTCGATTGGAAGTATTGCCTCCAGGCCGAAAGCAAGTTGGAAAGGTGTGAAGCCTGTGGCAGTTTTAACTGAAGTTCGATATGCCCATAACGTAGAATATAACTTCCGATGCCATGTGGTTTTATGGTTTCCGACCAATCGACGAATCATGGTTTTGAGGACGCCATTTACGGCTTCTACTTGACCATTAGCTTGAGGATAATAAGACGAAGATTGATCTTGTCGGAAACCTAGCATGGATGTTAATTCAGTCATCATATGATTCTGAAAGTGAGATCCATGATCAGTGACAATCGATAGGGGTACGTCGAACCGACAGATTACCTGATTAAATAGGAAGAGAGCGGCAGTTTCGCCATCGGCCTTAAAAGTGGGAAGGGCTTCCGCCCATTTCGTAAAATAATCGACAGCAGCCACTATGTAGTTGTGTCCGTTTTCCGAAGCGGGATTGCAGGTGACGAAGTCAATTCCCCATTTAGCGAAAGGACCGACGGAGATAACCGGGTGAAGGGGGGTAGGATGCGCGTGCATTTTCTTTGTGAAAATTTGACATGGATGGCATTTCTGGACTGCTGCAATGCAATCTTTAAACAAAGTGGGCCACCAGTAACCCGCGCGCAAGATTTTTTGGGCAGTAGCTATGCCCGAAAGATGACCACCACATGCCCCTGCGTGGCAGTCATTTAAAACGCGTTCTGCCTCATCGATAGTGAGACAACGTCGGAGAATAGTATCAACACCACGACGATATAGTGTATCGTTTAGCACGAGGTAGTGCTTTGCTTGGTGGCGGACGCGACGACGGTCATCAGACGTGAGAGCTGGGCGGAAGCGTTGAGTTTGTAGGTAGACTAAGATGTCTCCATACCAGGGGTCCGAAGAGTCGACCAAGTAGACAGATTCATCAGGGAATGGATCATGAGCTACCTCTGCTGGGTCGATTCTGGGAAGGTCCGATAGTAATTCGGCGAAGACCAGGGATTTATTTTCTTTGGCAGCCGTGAACACCAAATCAAATTGTTGGAGGATGACGATCCATTTGGAATATTTCCCTCCAATAATTTGTCTAGACAAGATATGTCGCATGGGATTCTCCAAAGCAATCACCGTAGTCTGTCGCAGCAATATATAATGTCGGAGCCGGGTGACGGCGAAAACTACCGCCAGAGAGAGTTTCTCCACATGTGAATAACGTAATTCAGGTTCGATGAGACCTTTTGATAAATAGTAAATCACATGTTCGATGTCGTCATCGTGTACTTGAACCAAAACCATTCCAAGTGAGGATGGTGATGCTGCCAGATAGAGGAGAAAGTCGCGTGAATAATCGGGGGCACTAAGGAGTGGGGATGAAACAAGTGCATGTTTTAAAGCATCAAATGACCGTTGAGCTTGGTCATCCCACAAGTATAGCGTTCCTTTCTTCAATAATCGCATGAATCCTTTCGTCATCTCAGCATAGTTAACGATGAAACGACGCAAAAGGTTTGCCTTCCCCTGCAAGCTTTGGAGTTGAAGGATGGATTGTGGTGCCGGCAATTCAATAATTGCTTTTACCTTATCGGGATCAACCCTAATCCCGTGCTTGGAAACAATGAACCCTAAAAATCGTCTAGACTCGACCATAAATACGCATTTATGAGGATTCAAGCGTATATTGTAGAACCTGCACCTAGCAAAAATTTCTCTTAAATGAGCCAGGTGGTCTCGTCGCTTCTTGGAATGAGCCGGGAGGTCATCCAAGTACGCCTGTACAATATGTCGAATGTCATGAAACGCATAGTCCATAGCCCGCTGAAAATTTGCTCCAGCATTCTTTAGGCCGAATGGGAGCTTTTTATACGCAAAGATGCCCCAAGGACAGATGAAAACAGTTTTATGCTGGTCGTATTTTTTTATGGCAATCTGGTTGTATCCCGAGAATCCATCCATGAAGGAAAAAGATTCACATCCGGCACAATCGTCGAGAATTTGATCAATGAACGGCGTGGGATAGTTGTCTTTGGGACAAGCGGCATTCAGATCGCGATAATCGACGCAAAATCGAATAGTGCCTTGTTTTTTATCCACGGGAACCGGATTGGAAACCCATTCAGTTAAGGGAACGGGGTAAATGAAGCCAGCGTTTAAAAGTTTTTCTACTTCGACCTTGATGGCGGCTGCTTTGCGCGGGTGGACAGGTCTGAGTCGTTGCCGGATAGGTTTAGCATTGTCATAAGTCTTGATTTCGTGCTCGACAATAGAAGGATATATGCTGGGCATTTCGTCATAAGACCAAGCAAAGACATCGCAGAATTCTTTAAAAAGAGATGTGAAGGACGCAATTTCCTCAGGATTGCAGTCGGCTCCAATCTGAATATTTTCCATGATACCCATTTTGACCGAGATATCAATGAGCAGTGTCTTGGAAATATTACCCATGTTCCCTTCTGAATCGATAGTGTGGACAGTCGTATAAGAGGAGGGAACTATCTCAGGTTGGTCAAAAGACGGGATTTCAGTTTTTATCGCCTCCGAATCAATCGTCGAAGCGCGATGGTGGAACTCTCCCCAAGGTTGTTCTTCTAATGACATGATCTCTCGAATAGCTTCGTCTGTAGGCCAGACTTCATTGAGGAGATCCTTAGAGAGAACTGTTATGGGAGAGGGGGTTGTACCTGTGGTCGAAACCATATCAGTGGAGGGTTCAGATGCGGTTTGGATGGCTTGGTAAGCCAACTCAACCGGCGAAAGCAGCATCTGATCTCCATAGGAATCAATATCTAAATGTTCCTGGATGATCCATGGGTCGATAGAGCCATCCGAAGAGGTGGATATCATTGCAACTGTGTTTGGGATCTGCGGCATCAGTAGGGAAGATGCCTTCAGAAGACCGGTACTGATACTGACGTAAGAGTCAGGGACACCTCCTATTAGGGGTACAGAGCTACTTGGTAAAGTGGAATAATCAGGGGTGCAGAAGGATAGCTGGTCGACCGTGACTATTTTCCCATCCAATGGAAATAGGATGAGTTGGAAGACCGAAGACACGATGGCGGTCATAGCATAAGACCAACTGCGGCCGAGCAATAGATTATAGTCGAGATGACGCTCTACGACTTCAACGTCCACGTTTACCGTTTTCCCACTCAGAGTGATGGGAAAGCTAGCAAGGTATCCTTTTGGTAGGAAAGTGTGGCCATCGAAAGCTTTGAGGGAATTCGATGGCGGGGTTAGAGTAGGAGAACCTAAATTCAGCCAACAAGCTTGTGACATAACGCAGGTCGAAGCACCTTCATCTATGACAGTGCGATGGATGGGTCTCCCTTTCGACACAACCTGCACCTGGAATGCGAGTTGATGTGAGAGGCGAGGTTTAGCCTTTTCCATATCAAAGACTGCTAGCATGGAATCCTGGGGATCTATTCCACCAATGGCCGAAAGCAAGGCTTTCCTTTGTGCTGGACATGTTTGTAATACTTCAAGTGCAGACATAGCTGACGGTGCCTGCGCCAAATCTTCTACAATATTGTAGTTTTGGGCTGCACGTGCAGAGGTATTATGAGTCGTGCGTCGAAGTGTCCCTTTGGGGGGACGAATTACAGGTTCAGCAGTAGGCCTTTCGATATGTAAATCGTTGGGCGGCGGCGGATTGGAACTAGTTCCTGGTTCCTGAGCATCTATGGTAGGAGTTCCATGAAGCTTGGCGCGAGTTTGAAGGTCAATACTTTCGATGCCATAAATGGCAGATGGTCCTTCGCCGGAAGGATACGAACCACCATTGCCCCGTTGATGGGGTTGTGGCGGGTTGTCAACCATATGTTGATGTTGCTGCTGTTGATTGGGGAAGGGATTGTGAAGAACGACATGTGTTCTCCCAGAATCCTTATTAGCAATAAAATCGGTGCATTCCTGCAACCGAGGAAATTTGTATGTCAAGTGGTCCTCTGCACAGATTTTACAAGGAAATTTCATGGGTTTATCCTTTCCTTTGTCATTTCTAGCAGCATTTTTCTGATTAGCGTTATTCTGATTATCAGACTGCTCTTCCGAATAAGATGTTTTCTTCTTATTCTTCCTATTTTTTCCGCTAGGTTTCTGTGAGGTTTGCACCGAATTTACCTCAGCGGAAGGGAGAGGAGTCGTTTGGTGGGGGGCGGTGGCAGCCGAGGATGGCTGGGAGGTTTTCCCCTGAGACTGATTGGTGGCTACACTAGAGATCGTGCCAACGAGGCCATCGGCATGAGCTCAGGTTTTTTGAGTAGCCAGAGGATTTGGGTTACCAGGGGCATGGGGGAGCAGATCGTAAAGCGTGCCGGATTGTGAATAGATTAAATCCAAGTGTTGGGCACGACGAATACATTGATCTTCTATTACTGCACCAGAAAGGCCAATGTCTTTAGAGATGTGGGGTAAAAGAGACTTGAAAAACCAATTGGCCAAGAGATGGTCCGGTATTGGCGCTTTGACTAGCCTCCTCCTACGTCTCCATTCATGAATATGGTCGGAGATGTGGGTGGCGGTGTCTTGGCGCAGCGATGTTAAAAATTCTGTTCTGGTTTCCACTCTAATTGGTAGTTGGAAGTTCTTTAAGAACTCCATCACTAAAGCGCCAAACGTATTGATGGCGGCACGTGGTAATTCAATGTACCACTTGGCGGCATTGCCGGTAAGGGTGCGGGAAAACAGTCTAAGTCGGACACTATCATCTACCATGGAATTGCATATGGACCATAAATGGAAGGTAGTGATGTGTGCGGCGGGTTCGTCTCCATGCTTCCCGTCGAACTTCGGGATATCGGAAGGAATCTTATGTGGTATTGGAGGCCAAAGCGAGTTATGGTTGATGGGGTCGTTTGTCAGCTTATGGATGTCGGGTATGTCTAAAGCTGCCAAGAATGGAAATTGTGGACTTGCCCCTGAGTCTAACCAAGGCAGTATGGGCTGAATATTTGGACCATAGGGTCCCCCCATCCACGTGTTACCAGAAGGGTAAGTGGGACTTTGATAAAAACCCCCCATAGGTGGAGGAGTAGGAACATACGGTTGCTGTCCATAGGGCATAGTGTATTGTGGGGCAAATGGTTGGTTGCCCCCAGCGTAAAAGTGCCCTCTGACTCCAGACGGAGGTTGGGGTTGGTTAGTCCAAATGGATGCAATAGAATTTCCCGGAGGTATACTAGTATTTGCATAATTTGGCAACAGTATAGATCCTACACCTATGTTTGAACCACTTAAGGGGATAGTATTTACAATGGGTTGTCCCATTTGACCTAAGGATTGCATAGAAATAGAAATATTCCCTGCTACCTGTGTACTGATAACACTTCCCCCTGGTATAGTGGCCAGGGGGTTTGAACTCATCAGAGGGTTCCAATCGAAAGGGTTGCTAAAGGGCACCGAAGTAGTCGTGCTTGCGGGAGGAGCTAGCGTGGTCCCCAACGTGGTCACGGTAGGAGTAGATGCCGAAGGGTTCGGTAAACTACTGACAGTTGTGTTGACCATAGGGTTGGGGGTGGGCATATGCTGACTATTGGGGTTACCCAGTAATGGCATGGAGCTGACCACTGGCGGGGAGGATGGTGGCGAACCAAGGATGGTTGCCATTGGCATCGTCCCTGTGGATGCCGGTGGCGAAATAGATGTTGGTGTGGCCGTAGACATATCTGGGCGTGGTGGAATCTGGACTATCACAGGTCCTAACGGATCAGTGAGCGGAGGATTGTAGTTAGGTACAACGCCTTCAGTGAAAGGGTCCTCCGGGAGTTCCGGCTGATAAGGGTCTATGTGATAATCCAGATTAGTCAGAGGAGACTGCTCTTCCGTAGAAGGCCCGGGTTCACCAAGGTTCAATATTTCCTCTAGGGTGAGAGGAGGTAGACCTTGCTGTCGTCGAGACAGACGGCGTGGGTCAGGGGACGCCACGGTGACCGGTTTAATTTTAACAAATTTTAAAATGTGATGTATTATGAAGTCTCAAATGACAGTATCCACACAACTACTAAAAAGAAAAGACTCTCTAAAATCAATCAACAAGCAGCCAGAATAGGGTGCCCTGTCTGAGTACTACCATTCACTGGTGATGAAATCCAGTATCACAATAGCATACAGAGAGGGTTGGTCGAAAGTACAGTTACGGTCACTCTAGAGCTTCGCCCGAACCTCAGATGATAGGTGTAAGCACTCTCGTGAAGACGAGTACCCTCCTAAAGACCGAAGACAGAGTGGGTCCGTCTGTTTCAGGTACCAGGACAGCCCGTCCCAGTCACCTTGTGTAAGTCCCTAAAAGTATGGCCACTAAGGATACCTCAAATCACAAACATCATCAGGGGGTCCATGGTCAAGGACAGTGTGCTATATGGGCAGAATACCTAGATCCCCGATCTAGTTTCGACATCCCTGAAGGGAACCCCAATATATAACACACCCATAGGATGCAGTCGAAGGCGGGCTACCTTCTAGTGCACCCAAGTGTTGTCTCGCGCTGAGCTCCGGTAAAGGAACGGTCCCAATAATGTGAGTGCAGCAGGATTTCACTCGTTAATGACTCTAGTTTTCAAGTTTGGAGATCTTGGGTAGTTTTCTCACTTTCCTAACCCAAGATCCTAGCCTGAACTATTGTTTGTGTAAGCTCAAAAAAAGAGTTATTAGATTGATTTTATTATCGCTTTGTTTTTAGTGTACTTTGTTATTAGTCTTGCGGAGGGGGAATGGACGTATGAAGTATAGTGAGACTCTGACTCAATAAACCATGCAAAACATGCTCTAAATATTAACTTCAATGAAGAGTGTTTCTACAAGGAGAGGTTTCTTTATCAATCATCCATGCACCAACATGTAAATAACACAACTCAACTTTCAAGATTCAAACTTCTATCTACCTCTTTTAACAGTCTGTGAACTAAACTTTCAGAATAAACTCAGCTAAATGCAAAAAAAAAAAAAAATTCTCTTTTACAAAGTAAATGTTTTGCACACTAACTAAATAAGAGAAACAAATAATCAATGCCAGCTTGAGCAGACAAGCACAGGGATTCAGTCTGTGAAAGGTACTGGTGGCCAAAAAACTCTACAGCTAAAACACAGTCACAGTAGTGAACAACAGGGTTTTTGGCTGAGTAACGCTCTGTCTGTGAGAAAATACAGCGTTATAACGCACTGTATTTAAGCCTAGACCGCGTTATAATGCACTGGATGAACTGCATAGGTCGCGTCAACCAGGGAAAAGCTCTTCAGTTGGCCAGACAGGAATAGGATTGAACTCTGCAAGCATTTGGTATGTCTACTGGGCATCAAAAAATGGTCGGAAGGATACTGAACAGAGGAGGGAAGAAACGGAAAGGAAAAATAGTCCGGAAACTATGGGGAGATCCCCAGCGGAGTCGCCAATTCTGCTATAGGGTAAACTGCTTGGGTGGTTGGTTTTCATATATCCCTCTCAGGGCTTTCCGGTGCCCGAGGCAGACAGTAAGATTAGCTATGTTGTTCACAAAGATGGCATGAGTATGTTCATATTAACTTGAAATAACTTGAAGGAATACAATAGAGAATTACCTCTTTGATGGTCTTGGAATCCCTTGGAGAGCGCTGTGCAGCAAAGTAAGAGTCCTTCTTCGCCGGCTCCAAATCTGAGACCTGCAATCAGTCAAAGCACCCGTGTAATTTCTAATATAACAAGTATCCTATCAATTAAATCAATATACTACAAACATCTAGATTATACACATCTAAGGCATTCATATCATACTAAGTAAATATTGAAACAACAATAATAACATTAAGCATTGAATGGACAAAACGAACACAGTTCTATTGATTTTGAAAGAAGGAGGATTACAACCATCGGTTGTACCAAGCCCTCCTCAGTCTCCCAATCTCTCTTCTTTCTCTAGTGAAGAAGTCCAAGCCAACAAGCTCTCTAGGAGCCTCTTTGACTCTTGGCCTTCACAATGTCACACTATTCTCTATTCCACAAGTATGCAAGAACCTTGAGCAATCCTTCGACCTCAATTAAGAGCCTTCAGCTCCTTCTTATAGGAGAGGGAGAAGGCCATTGTTTCCCTTCTCTTTCCACTAGTTTGGAATGGAAAAGGCTTAGATGTTTCTTTGATCTCCATGCTTTTTCCTCTCTTGGAGTTCAGTCTTCTATGGCAATGACCAATAATGAACTGGTGCTTCTGCAGTTTCCTTTGTGCCCTGACTCCTTTGTGAGGGAAAGTCGGAGATTCAAATCTTTCTCCGCGCTCTTTTCCCAATTCAAACTTAAAACACGGGTAACGCGTCCCTCCAGTGTAAACAGAGCGTTGCCCTAGCCACTAACGCGGCCAATGTATTGCTTGTCTACGTTATAACGCTCTTGTTCTGTTCTATATATGCGTTACCCTGGCAGAAATAGGTTTAATTTAGGTCTTTGTACTTCTTCCATATTTGTCTTCCCCTTTGAGCTGATGAGGAGGTATTTTGACCTGTAACAGAGCTATGGTTGTATTCTTCTTTTGATTAATTAATGATAAGCGACTATTGGTTATGGTTCCACTCTTGTTCTTGATGATAATCATGAGTTATGTCTTCTCTAACTAACATATAGTTGTATGCACTGGATTTTACGCTTGCGTTTGTTTTTTTTTTGGCGTGTGCAGGTGTCCGATCACGGGGATCGTGAGGATTGTGATCTGCCAGAGCTAAGGAACGGGAGCGCTACTTTCTCTACAAGCGACAACGTTGGATTCCAGGTAAGCCTTCATCGCTAGTTGGTTTATTTTCAATTAGGAACCTACACTATAGCATGAACGATTGTTGCTAGACCCGGTCTGGGCTAGTAGGGATCGCCTCTGTCCGCAGAGGGGATTTACCTCCACGACACCGCTAAAGGAAGGGAAACAAAATTTTTTAGGATGATTTTTTGGCACAAAGGAAGGCTTGTTAAGGGAATATGGTGTGCCCTAACCAAGCCTAGGTTGCTGCAACCAAATCATCCTTCAAAACAATGAGGTAAGGTATGTTTTTGAAGACATTCTTGTAGGTGTTGGATCTAAGTTTTGGATAAGTTTTGGATCGGTTTCCTTTGCATCCTATGGGAGCCAATTTGGAGGCTTAATTAGGTGATCGAAAGCCTTCATCGGTCTATATATTGCTATTGGACAGAGTACCCCTCGATAGAATATTTTGATAAATACTCCACAGATCGAGGAGTGGAGCACACAACGCAAAGCAAATTTAGAGTCTTAGGGGGCTTTGGGGTGGGATAAAGCTCCTTATTTTGTAAAATAATGGGAATATTTTGTATATATTGAGCTACTCCAATGGTTTTTGGACCATGGTATTGTAAATGTAAAGACTATATAAGGAGTCTAGGATAGTCTTGATAGGTAGTAATAGATGAAACTTGATATGTGATGCACTTGGATGTAAGATTTTTTTGAGTCTGTATTGTGTGGGTTGGGTTAGAGGAAAGGCTCCTACAATTGAGTGTGGGGATATCTTAGAAATTCTTTAGCTAAGTGTGCAAACCCCTGCAGCTGAGCGCACATGGTAGAATTGATTGTATTGGGGAAATCTGATCATTAATGAAAGACTCTTGAAGACAGATCTATGTTTTGATAGATCACACAATCTACAAGTTAGTTCAACATAAGTGTTGAAATGTGACTATATAATTAGTAGATATGTTCTGTGAAGCATTGTTAAGTACTGGAAGGAGGATAAGCCCTAAAGCCACACTCCATTGTCCCTCTAGATGTAGAAACCTAGTTCTAGCATCCCCCTATATTGCCTTGGGTGAGACTTCGGTCTGTTCAACAGATCATTGCCGAAAGGGCCTGTAATAGTGGGTTTTTTTGGTTTTCACAACCATATCTGAAACTGGGTTTAAGCCCCATTAAGCCAAAAAATGGTTCCATTGTCGGGACTGGGATCTGACAGAGGGATATGTGGATGTTCCATCCATCTAAGAAAGATATTCAAGGCTAGGTAGATCTAAAAGAACGTGAATTTGGTGCACACAAAAACATAAATCCACACTTATCTACTAAAAACTGGTTACAAACATATATTTTTACAAATCAATACGAGATATTTTTCTCATCATTTTCTAGTGAGCTGCATGAGTGGTTATCAAAACTAGTTGATCAAACAACCCATCTTAACAATATTCCTAATGCATAGAATCCTGAGATGATTAAGAAATTGAAGGGGACTGATAATGACATCGCAAGGGTTCTTGATTATTGGATCGATAGTATCATTGGAGGTTCTATTACCGAGTTCACAATAGATACATATGTATCCTATAACGAAGCTGAGCGCAAATTTTTCAAGGGCCCACGAGGTAAGTACTTGAATTCATTGAAGCTTTGGATTAAGATGCTATTGTGTGAAAAGTGTGTACTACGAATGCAATTAGATTCATATTCAGAGGAAATAAAACTAGAACTATGTGATGGGGTACCATAATAATTACGTTGATTCTGAGTACAATCCACTGTTTGGGTCTAAAATCGAAGAAGGAGAAAGCAACCCTGCTACCCCTAGAAGTTTGTCCATAAAGTTTGAAGGCCATCAAGGTGCTTCTGGAATTCCCCAACCTTCCACCCCCATCACCACCCACCACCATTCTGTTCCTCCATCTCCACCTCCACCTCCCTTGTTCACCATGTCTCACTCACCTAAGATGTTTTTTTTCAAAGGATTGAATGATCCCAAGCAGTTTTGGTTTATTGCAGAAGCTATATGGAGATCGCAGAACATATTTGATGAGAATATGAAGAAAGCACAATTGGTCATAGTGTTTTAGGAAAAAGAGTTATCCTTGTACATGAAATTTACCACGATGAACCAAAATGCTATGCTGGCTCAAAATAAGGTTGCGCTAAATGCACTATTTAAGAAGTTGAAGTTGCAATCCTAGTGTATTACGAAGATTAAAGAGATTAATCAATTAGCCAATGAAATGGTGTGGGAAGTTGATCAAAGGTTTAAGACACTGATAAGTCAAGTTAGCTTCAAGATCCCTGATGAGAAGCACAAGGAATGGTTTATCGCTACATTGTTACCTCATATTAGATTTCCATTATCGCAGCAGAAGGTCACAACCCAAGCTAAAGCACTAGATATTGTGATGAAGTTAGAAGCTTTGACAGTAGCAGATACTAACCAATGGGTTCAACATATTCAAACCCAGTTGGAAAGCCTACATATGGAGCTCCAAGATTTAAAGAAGGGAAAATAAGTTCACGCAGAAGTGTGGTGCATAAATTGCAAAGAAGAAGGTCACCATAAGGATCAGTGTCATTTTTTTAGAGACTACTTGGGCACCAGGATGCCAAGTACATTGAGACCTGGGCCAAGTACTAGACCAAATATGGGACCGAATGTTTGGTGTAGTTTATGTGAAGCTGTAGTACAACACTCTATAGACTACTGTCATCTGCTGCAGAAGTACATCCGCTTGCAGAAGAAATTATTTTGTAATTACTGTAGTTTGGCGAGACATGATGACAAGAACTATTGAAGCTACAATATAATGATGCAGAGTCATGGAGCATACTGAGTACAAGCTGAAGGGTGTGAATATATAGGTTTTCCAACAATGCATGGGGGTTTCCAAGGCCGAGGGCTTGGCCGAGGAGGAGGCGATGGACGAGGTCGCAGACAAATTATATGCTATAATTGTGGTTAGCCTGGACATTTCGCCAGATATTTTCAGAATACCGCTGTTGTATCTTGTAGGTATTTTTTCACATTTGATCATAAAATAGAGGATTTTCCTACATTATTTGCTAAAATCATGGAAAAACGCAATCAATAGCTTGTCCAAAACATACAGATTATGAGAGTTGAATCAAATGAAAAGGATCTAAGTGTCAACATAGTGAAACGAAGTGCTATAAGTATGGGTAGATACAAAGTAGAAGGAAAGGAACATATGGAGGATACATGGGTCCGAAAATCAAGAGACAAGAATAATGTGTTCAATATACAATGCGAAAGAGAAACCTTCTTGAAAGAGAAGAAGAATTTTATGAGCCTTGGAGCTTCAACATCAACAACGCAGAGAAAGTTGATTCCGTTGAATAATAAACCCTAGGAGATTACTGAATCCCAGGAAGTTGATCAATCCATTCTGACATCTTTCTTGTAGACATGTATGAAGTTGCTCAGGGATCAGAAGGCTATGGAGGGATTGCAGGAGTTGGTCGACAAATGAGCTGGTAAAGAAAACCAACAACCAGAACAACACACAGTGCACAAGGTCTACAAAAATAAGAAAATAACTTACAAAGAAATGAAGCCAACTATGTAGATCGATGATTATGAAATGGATCGAGTAATCCTTGATCTGGATTAGATGCTAATGTTTTTCCAAAACAAACATGGGAATGGATGGGGAGAACTAAGCTGCAATGGTCGTTGATTCAAGATAAAGATTGAAAATCAATAGAAAATCATTCCTATGGTTCGAATGTAAGGAATCATCATAGAAATTGATGGCGCAAGTGTATTGTCCAATTTTGAGGTTATTGAGATTGTTGATGACAACAACTCATATCCTGCGTTTCTTGGGTTTGATTGGGCTTGTGACATTGGTACAATAATCAATTTTAAAAGTAGACATATGGTGTTTGAAAAGAATGGTACTAGGGTCAATATCCCTTTGGACCAATCTGAAGGTGAGCACTATACAAAACCTGTTCAATACGAATATGGTGATACTGATATTGATCAGATCTATAGGATCACTGCACAGGATGAATATTGGATTAATCCAACTGCTGATGGTAGAATCCATCGAGAGCATGATAGTTCATGTGTTTTAGACTCCAACAAGGAACTGGAACATTGGTAGAACTGCTTACATGAAGTCTCTACTAAGCGGTGTAACAGAGTTACCAAAGCACTGAACTGTGTCACATCAGAGGTATGAGACTTGCCATTTTATGATGGAACTAGGAAAGTTGTCTTAATTTTGGAATATTTCTAGCAGAGCGTTCTTGAAGAACAAAAATATGGAGCTTTGGACTTCGTCTTGACGTCCAATCCAACCTGATGGTGGGGTACGCATAAAGAAAACTTAGGAGGATGGAAGGAGTTTTGCAGGCTAATAAAGCTAAGGTTTAGTCCTGTAGACACTAAGATTGTGGAGAAGTACAATGGTAATGATGATCCTCGTGAGAATTTATCTCATTGGACTATAGCTTGGGGCAAAAAACCTCAACCCGAATGGGTGTATATATTATTCCATACCTTGGATATAATACCTCAACAGTGGTATCTTGAAACAGAGCTGCACCATGGAACCGCATAAAGGTATGAGATGACAGAAGGATTCTTATTGCATTATAACTTCACCGATGGATGGGATTGTATTAATGATTCTCTTCAACAAGTCAAAGTAGGAGTATTCTAAATTATCGCTGAGCTAAGGGCTTTGGTACAACATGATTGGGCTGCGCAGTTGGAACAAGCACAAAAATGTTACAATTTGACTGTGTGTTGGGGCCTTTTTTTTATTAAGAAAATTTTGAGTTGTGGAAGGCAAAGTGGTAGGAAGAAAATATGGCAGAGCATCATTATGAAAAGAAAGGAACCGTTGTGGTTGCAGAGAATATACACACATGTGGCAAAGCATAGACAGGTTGCATCACAGATGGAAGAAACTATTAGCTCCCTGTAATTTCAGCAGATTGGCAAGACTAAAACTGCAGGGAAAACACTTGAACCACTTTGGGATTCTAGGATCTAGCCCTCCTGAATCTAGAGAGGGATCTCTCTATAAGTGCAAAGATTGACTTATCTTTAATGCTTTTGATATGTGATATTAGGCTAGTTATGAAGAACAAGGTTTTTTTCTGGTTTTGGTTGGGCAAAGATAAATGAAGGTGAAGGAAGTCGAAATGAAGGGTGAAGGTATATGCAAGTGAAAGATTGATTCAACTAACAAGATAGGCAAGAAGCAGCTTCAATCCATTGGGCTATGGAGTCATAGTAGGATTTAATTGAAACAACAAGGTTTAAGAGTGGTCCATGGGGCAAGTAATCTATGTCAAAGGATCTCTTTAAGTTGATTTTATGGAATGAAAATAATAAGAAATGAATAACAAACAAATGAAGAAAAAAGAGCAGCCTAAGATCAAGTAAGTACTTTGAAACTATCCTGCTTTTGGCATGCACTTGAGAAAACCTTTCAAAGCAATTGTTGGAGAAGAAACTAGAGGAAATGGCTAACCATAGACTTCCCTAGCTCTGCTTTACTTAACAAACTTTTCAAGACAACACACAAGATAAACAAAGAATAGTCTAAGATCAAGTAAGGATTTTGAACCTATCCTGCTTTCGACATACTCTTAGGGAAACTTTCAGAACAACTATTGGAGATAAAATCAAAGGACAGAGCAAACCATATACTTCGCTAGCTCAACTCTACTTAGAATAAACTGAAAATAACATTCAGGAACAATGTTTAAAGTTTTAGACAATAAGACATGGGCACACCAACATTCCTTAACTACTTGGACTGTATTAAATCATTCCTAAATAAACATTTGGAAGAAAAAGTTTAGATAAAGATTATCAGTGAAAGTAGGGTACTGCAAAAAGTAAATCCTAGCTTTATATTTTCTATTCTTTATCAGAGAAAGTGGACATAATGGAAACAAAATAAAATAAAAAATTACAATAAGAAAAACATCACCATTGACATAGACCAGGATCCCATAAATCAACTTGTATTTGATGCTTCAAACTAGTTACAATCATCAAGTCCAGTGGGTCTCTACAGCTTCAAACTTCTCATATCAACTTTAGGTATCTTCAATTACACACAGAGCTTACAGTAGCTTCAGGAAAACTATTAACATGCATCAGATATTCAGAGATCAACCTTTGTTTAATATTCTACAGAAATATTTATAGAAGAAATGAGGAGGTGGGATGAGAGAAAAGATCTCTGGGTTCAATTAATACAATTTTAATGCTTCTCGGTCTTTGAGGGGCTCAACGAGGAAGATTTCTGATATTTCCTTCGTATTAATTGATTTTCATTAAGTATTAGGTATGCTGGGAAGATTTTGTTGGCTTAAAAACTCTTGATTATCTTTGTAATAACTTTGCTGACAGTTATTTTGATTTGAAATAACTGTTCAGCTATATTGAGGCAAATATCTTCTATTCTACAATAACTATGCCTCCTTTGATTGCTGCGAGGCTGTAGGTGGCTTTTGGTAGCTGGAGAGGATTAAATTTGCCTCTGATGTGGCAGTGAAGGCTTCTTAGATTGATAGAATTCTTTATCTTTCCCCAAAACACCTTTAATTCTCTTTAGTTCTGTGTTTTAGGACAGATTAGGATTAATCTGTGTCTTTCGGTCTTCATGCTGTCTTTAACTGGGGATTAGGCCTTTGATAGCCGAATTTACACCTTAATCCCTTTAAATCTTGTTTGAAATCATTTAATCTTCATTTCTGATTTGATTTCATCCTTGGACACTGATACTCTTTGTCTGTGGAGTTTGCTGTGTTTTTATTGCTTTTGCGGACGCACAGAGGGTTTTAAAATGTTATCAGTGCTCATGAGGCACAAATAAATCAATAATTTTAACCTTGCATAATGATATCCTTCATGAATAAAAGCCTGGGGGATCATCATCCCCGGCCCTTAATTTCCTTTAAAAAACTCCGTAAAGATTCACAACCTGCAAAAATACACAAAAAGTTATAAAATCCTGCGTGAGGGCGATAGTTTAATGGTTAGATTAAATTGGGACCGTTAGATCTCAGAGATCAATGGTGGAGATTAAAAACGAGGGAATGTAATGAAAATGGGGTAAGGTGGTTTCGGTCATAAAAACCACTGGTGTCACGATGCTTTGGGGCGGTTTTCAAAATTCCCCAAAAAAACACGAAATAGGTCTCCAACCGACACGTGTCCTTAAAAAACTACCCATATCGCGTAATTTTTAGGAATTAACTGTCAGACTCAGAATTACGCAATATGGGTCCCTGGCCGTTGGATGAAGGGCGGGCAGATCCAACGATGGAGATGAGAGCGCAATAAGACAAGTTGCGCGGGCGGAAGAAGATGGGGCAGGGTCAAGGCGGTTTTAATCTGGGTAATCTGGGCCGTTGGATCAGGGAATGGACAGTCAATATTTATTGATGGGGAGGTAGGTCCCAAATGAGTTGGGCCTACCGGGTTGAATATGGACCGTTAGATCTTCAATATGAAAAACCTACATTAAATCTTAGGGATTTGAACGTAATACAAGACGAGGGATTCGGGTGGAGATTGGGTGATTGTGGACCATTGATTTGCAGAGATCAACGGTGGATCATCGCTTGAGATTTTGAACGGTGGGGCCTTGTGAATTTACAAAGGAAGTTAGGGTAGATCTGGACCGTCGGATCTATGGAATGGACAACCCAGATTCGATCGCAAGGTAGCGAATCGGCGGAGGAAAAAAGAAAAGTATGATGAAATGTGCCGATGCGATTTAATGCGGGCCGTTAGATCTTAAACAGATCAACGGTGGAGATTCATTCGGCAGATTAAATTTCGAAGGGCCATGGCAGAGGGCGATTAAATCTGGGCCGTCGGTTCTTGTGGATTAGATGGTCCAGATTAAATCGTAAGTTTGCAATCAGAGGAGTGAAAGGGGAACGAACAAAGGATTTTTTGCGATGCGATGAGGTAACGACCGTCGGATCAAAGGATGATTGACGGTCGTGATTAAATCGAAGATCGCATAATCAGAGGAAGCCAAGGGATGGCACTTCAGACTTTGCATGATGTGATTAAGCGCGAGCCATCGATCTAAAATTTAGAACAACGATGGAGATTAAGTCATGAAGGCAAAAGGGAAAACGAGGGGTTTGGAAAAAGGAGCAACATGGACCGTTGGATCTGGGGGTAGTAAAGAAGATCAACGGTTGATATTCATTTATACTTTGAACTGTCAGGTTTGATGAAAAGTCAGATTTTATGAATTTCAAAGGGGAAAAAGGTTTTTGAACAAGTCTTTTTGTGTTTTAGCACCCAATTACGGGGCTCGGGGTTATATGAAAAGAAAAAGGGATCAGGGTTTAGAAAGGCAAAGGCTTAATCGCATCGGATTCTTTGAAAGCGAAATGCGAATAAGGAAATAAGAATGCCCCAATTGTGATTGCGCGATGGGGGTTTTAGCTCATGGTTTTGGCTCCGGGTCTTATGCGGAGAAGAGGAACTGGGGGCTAAGGCCAAAGGGGCTTGAGGCCTTAGTAAAAAATGAGTTTTTAGGTCAAAATGAAAGATTTTCAATGCTTTTTTGGCTTTCGGTAGAAGGGGAAAAAGGGGTTTTTAAACCTTTCAAAGGAATTTTCAAAGGTTTAAAGGAAATTTCGAGGTAAATGGAATGTTTTATGAATGAAATGGAGAAGGGAGATGGAGAAAGGTAAAAGAGGGAAAATGGAATTTTTTAGCAGTCCTCTCCTTTGGCAAACAACAGATTTTGAGGGCTTTTGTGATGGGAAAAACAGTGAAGACTATCTTAAAAGAAAAAGATCATCATGAGACTTCAAGAACTAACAATTTTGAATCATGAATTGCTTCTTGAAGGCTACAAAAAATTTTAAGCCAGCATTTGATATGAAAAATTTTATAGGTGGCTAACAACGGCTCCAACTTGGGATGGCAGCTCCTTGGAGGTGCCAAGAACCTCAAACATATCTTCTCTGGAAGTTGATCAATGCCTCATTCATTTGGGCTACAACTTGCTTTCTTTGGATGATCTTATTTTGTTATGATAATGTTAGCAGCCATCAAAAACAATGGAGTTCTATCAAAACAAGCTTTCTACCTACCCAATCCTAATGATCTAACATTTTTTCTTCTTTCAGAGTGCATTTGGATTGGAAAACTCATTTTATTATCATTTTATTATTTTGAAAACATAAAAAAAATATAATTCTACTTCTTATTTCTCCATGAACTCAGATTAAACAGTTGAGTTCATAATTTTCTCTACCTAACTACTATCTGTTAGGGTTAGACTGTCTAACAGATTTTTATTCTCTAAATTCTAAAACAGAAAATTCAAAAGCAGACAAGTTAGGATTGAACAGTCTAACTTGTTGCTGATCTATGGCATAAAACCAAGCTACACATAGATTATTATTTGCAGAAAATTAATCAAAATGGTGAAGGCTTAAGATCTGAAATTTTTAAGAACATCCTTCTCTTTTCTTCAGCTCTGTTTTTGAATTTGTTTGAGTTGTTCTCTTTTGTTCTCTGGTTCAAATTTTGGGCTTATTAGAACTGGTTTACTTCTGTCTTTGACTCAAGATTTAAACAGATTAGAGTCATTCTTCTTTTGGAAACTCATAGGTTTAGATTTTTAGCTTGTTTGAACCTTTATTTTCCTATCTTAATCTACCTAACTGATAAGCCAAGATTAAGTTGTTTGGAAAATCTAATTCACTAACCTATCAACAGTAAATTTAAAACTAATTAGTCATGATTAGGCTGTATGACTAACTAGGAGTGTGTTTTTAGGAGTGGCATTTGAGCTTGCACACTTTCAAATTTTGTTTCTCTTTTTTGGTATGGGGCTGTACCTTTCTTGTTTTTACAATCTGCCCTCTTTTCTCTTTCTATTGTTTTTGTATTTTTTTCATTTTCTAACTTTGAATGAAATGATGGATGATATATACAATGAGAACAAAAATAAACAGGCTTTCAAATTTTTATGGTCAAGAAAAATAATGTTTGAGCATCCTGCCATTGACAGTACCCCTAAACAACTCAGCTCCATTCAATTCCTGCAAGAAATAAGCATTGTTACCAGTAGTAGAATGAATGAGATAAGGGCCAAGCCATAAGTTATCAAATTTCCCATGCTTTCCCTTGTCTTCTCTCCTTGAATCCCACTTTAACACTTTGTCACCAATGTTGAAATTGCTGGCTTTTGTCCTTCTATCAAAAAGCTTCTTGATGCTTTCTTTCTTTTGTAATGCTCTGTTCTAGACCTCCTCTCTAGTTTGCTGGAGATGTATGGTCTGATTAATTCTTCTTGTCATATTATTTTCTTCATACTGTACCTCTTGGATCAGCTTCAGGACTGGCACACCTAGGTTGGTTGGAAAAATTGCATCTACTCCATAAACAAACTGGTAGGGTGACATTCCAATGGATTTTTAAGTGTTAATTTGTCCGCCCAAAGAGCATGTACTAGCTTTGTGTGCCAAGACTTCTTATTGTCCTCTAGCAACTTCCTGATTATGTTTACCAAACTCTTGTTTGAGGATTCTGCCAGCCCATTACCTTGAGGGTAATAAGCAGTATAATGACCCAATGTAATCTTATATTTGTGATAGAATTCAACCATCTTATTGGATCCAAATGATGCTGCATTATCAGTGATAATCTTCCTAGGACAGCCAAATCTAGAGAGGATATGTTTTCAAGGAATTTTATGATAACAGAGTCATTGGCTTACCTAGAAGGGATGGATTCTATCCATTTGGTAAAGTAGTCTATTGTTGTGAGAATCCATTTATGTTGGGCAGATGAGGGTGGATGGATTTCTCCTATGAAGTCTAAGCCCCACTGTTGAAAAGGGGCTTCAACAGTGATTGGATGCAAGGGTAAGGGAAGCAATTTTCTTTTGCCTTCAAATAGTTGGCATTTATGACAGGAAATTATCATCTTATGTACATCCTGAAAGAGGGTGGGACAATAGTAGCCAGCTCTAAGGAATTTTTTGGCTATGGTCTTCCAGTAGAGGTGGCCTCCACATTCTCCTTCATGGAACTCGTGCTTGACCTTATCTGCATCATTCTCAGGAAAACATTTAAGCAATAACTCACTAGCATTTTTCCAATATAAACATTTATCTAAGATGTAGTAGTTTACATATTTTAACTTTAAAAATATTGCCTTTTTTTTGTCAAACCAGGAGGTGTATTCAGATTGAGAAAAACATACACAATATCAGCATACCAAGAGGAATTCATAAAATGATCTTCAATAATGGGAGTTGACAATTCCTCTTGTTCATCTAAGGCATTTATCATATTAATATCAAGAGCTTCAAAATTAGACTCAACCATTAATCTTGCTAGTCCTTGGCCTTTAATGAGTTTAGTGGGCTTGATTTATAAATCGTATTCAAGTATCACAACTATCCACTTTCCTCTCTTGCCTTCTGGGTCCTGTGTTAAAATGTCTTTCACAACCGAGTTAGGCACAAATGCAATTACGTGGGAGTGTAAAATATAAACTCTGAAGTATTTCAAGGCTTTGACTAAGGAAAAGGCTTTTTTTTTCCATGATTTTATACTTCAGAGGTGCATCTCTCAGTGCCTTACTAAAGAATGCAATTGGCTATTCTTGTCCTTGTGAATTTTTTTGCAGTAGGACAGCAGCCACTGTATGTTCTGATGTGAATGAAAAAATAAAAAAATATTTTGAAAAGTCAGGACTTATGAGAACTGGTGTTTTGGTTAATGCTTGCTTTACGAGCTCAAAAGACTTCTTTGCTTCCAAGGCCCATTTAACTCCTTGCTCCTTCTTCAGCATGTTTGTTATGTTCCTAAGGATTTTAGCCAAGTTGGGTATGAACCTTCTCAAGAAATTTGTCTTTCCAATGAAAGATTGTAGTTCCTTGATGTTTCTTGGATGATTGATTTGCAAAATACCATCAATCCTTTTTGGATCTATCTTTATTCCCTCTTCTGATATGATGTGTCCTATTAGTTTACCTTCTTAGAGACTAAACATGGTTTTCTTGGGATTTAAAGACAACCCACACTTTCTACATTTTTGGAAGACTATTTTCAAGTGTTCTAGGTGTTCTTCATCTGTCTTAGAAAAAACAGTAATATCATCAAGGTAGATAATGATGAAGTAGCCTAATTCTTCCGAGAATGCTATGTCCATGGCTCTTTGAAATGTAGCGCTAGCATTCATTAAAACAAAGGGCATTTTCACATACATGAAACTGCCCCAAGGTGTAGTAAAAAATTTCTTTAGTTGATCATCAGGATGCACTAAAATCTGATTGTACCCTGAGAAGCCATCAAGCAAAGAAATTCTTTTAGAACCCACTACTTTTTGTAAAATATGACCCATGTTGGGTAAAGGGTAGTTGTTCTTTAATGAGGCTTTGTTTAAGTTTCTAAAATCAATACAAAGCCTAATATCTCCTGTTTTATTCCTAACTGACACTAGATTAGACACCCACTCTGAATATCTAATGGGAACAATAATTCCAGTTTCATACATTTTCTTGATTTCCTTCTCAAGAAAAGGTAATTGAACAGGGTTTATTCTGCGCAATTTTTGTTTAAAT
Source organism: Pinus albicaulis (assembly GCA_034641835.2). Lineage (NCBI taxonomy): Eukaryota > Viridiplantae > Streptophyta > Pinopsida > Pinales > Pinaceae > Pinus > Pinus albicaulis. The sequence continues at coordinate 302,998,043 of CM076583.1, read as the reverse complement.
GGTTTTTGGTTTTCCTTGAGAGGTATCTTATGCTGAATTATTTCTGTGTCATAGTATTTCAAATCCTCATAGCTCCATGCAAAGACATCAGAAAATTCTTTAAACAACTCTATGTATTTTAGTTTGATGTGAGCTGGTAAAGTCTTAGATAGTTTGATCATCTTTGGTTTTAGGTCATTGCCTATATTACACTCTTCTACCTCAGTTTCTACAGGCTCCATCTTTGGCTTCTTGGCTACATCATTGAAATCAAGAAACTCTTCAAAGGGGACCAGCCCTTTTGGAAAATATTCAGTGTCAGATTGTAGTGTTTCTAAGTCTTCTCTTTCTAAATCTGCGCTAATCTCTGCGTTATGTTCTAGTTTATTAGCTAACATATTTATTTCAGCAATGTTTTGAGAGTTTTCTTCTTTATCAAGTAGATTTTCTTCATTAGAACAGTCTGTTTCATAGTCTGAATCTGAACTTGGCAGCTCAAATTCATTTATGGACTGTAAGAAGTCTTCTATTTGTTTGTCTCCATCAAACACTTGCCAATATTTCTCATTGTCAGGGACAGTTGGTCGAAATTTGATTTGGGTAGTACATAGTTTGGTTTCATACAGTGTAAGGCATGTTCTGGCAGCAAAAGCTAAACCATTGGCTTGGATATTTTGGTCTCTTGGGACAAAAATCAGTTGGAGTTCCTCAAACATTTTTAATAAATCCATGACATCGTTCCTGTATGCTCTAAGTCTGGGGTGTTTGGCGTTATATTCCCCATTCACTTGCTTGATAATCAGTTTAGAATCACCATGCACTTTAATCCTTTTGGCCCCTAATTTCTTCAACAAGTGTAGGCCTAAAAGAAGGGCTTCATACTCAGCTAGGTTGTTGGTGCATTGAAAATTTAATTTGTAGGAATGCCCTTCAGTATGATTGTTCATCGTATTGTGAAGCCACACTCCTACACCTACATCACTCTTAGTGCATGAGCCATCAAAGTGCATACTCCAAAGAGGACTAGTTTCAGATTTACTAGTTTGGTTACTATCCTCTTCATCTAGTGTGTTTTTGGATTGTTCTTGAATATAAACACTATGTTGAATCTGTTTTAGTTCCTCAAGTTTTTCATTGTGTTGAGGACTCTCTTTTTTACTTTCAAGGTTGAAAAGCAATGGATGACTGAGTTGGAGCTCTAGACCTATGATTTGTTTGCTATGATTTTCTATTTTAGCTAACTGTTTTGACACTTTTGTCTTGTCTTCCTCTCTTTTTGTATCTGCCTCTAATTTAGTCAAATTTTCTTGCTCACTGAATATTTCATCATTGAAAAGGATAAATGAATCAAGGCCTGTGTGAACATAATAGAGAGGAGAGTTTTGTGGTCTCTCTTGGCTAGTAACCATGTATTGCATATGAGATTCCCTATAAAGTCTTCTTGTTTGATTAAAAACAGGGATAGTTGCATATGCCATATCCATCTGCATAGTTCCTTGTAACTTAGCTCCCCAAGATCTTGATAACAACATACCATATTTTTGGGGTACATCAGCTACTGCAATATCCATCACTAAAAATTTGGCTGGAATTTGGGCTAAGTTTACACAGAGGTCTTTGATTAATCCTAGACATTTTACTCTGCTTGAGTCAAAGGAGTAAAGATCTTTGTTTGGACTAGTGATTTCAAGGCCCAGGCTCTCCATTACAGCTTTGGGAATTAAATTATGGGAGGCCCCTGAGTCATGCATGGCATTGTGTAAAATTTTGTCGTGAATCTGTAAAATAACATAAAAAGGAGGAATTGGTCCTTCTTGATATCTATCTTCAATATTTGGACCAAATAAAAGCTCTGGTTGGTCATTATTAAGATTGACAATGTCATTATTATCTTCTATGTTAAAAGCCTTCAAAATTTGGGACCTGTACACATCTTGGGTAGCTAATTCGGAGAGAGGAACATAGATTTTGATTTTAGCAATTTCTTGTTCCAAACTAAAAGGGATCTGATTCTTTGAAGTGTTTGTTTCAGCCTTATTAACCACCAATCTATTAGAAAAATCAATTTTCTGTTTTGTCCTATCACATTAGTCAATTTTTTTTTGATAGGAGCACTAGTTGAGATGCTAACGCTGCTAAGATCTGCACTCAGTGTTTCATTGATTTGAGTGGCTTTTTATTTGTTTTTATCAGAATCTCTAGCCACTATTTTGTCTTTCTGTTTTGTGACTTTGGGTTTATTTATAGGGTTTTTTTTTACAAATTTGTCAGAGGTTTGGGTTTTAGGAATTTTTGGATTTCTTTTACTCCTAAGGTCATACTCTTTTGGAGTCTCTATGATGACATTTTCCAGCTCTTGATAGCAATATTCATCTTCTGCTCTTTTATCATCATAGGGAGTGTATAGACCTTGTTTTCTATTGTAATGAACATTAAAATCATCATTGTCTATTCCCAGCATATTTATGTCGCCTTCCTATGTTTGGTATATTGTTTCTTCAACCTCACTTACATAGATTTGATGGAAAGGAGGTATGATCTCCTGATCCGGGTCTCTTGGTCTGTTTTGAGGCTGATTTCTCCTGAAATTCTGATTTTGATTTTGATTTCTGTTTTGAGGAGCTGACTTATTTTGACTTGCTTGGGCTCTCTCAAGGATGCTCATATTTTTCATCATCTCCTCCATCATTCTTTCCATATTTGAGCTGGATGTGTAAGGTGCAGATTCCTCTCTAAATGACACTCTCTTCTCATTTCTCATTCTATCTCTCTTCTCCATTAAATTTACTTCCACAGATAAGGCTCCCTTTTTCGTATCCTTTAGAGTTTGAGGGTATCTTTCTCTAAGTTGATAAGCCATTTTAGGATCAAATCCTTCAGGAAACTTGTTTAAAGCTGAGCCTTGTGGAGGTTTCAGATATGGGGGAAGTGCATTATACACACTATTGAACCTAGTGCAATAAGCTTGAACACTTTCCCCAGTGTTTCTTTGGAGATTCTTGTAGTCTGAAAGTATTTGGAGAGGGTTTTTCTTAACTTCCCATTTATTTAATAATGAATGATGGAAGGCTTGGAGATCGTTAATACTATTAGGGGTTAAGCCTTTAAACCATTTTCTTGCTTCTCCCCCTAAAATTTTAGCAAACAGTCTAAGTTTTACAGTTTCATCATCAATCTCACTTCTGTAAAAGTAGTCATTCATCTTATCAACATGTTGTGAGGCAGTAGTAGCAACACTGGCATCATACAAGGGTATCTTGGACTGATAGTCCTGTGGAAGATTGACTAAGGGTAAATGAAGGACTAGAGGGGCATACCATGCTGCCATGATATGAGGTGATGGAAAAAATGGGGGGTTTACAAGTGGAGGATGGAAAATGGGAGGAGTTTGGTGGAATGATGTGGTTTGAACAGTGGGTGTAAGGGTGACAGAAGTAGATGGACCAACAAAAGATTGTAGAGAAGATCTAGGATGAGAGAAACCAAAATTATTAAGGAAATGTAAATCAGGTGGAGTAGTTTCTCTACTACCAGGATGTTCACTTCTATATTTGGATGAAGGAGGAGACTCTAAATCTATTGGATCCGTATCATCAAGTTACCTAGTTATAAATGGGTTTCTTAAGTCAACTTGTGATTCTCTTAGAGCTGCAAGGTTTTCAGGAACAAAATTAGCTCTATGGAAAGGTCTGACAATAGTTGAAGATTTGGCCTTAGGAGACTTCCTAAGTATTTTTTTAGGGTCATCAACTATCTCAGGAGGATCTGGGTCAGGATAGGCTCTAATATGAATCCTTTTAGAAGCCACTATAATATGTTTTTCAGATGCAACTAAAAAAGAAAAGTTTAACCAAATATGACAATCTTTAAGAAGTTAACTGATATTTTGAACAAGAAAAATTTACTCCTAAAGTATTCTTAACTGAGTTTATATGATGTTATGATGATAATGGGTTTCCTAGTGGAGTCTTTTAGGTCTGTTTTGGATTGTGGAGTCACCAGGTGAAAACAATTTAGCTATTTTTGAGGCAAAATGTTTTATGGTCCACCACCATGTTAATTTGAATACCAATCTGAAATATTTTTGGGTTTTCTAAGTTTATTTCAGTCTCATGGGTTCTAAGAGTGTCCTAAATCTATTTCAACACTTAGCTACGGTGATGAGACAAAGAAATTTTACTCTTATGGATAAGCTAGCTGATTCCTTCAACGTTTGATAAGCTCTTATGAGAATCATAAGGGTTCCTTAGTTTTTCACTAATTCAGATACGTTTTATCATGATTACCATTTGCTTTGGTAGTGCTTGAAGAGAGCTACTTGTACTGCACTGAATACTAATTGTCTTGTTTCAAGGACTTTTACTCAAAGTACCTAGTGGAGTCGCCAGAAATGTTAGCTCCCTGTAATTTCAGCAGATTGGCAAGACTAAAACTGTAGGGAAAACACTTGAACCACTTTGGGATTCTAGGATCTAGCCCTCCTGAATCTAGAGAGGGATCTCTCTATAAGTGCAAATATTTATTTATCTTTAAGGATTTTAATATGTGATATTAGGCTAGTTATGAAGAACAAAGTTTTTGTCTGGTTTTGGTTGGGCAAAGATAAATGAAGGTGAAGGAAGTCGAAATGAAGGGTGAAGGTATATGCAGGTGAAAGATTGATTCAGCTAACAAGATAGGTAAGAAGCAACTTCAATCCATTGGGCTATGGAGTCATAGTAGGATTTAATTGAAACAACAAGGTTCGAGAGTGGTCCATGGGGCAAGTCATCTATGTCAAAGGATCTCTTTAAGTTGATTTTATGGAATGAAAACAATAAGAAATGAAGAAAAAAGAGCAGCCTAAGATCAAGTAAGTACTTTGAAACTATCCTGCTTTTGGCATGCACTTGAGAAAACCTTTCAAAGCAACTGTTGGAGAAGAAACTAGAGGACAGGGCTAACCATAGACTTCCCTAGCTCTGCTTTACTTAGCAAAATTTTCAAGACATCACACAAGATAAACAAAGAATAGTCTAAGATCAAGTAAGGACTTTGAACCTATCCTACTTTTGACATACTCTTAGGGAAAATTTCAGAACAACTATTGGAGATAAAACCAGAGGACAGGGCAAACCATATACTTCCCTAGCTCAACTCTACTTAGCATAAACTGAAAATAACATTCAGGAACAATGTTTAAAGTTTTAGACAATAAGACATGGGCACACCAACATTCCTTAACTACTTGGACTGTATTAAATCATTCCTAAATAAACATTTGGAAGGAAACATTTAGATAAATATTATCAGTGAAAGTAGGGTACTTCAAAGAGTAAATCCTAACTTTATATTTGCTATTCTTTATCAGAGGAAGTGGACAAAATGGAAACAAAAGAAAATAAAAATTTACAATAAGAAAAACATCACCATTGACATAGACCAGGATCCCATAAATCAACTTGTATTTGATGCTTCAAACTAGTTACAATCATCAAGTCCAGTGGGTCTTTACAGCTTCAAACTTCTCATATCAACTTTAGGTATCTTCAATTACACACAAAGCTTATAGTAGCTTCAGGAAAACTATTTACATGCATCAGATATTCAGAGACCAACCTTTGTTTAATCTTCTATAGAAATATTTATAGAAGAAATGAGGAGGTGGGATGAGAGTAAAGATCTCTTGGTTCAATTAATACAGTTTTAATGCTTCTCGGCCTTTGAGGGGCTCAACGGGGAAGATTTCTGATATTTCCTTTGTATTAATTGATTTTCATTAAGTATTAGGTATGCTGGGTAGATTTTGTTGACTTAAAAACTCTTGATTATCTTTGTAATAACTTTGCTGACAGTCGTAACAAGTTATTTTGATTTGAAATAACTGTTCAGCTGTATTGAGGAAAATATCTTCTATTCTACAATAACTATGCCTCCTTTGATTGCTGCGAGGCTGTAGGTGGATTTTGGTAGCTAGAGAGGATTAAATTCACCTCTTATGTGGCAGTTGAGGCTTCTTAGATTGATAGAATTCTTTATCTTTCCCTAAAACACCTTTAATTCTCTTTAGTTCTATGTTTTAGGAAAAATTAGGCTTAATCTGTGTCTTCTGGTCTTCATGCTGTCTTTAACTGGGGATTAGGCCTTTGATAGCCGAATTTACACCTTAATCCATTTAAATCTTGTTTGAAATCATTTGATCTTCATTTCTGCTTTGATTTCATCCCTGGACACTGATACTCTTTGTCTGTGGAGTTTGCTGTGTTTTTATTGCTTTTGTGGATGCACAGAGGGTTTTAAAATGTTATCAGTGCTCATGAGGCATAGATAAATCAATAATTCGAACCCTGCAGAATGATATCCTTCATGAATAAATGCCCAGGGGATTGTCATCCTCGGCCCTTAATTTCCTTTAAAAAACTGCGTAAAGCTTCACAACCTACAAAAATACACAAAAAGTTATAAAATTCTGCATGAATGGGTTAAGACTACTTCATAGGTTTAGGTTAGAGCGCAGCCGTTGGATGAAAGCATCCAATGGAGAAGAATGCTCACTGAGGTCAAAAGGAGAGGTGGTTGGAGGGGTGAATGAAGGATTAAGTCCGAGCCATAGATGCATATTGATCAACAGTTGAGATCAATCTGGGTTTTATAATACGAAGGGGTCATATTATAATGAAAATGGAGGAAAATTGCAAAGGAAAATGGTCGAAAATCTTTGGCGGAGGAAAAATGGGGTTAAACGAAATTTGGGGTTTTGAAAAGAATCTGGGCCGTCGGATTAGATCAAGCAACAGAGATCAACGATGAAGATTCGTTGATGAGGTCTCTTGGAAGAATGGCAGAGGGCGATAGTTTAATGGTTAGATTAAGCTGGGACTGTTAGATCTCAGAGATCAACTATGGAGATTAAAAACGAGGGAATGTAATGAAAATGGGGTAAGGTGGTTTCGGTCATAAAAAACACTGGTGTCGCGCTGCTTTGGGGCAGCTTTCGAAATTCCCAAAAAAAACGTGATATAGGTCTCCAGCTGACACGTGTCCTTAAAAAACCACCCATATCGTGTAATTTTTAGGAATTAACTGTCGGACTCAAAATTACGCGATATGGGTCCCTGGCTGTTGGCTGAAGGGTGGGCAGATCCAACGGTGGAGATGAGAGTGCGATAAGACAAGTTGCGCGGGCGGAAGAAGGTGGGGCAGGGTCAAGGCGATTTTAATCTGGGCCGTTGGATCAGGGAATGGACGATCAGGATTTGTTGATGGGGAGGTAGGTACCAAATGATTTGGGCCTATAGGGTTGAATACAGACCGTTAGATCTTCAATATGAACGGCTCAAATTAAATCTTGGCGATTTGAACGTAATACGAGACGAGGGATTCGGGCAGAGATTGGGTTATTGTGGACCGTTGATCTGCAGAGATCAATGGTGGATAATTGCCTGAGATTTTGAATTGCGGGGCCTTGTGAATTTACAAAGGAAGTTAGGGTAGATATGGACTGTCATATCTATGGAACAGACGGCCCAGATTCGTTCGCAAGGTTGCAAATCGGCGGAGGAAAAAAGAAAAGCACGATGAAATGCGCCGATGCGATTTAATGCGGGCCGTTAGATATTAAAGAAATCAACGGTGGAGATTCATTCGACGGATTAAATGTCGAAGGGCCATGGCGGAGGGCGATTAAATCTGGGTCGTCAGTTCTTGTGGATTTGACGGTCCAGATTAAATTTCAAGTTTGCAATCGGAGGAGTGAAATGGGAATAGAAAAAGAATTTTTTGTGATGCAATGAGGTAACGACCGTCAGATCAAAGGATGATCGACAATCCCGATTAAATCGGAGATCGCATAGTCGGAGGAAGCCAAGGGATGGCACTTCAGACTTCGCGTGATGCAATTAAGCATGAGCCATCGATCTAAAATCTAGATCGACGGTGAAGATTAAGTCATGAAGGCAAAAGGGAAAACGACGGGTTTGGAAAATGGAGCAACATGGATCATTAGATCTAGGGGTGGTAAAGAAGATCAACGGTTGATATTCATTTATACTTTGAACTGTCGGGTTTGATGAAAAGTCGGATTTTATGAATTTCAAAGGGGAAAAAGGTTTTTGAACAAGTCTTTTTGTGTTTTAGCGTCCGATTACAAGGCTCGGGGTTATATGAAAAGACAAAGGGATCGGGGGTTAGAAAGGAAAAGGCTTAATCGCATCGGAGTATTTGAAAGCGAAATGCGAATAAGGAAATAAGAATGCCCCGATTACGATTGCGCGATGGGGGTTTTAGCTCCGGGTTACGGCTCCGGGTCTTATGCCGAGAAGAGGAGCTGGGGGCTATGGCCAAAGGGGCTTAAGGTCTTAGTAAAAAACGAGTTTTTAGGCCAAAATGAAAGATTTTAAATGCTTTTTTGGCTTTTGGTAGAAGGGGAAAAAGGGGTTTTTAAACCTTTCAAAGGCATTTTCAAAGGTTTAAAGGGAATTTCGAGGAAATGAGAGGTAAATGGAATGTTTTATGAATGAAATGGAGAAGGGAGATGGAGAAGGGTAAATGAGGGAAAATGGAACTTTTCAACAGTCCTCTCCTTTGGAAAACAACAAATTTTGAGGGCTTTTGTGATGGAAACAACAATGAATACTATCTTAAAAGAAAAATATCATCATGAAACTTCAAGAACTAACAATTTTGAATCATGAATTGCTTCTTGAAGGCTACAAAATTTTTTTAGCCACCATTTGATATGAGAAATTTTATAGGTGGCTAATAGAAACAAGGGATAGTGAACAAATAGAAGGACTCCCAGAGGTAGAGCCAATCGCGGAAGAAGATGGGAAGCAGTGGAGTGCATGAGAATAACCAAGAGAAGAAGGGGCATAGAATGATAGTGCCAATCAACAGAGGTAGATAAGCAAGGGGAAAGAGAGTTCGCTCAGAGGGGGGGGGGTGGAACTGTTATGGGAAGAAGATTGAGTTTTGTGTCCTGGGAGCTCTGTGGAGCCTGAAATGTATTGTGTTGTATTACGTTGAGCTCTGTGGAGTATAATATGTAATGTTCTGATGATATAATACAATAGGGAAATTCCAGGTTGTGGATTATATGATGTGTATGACAGTTAGCTTCTTAGCCGTGTGCTCAGTGATTTTAAATTTTCTTGATGTTATTGTTGGTAATTGATAAATGGTGGCTGGTTTCCTGGTCCATATGCAATGAATATGTTCTATGTAACTGTAATTTCTGGTTAGCTGTTAGCAGTCTCTCTTCAGTAATATGGTTCTAGCTCTTTATCTTAGTAAGGTCACGACACGCCTCAGGCGAGACTCCTTGCTCTCTTGAGAAGGGTGAAAATTCTGTAGTTTTCCTAGACTATAGTGAAATCTTGTTGGCCCTGAGCTTAAACCTGGGTCTTGCCCAGAAGTCACCCTTTTTCGCCAAAAAATGGTTCCGTTGCCGGGACCTGAAAATTTACTAGGAGCTAGATCATGGTATCTAAGATCTACGAAAGGGAATTGCATAACTGGTGGGATAATCATGTAGATCATTTTATATCACAACAGGTGGAGCTCCAACATCAGAAGGAAAGGACTGTCAAGGATCAAGTTTTGTTTTCTGATTCAGGGAGTGATTTGCACAAAATTTTCAGGGGAAAATTTCTTGAATATCTCCATAACTGGTTGCGAAGACTCCAAATTAAAGCACTTTCTGGAAGATTGCATCAATCAGGTCCCATTTGGACACATACGGACCTGATGGCATGACAAAGACTAGAAACAGAGCTAACTCGAGCAGTAGAATTTTGGGTGTAGACTACCTTGGAGGGATACATCATAGATTTCGTAGTTGAATGTTATCAATATTTTACAAAAGCATAAAATATATTTAAATCTAGGTTGTGGGGGAATCCGTTGAAAGAAATATCATTGTGGATTAAGGATTTAATGGTGGATGAGGGACTAATGCTTTTCCAAAGTCTTGCGATGGAAGCTTTAACCTCTAGTACTAGGGGAAGGACCCGAGGGAGAGATGCTACAAACAAGGGAAAAAGGGGAATAGGGATATGGAATCCGAGACATCCAGTAGGTTGAGGGAGTTAAGATCACATCGAAGGGCGCTAATCACTGAGAAGTGGAAGGAAAGGGAAATACGAGAGTTTAAGAAGCAGAAGAGGAGTATACAACAAGGAGAAGAGGCACCACAAATGATAGGGAGGAGAGAAGATGAAGTAAGACCCAAAGGAATGGACGGATCCACGAAGGAATTTAGACAAGTTCACAAGAGCCCATCCCAAAGAGAGAAGGGAAAAAAGTCCAATGAAGAGGAGGACACACGACCCAAGGATGAGTTCGATGTGGAGTTGCATGTGGTGATGGAGCAACTATTTAGAGAGAGGTCAGTGACCATAACACAAGGTAATAATATTCCCCAAGTTTCAAGTAGCACTAGTCGTAACCTTCCCCTGATACTTTACCACCCACTTGATAAGTTTTTGATAAAGTTGCAAAAGTCTAGAAAGCTATAAACTTGTATAGTGTTCAGTATACACTGCATATAACCGCTAGCAATAGTACTAGCTGCAGGATTTCTTAGCTAGGAAGTAGAGAATTCATATTAGTTCCACCCACACAAGTAGAAATGTTAGGATCATTCACTCGATAACCAAAATTTTCTAGAAATGGTAATGATGATGTAGAGCAGCATTGATATATGTGTGAAGGAATTTGGAGAGCTCATCAGACACCATATGCAGTTAAATTAATTGAATTTAAAACCACGCTAAGGGAAAGAGCATTATGATGGTTTATCAAATGGTCAGAAGTACACCAGAATCCAGCTATAGATGATGTTAAAAGAGAGTTTGTACAAGAATTCAAGCTCCCTTGGACTAATAAACAAGGATTTTCTGAACTATGGGAGATTAAACAAAGGGAGGGAGAAACATCCTAGGATCTAATGAGAAGGTTCAAAGATGCAATTGGAAAATAATTTACCCAATTGATCCAAATCACCAACGAGACTGGTTCATTAAAGCACTCTTACCCTTGACAAGAACACCATTGACCCAACAAAATATTGATACCCTTCAAGATGTACTAGAGCAAGTGATGAAGATAGAAGCAATGGCTAGCTACCCACAAGAGTTTAGGGGGGGAGTAGCCGCCCAGTATTTGTCCATATTAGGATTGCAACATCAAATAACAATTTTGACATAAAAGCTCAAGGATATTCAACTGGCACGACCAACACGACCCAATGCGTGGTGTACACATTGTGTGTTGGAAGGAAATGTGGTTATAGAGTGCCCGAGGTTATGGGGAGCCAATGTTGGGACTTCGGCGATAGGAGCACAAGGAACGCCACCAGTGGGAGGAGTTGTGAAAGTAAATACTCAATGACTGTATCAGGCGTAACCCCATTTCCTGGGGTTTCCTAATCAGCAAAATCCAACATCAACAAAATACTGTGAAATATGAAATGGAATTGGTCATCCTCGACGTTTATAGCCAATCTTACAAAAGTATTCAAACATCCTAAATAACATCTATTGTGAATGCGCTTCAACAAATAATCATACAGAGAAGTGCACAGCCCTATATGGATTAGCAAATCGACTAGATAGATCATCCTACAGAGTAAATGAAACTCTGAGAGGACGAGGAGGATCAAGAATGTGAGGGGGCAGGATTGGAGGAAGAGGACCTTTGAGATGATACAATTGTGATCAGGAAGGCCATGTAGTGAGAGAGAGTCCGATATTAAGATGACCATGGTGTTCCCAGGGCAGAGTGCATGCACATGCCATTGAAGACTGTCCAGAGCTAATCAAAATATGGGAAGAGAGAACTAGGAAATGGGGAGCTAATTTGGTCAATGTTGAGCCAAGATTAGTTGAGACACAACCTCTGTTGAGTGTGGACATAATAACCCGAGGAGGGAAGAAAACCGGAGGATGCACGAGAGATGGAACCAGAAGAACAAATCAAACCAACATCCCCAAAGAAGATCTTTAATCCAGAGTGACAAAGATAGTAGTTTAAAGAAGTATTGGAAACATTCTTGAAGCTGGAAAGCCGCAAGGATATGGAACTAATGCAACCAGCCAAGGAAGGAGGGGATAAGGCTACCACAGGAACACTGATAGAAGAATGGTTCCGACTGTTCTTAAAGATTATAAATGACGGAAAGATGCTGAAGAAGTTAAATACAAATCTGAAAATAATAGTAGAGGGAGGGATAGAGCACGAGGACCCAATTAACACTAACCTTCCAGAAAAGTATATAAGGAGAGTGAAAAGAAACAAAAGAAGAACGAGAAAGGAATTCTGCATAAATTCTCAAGTTGCAGGATTTCAAATAAGAGATAAAATGATGGATCTAGGATCAGATGTCAATATTTTACCTAGAAAGACATGGGAAGCATTAAGAAATCCAAAGTTGGCGTATTCCCCTATACAACTAAGAATGGAAAACCAATATTGCATTGTATCGATAGGAAGGCTGTAAGAGGTTTGAAGTAGATGTCGCAGGAGTAAAACTTACAAATATTTTGAAGTGATTGACATTATGGGAGATAAGGATCTATACCCAACCCTGTTGGGGATAGACTGGGCATTTGAAAATTATGTAGTCATTGATTTTAAGGAGGAGCTTATGATATCCGAAGAGGGTGAAGTCAGAGTGGTCGAACCACTGGATCCATATCAGGGACCCCGGTATACAAAAACCTTCGGGACCAGGGAAGATGCAGAACTTCTCCACTAGCTTTACCAAATGATGACAAGAGAAAGAGAAGATTACATTAACCCTACAGTAGGAGGAACAATAAGTTGGCGAAGTGTTCAAAGTTCTGATGTCAGATCAGAAGTTGCATGGGACGATTGGCAGCGAGGCGGATATGAGATCAATACCAGAAGATGTGTTGTTATTCGCAGAGTTATTTGGATCGTCACAGAGGTAAGGTGTTAGCCAACCCTTACTAACACACAAACTATAAATAATTTTATTAGAGAAATTGAAGATAACGTGCAAGGGGAGCATAAGGTTCCTCTCATGGATGTGGTGTTGCAATATAATTCAGTAATGTGGTGGGAAAATAACTGCAACTCTCTTCATAGATGGGAAGAGGTAGCAACAACACTAAAAAAAATATTTCAAGAGTCTTCATAAACACAAATAGAAGAGAAATACAAAGGAGTTTCAGATCCCCAAGTACATATAAAAATCTGTGAATACAAGTGGGAAACAGAGAGATACCCGAAATCCTTGTGGGTGCATTATTTTATACATTCATTAGATACCATCCCGCAAGCTTGGTACCTAAAAAATGAAAAGAAGAGGAAAACAGGTAGTTGGGAGACAGTAGCAGAAATATTTACTCGAAGCTTCTCCTTCACAAGGGATAATGAACAAATTACAAAGGCCTTGCAGGCGATTAAAGGAATTCTATTTTGTTCAGAACTTGTAGAAGCAGAGAAAACACTTATGTCAGACCAGATACTCGAGTCTAATTATCAGGAAGCAGTAACATGCAGGAAAATAGACCAGGGAATAGAGGATGACGATTTGGAAAATACCAGACATTTTTTGTTTGAAGAAAAGGATGGAGAGCATAAAATACAGGAGGAATCTACCACAGAAGGACTGCACCTGTTACCCTTAAGGAGAAAGAAAAAAAGTATTGGAAGTCAAGGGAAACCCAAGATAACATCTATAGGGGACTATTGGGATGAATAGGCCACAAAGGAAATATTTGATTTGCTAAAGGAATACGAAAATCTATTCCCTTATTCAGTATTATAACTAAAAGGCATCAAGGGATATTTGGGGGAGATGCGGATAATACTGAAACTGGATTCCAGAGTAGTAAAGCATATACCTTACCACATGAACCCAAGAGTGAAAGAGAAAGTCAAAGCAGAAATAGACAAGATGCTGAACGCAAGATTGATTTTCCCAGTTGAGGAGGCAGAATGGGTTAGTCCAATAGTGATACAAAATAAAAAGGAGAAGTCATAAATCAAGGTGTGTGTAGCCTACAGGAGTCTAAATAATGCGTGTATCCACAATCCTTTCCCAACACCATTGAGTGACGAAGTCATAGATAACATGATGGGAAATGAAGCATATTCATTCACAAATGGATTCTATGGCAATCATCAAGTCTGAATAAAAGAGGAGGATAAAATAAAAACCACGTTCACTACTAATGGGGTTCGTACACTTACCACATAATGTCCTTTGGGTTAAATAATGCACTGGAGGTATTTTCAAGAATAGTGAAAGTATCTTTCAGAGAGTATATCCACAATTTTATAGAAGTGTACATGGATGACTGGAAAATATACAGTTTGTTGAAGAACCATGCAAGCCTCCTTCGGATAATGTTAGACCATTGCAGATAGCTTCAAATCTCACTGAACCTGAAGAAGTGCATATTTGCAGTACCATTCGGAACATTACTGAGACATGTCATCTATTAACAAGGAGTATGCGTGAACCCCACCAAGGTGGCGGTAATTGTAACTATGGATGCACCAGATAATGTTAAACACTTGAGATCATTTCTTGGACACACAGTATACTATAGAAGGTTTATCCACGACTATGCTTGGATGACAACACCACTGGAAAAGCTGTTGCAGAAGACATATTTTTTTACATGGAATGAGGAATGCAGCAGAGTGTTGGACATGTTAAAGGAGAAATCAATAAGTGCACCTATTCTGAATCATCCTAATTGGGACAAACAGTTCCATGTGCACATTAATGCTTCAGGCATTTCTTCGGGGGTCGTGCTAGCACAACTAGGAGAAACCAACATAAAACACCTAGTATATTTTGCAAGCAGGAAGCTATTGGCGGCGGAGTAGAATTACACAACAACTGAAAGATAAGCTCTGGCGATGGTCTACTCCCTGCAAAAATTCTGCCACTACATACTTGGAGGTACTTTTAAATTTTTTACAGATCACTCTACATTAAAGTATTTAGTAAATAAACTAGTTCTGGAAGGCAGAATTTGCAGGTGGCTTCTATTGTTCCATTAGTTTACTTTTTAAGTCATAATAAAGCAAGGAAGACTAAATGTCGGACCTGATCATCTATCAATATTGGAGAATGGGAAAAATGGAGGACCACTTGATTACCAACTACCAAATGTAGACCTCTTCAGAATAGAATATGTCCTCAATCATCTAGAGCAAATAGCCATGTACCTAGCTATAGGACAGTGCCCAAAACAATATAAAACAGCTTAGAGAAGGCATTTGGTTGTTAAAGCAACTGATTATCAACTCATAGTAGGTCAATTATACAAAATGGGTCTCGATCAAATACTACAAAGATTTGTATTAGACCATGAAAGAGCAGATATCTTGTGGGAATGTCATATTGGAGTTGCGAGAGGACATGTGGGAGCAAATCATACCACAAGAAAGATATTGCAGGTAGGGCTATGGTGGCCTACAATGCACACAAACATTAAAGAGTACGTGAAGAATGTGATGTGTGTCAAAGAATAGGGAAACCTTCACACCACGATGAATTACCCCTTTAGCTCGTAAGAGCAACACAATTATTTGAAAAATGGGTTGTCGACTTTGTAGGGCCCATTACACCAGTTGCACGCCATTCACAAACAAGATACATAATCGCCGCAACTGAATACTTGACTAGGTGGGCAGAGGCGGCACTGATGAAGGATTGTACAATAGATAAATCAACCAAGTTTATATTTGAAAACATCATTAGCAGATTTAGTTGTCCAAGGAGCTTGACAAGTGATCAAGGCACCCACTTTATTAATGCTACGGTCAAAGCGTTACTGGAAAAATTCATGATACATCACCCACAGGCGAAAAAACTGTTGAAGCTTTCAACAAAATATTAGAAAAGGGCTTAACCAAGATCTGCAACGCAGAACAGGACGAATGGGATGAAATAATACTAGTCATGTTATGGGCGTATAGGACTACTGTAAAATTATTACACAACCAGACACCATTTCAGCTTGTGTAAGGGAAATAAGCAGTGGTGCCATCAGAGTTTATTGTCCCCAGTTTATTAATTGTTGCAATAACATAAATGACCAAAGAAGAATCCATCTCAACACGAATTAGGAGAAGAAATATTTCTTGCATATTTTCTTCAATGAATGGAGAAACACAGACAGAAATCCTGGCATGACAGACATATCAAATGAAAGACATTCAAGATTGGTGGAAAAGTACTGCTCTATGACAACATGTTCCAAAAATTCCCAGGAAAAATCCAAATGCATTGGATGGGACCATTCTACATCATAGAGATCCGCGACTCACGAGCGATCAAGCGAGTGCAACTATATGGATAAATAATTCTAGGTTGGGAGAATGGCGCATGCCTAAAACCATACCATGAATGAACAAGAAAATTTTAATTTCAATAAATATCACACCCGAGAGGAGTTAGTAGGTTAGAAGTCAATAACTCTCTCGCAACCGATATGAGTCAATAGGTTAGGATATTAGTCAGTTATTAAAATAGGCCAGTTTCCACTAATAAGTTAGGAGTCTCAAGAAAATAAGCTATATGTCGCGCAAATTCTATCATCACCCTATTGCGGCATAGGGCCATACTGCAACCAATTGTGGTCGGGGGGGGGGGGGGGGTTACAGTGACTGTACAACCAAGCATGTTAGCCATCATTCAGTCATAATGAGCCGTCATATAGGTGTCATTACGTAGTGTCAGCAAAAATTTGGAATATATTTTCCGTAATTAGTAACACCATTCCGTAATAAAGTTTCCACATCAGGAAACAATTATTAGCCATCACATCTGCCCAAATTTTGAAGCCACTATCAGTAGTGTCAAAGTCCACCTCACCTGAGTAACTAACCACATGATTGTAGCCGTGGAGGGATCCAAGGAAAATTAATTACTTATGCAGTCACATCAACATACTTCATGCTAGCATTCCTACTTAACTTGCATGGGTAAAGGAAAAATAAAAGTGTCGAAGAATTGCTAATTGGAAGAAAAGGAAATTGCTATAATGGTTAGCCAGACTATAAGAGTAGGAGCTCAAAACTACAGAAAAATAGCATTACTGGTATATTTTAGGAGAGGAAATATGACGAAGATGGTAGTTTTAGTGGTTGAACCAGAACTCAATGGGAGAATTTAGAAATTAGAGCCACTGGTAGGTAGGTATGATAACGCTACCTTGATAGATAGAAATTTTACTAAATCTTTCCAATTTCCAGCTCTAAAGAGGTAGGTATATATTGAGAACCATGTAAAGGAGGGTGGAAGGAAAGTGTCAAGAGTCCACTCAGACTTCAAAGGCATCAAGAGGTCCACAATCCTACACTTAAGAAGCTTACAAGTGTTCAGAACGACAGGAGAAATGATGCAATGCATAAAGCTTCTCATTAGGAGAATTCATAACGGGTCACTTTGGCTCGGAAGAGAAATTCCAATTCACACAAAGGATATAAACATGCTTACCAGATTTTCAGCAGTGGAAAATGATGTATCGACTAATTTTCAAAATACATCCAAAAGGGAGAAGAAAATAGGAGACTGCGAATATTATAGGAAATATGAGACCCTAAGAGGAGGAAAGGGGGCAAAGATAAATCTTATCAATGTCTCCAGTGTTAGATTTGCATATTATTTAATTTCAGTGAAGAAAATGAGGCACTACACTAAGGGAGAGTGTACCCTCAACACTATATCAATGGCGGAGCATTTTATATGGAGAGCACAACTAAATTGGTGTGCCTTCTTGCAGCAAGAACTCTTTGAATCTTGCGAGGAAAATTTCAAGAGGGCTACGAGATTTATATATGGGTACTTGATCATGGATTTGGCTATGTGGAAGTGGAGTCCACTGTTAGGACCTCACAATGTACCATTTTTACCATACATATTGATACCACCTTACCCTTTATAACTATATTTAAAAAGGGTTCCATCATCATTTTCATTCACTTTATCCAAAGGTATATGAAATCTTCCTCTTTACTATATATTTAATCTGTTTACATATAATTCCACATTAATCTTATATTTCATCATTAATCGAAGGTAGATTTTTTCTAACACAAGTCTAAAAGATCACAGATAATTTATGATAAGGAACGTGCTGTGCTGAAACAATCGGCCGTTGCTGAAACATTCGACTCCGTTGCTGAAACAATCAGCGGGCACGCAAATTCCGTCACTACTTGTGATTTGCGATTCTGGAAGAGTATTTTGGGAACAATGGAAACAAGATGAAGACAAGCAAGGAAGTGGTTACACAAATTATTCTGAAGCCAATACTTTTTCTGTATTTGTTGTAACAATATCTTTCTATGGAAGAATAGAAGGGCCCTGTTTTAAGAAAGAAGAACAGATTTGGATAAACATAGATTTTCTCTGATGTAACTGTAATAGATGTCTCCTCTTTAAAAAGAGGAGACATCATCATTAGAGTTAGAAACTACAGGAGAAACATTGTTTTGAGCAGAAAGGAGCTAGACTCCATTGTAATGTATCATTCCTTTTTGACAGATGAATAAAGGTTTCTTTTGAGCGCTCCAATTTAACTCTTTCCCTGGGGAATCTTGTGAGAAGGAAAGGGCCCGCCTTCATCACAAGATTCACCCGATTGTTCCTGTAGTTTGTTGAGTTTATTTATGATATTCGCACCTTAATTTAATTCTGTTTGCTAAAACATCAGTTGCATAGTTCTGTAGTTCTTTAAGCATTCTGTTTCCTTTAAATGCTGCATGAGTTTGTTAACATTCATTCTTAAAGAAGCCAAGAGATATTTTTCTGTTATCTGTTTGAATGTATGATTGATGTTGGGAAACAGGTGCTGAAGATTCCTGTGCAAAGGAATAGGGTCTTGTTCCCATTGATTGACTCTCTTTTTCCTGTAGTGTGATTAGAAACAGGAGACAGGTGCTGAAGGTTCCTGTTCATGGGAATAGGGTCCTGTTTTCTTGAATTTATCTTTTCTACAGTGTGATTAGTGTCAGGAAGTAGGTGCTGAAGTTCCTATTTGGAGGAATAGGGTCCTGTTCCCTGTTATGGTTTATTGGTTTCCTTTCCTGCAGGGTGATTTCCTTTCATTAGGATTCTTAAAAGACTGCAATAGAGGAATTGCTTCTACTATAACATAAGTAGACTTCAGCTTTGTTAAAACAGGGTGTGAATAATTAGATTTGTATGATTGATAATTGTGTGACTTTTACTAAAACATTATTTTGCTTTTGGAATTGAGCATATCCAGTGCGTGGTTGTCTTTGGAATAAACATACCTTCTCGGGTTGACAATTTATGTGGAGCTTGAATTGTTAAAACAATTAAAGTGACCAACATTTTGGCGCCGTTGCCGGGGAAGGCAATTATAGATTTAAAAAGCATTAATATTTTCTTTCTAGATGTGCAGATTGTATGAGAGGACGCAGAACCCAGAAGAAAACTAATCCTATAGGTGGCAAGGGCAAAGGAAGGGGAGGAAGAAAGACTTTCATTGACGAGATTGTATCAAAGGCTGAATCATCACAGAGATTAAGTTCTCGAAGACCAAAACTTCAGCACTCCCCTCAATCGGATTACAAAACAGAGGAATTTGTGGGCCCTGAAAACATAGAGGAGCTGGTAATTAAAGGACCAGCAATCAGTGCTGGAGAGTCAGAAGAAAGTGCTAGCAAATCAGCGGAGCACGTTGAGGAACTAATAGAGAGTGTTGGATGACTAGTGGAAAACATTGAGGAGCCAGTAGAAGATCTTGAGGATCGAGCAAGTGCAATAGGAGAACAACCAATGGAAGGAAAAAACGAAGAATTCTTTGATGGAGGACGTGTAGATCCTGAAGAAGAAGGAAGGGATGAAAATTCTCTCTCTACCTTGGGATTTCCTATCAGTGATCTCCCTAGAGGAACAACTCCTATGAAGAATATTCCATTGTCAGCTTTACCTAACTTCCATGGTTTATCCTCTGAAGATCCGGATGAATTTCTTTTGAATTTGATATATTATGCAGAAGTTATGATTATGTTACTAATGCTCAAAAGTTGAAACTGTTTCCAGCAACATTAAAAGGAAATGCTTTAAGATGGTTCATGAGCCTTGGAAGTCAGGTAATCACAACATGGGAACAGATGAAACAGAAATTTCTGCTTAAATATCAAGACTACTGTCGGACGAGAGAAAAGAGGGACGAACTATTTAATATGGCACAAAAGCCGGACGAGAATCTGGAAGACTATGTAGAAAGGCTGCAGTATAATCTACAGAGATCTGATCATCCAAATATAAGTAAGGAAATTCGCAAAACAATATTACTTAGAGGATTAAGGGATGATTGTTTAGACATGTTAAACATGCTTGGCAAGGGAGATATATCTAAAGAATCATATGATGAGATTGTTGAACTTTGTAAAATATGTTCAAGGGGAGCTGCAAAGAACAGAGTAAGTAATAGAGATCCCACCTATTCAAGAGTGCAGAAATCAGCCAGTGGGGGAGCAACAAGAGTTGAAATAGGTAATTTACTTGAATAATTTAAAACTAAGATGTTAAGTTCTTTTGCTTCACAAATTGACACTTTGCAGGTTAGAAAGAAGCAGGCTGAAGCAGAAGCAGCTCTGGCTGTCTTTTTCCCGAAGTGCAGAGACAAACATCCACTAAGGGAGTGCCCATTGGACAAAATACCAATCTGCACCCTTTGTGAGAAAGATCATGAAGCACAACAATGTCCTTCTCTACCAGGAATAAAGGCAGCATTGCAGCCAATGGAAGAAGAAGCTGAAGCAGTTTACCTGCTAACTCAAAGAAGACAATGGAAACCAAAAGGACAAGGTATGAATTCTAGTATGCCATTTAATCGTTGGAATAATTATTCTTCTTTCAGTCAAAAAAATTACCCCCCCTTTAATCAAATGCAATACCCACCCTTTAATCAGATGAATTTCCCACCCATGCAACAATCAAACCCTCCCTTTGTTGATCCTGCAATGTGGACTCCTTGGCCCCCACAGCAGCCATCTTCTTTTAACCCTTGGAATGCAAATTGGAGAAGCCAAAAACTCTCGTATCCAAATCAATTTCCTCAATTTCAACAACCACTTCCTCTGCCATAAAATGCTCCACCAAATAACCAAATGAGACCCCAGCTACCTGCACAACCAAATCCTAACCCCAATAATAAAGTTGTGCAAGTCATTGATATTCAGAATCAGCCTATATTTCCTACTATGCAATGCAATGACATTCATTCGAGATCCGGGAAAATAGTAGAGCCTATTATTGATGACATAACCTCTTCTGATTCTGATAAAGAGGAAACTGAGAAACATAAGAAAGCACAACCACCCTCTAATGAGGGTATTGAAATAACAGAACCACCATTCCCCGAGCGTTTAGTTTTAACTAGAACGCCTAAAACACCTGCTTTTAATCTTTTAGGGGAATTGCAAAACTTGTATGTTAAAATTCCACTTTTACAGGCACTGAGAGATGTACCAATTTGTGCCAGAACCATAAGGGATATTTGTGTTAAGAAACCTGGTAGGAAAACTAAAGATCCCCTTACAGTACATGTGATGGGTGATTTATCTGCATTAATGTCCGGAAAAACCCCTCCTGTGAAATATGGTGACCCCAGCCATCCTACCGTGACAGTTCAAATTGGTAAAACAATGATTCCTCAAGTTCTGGTAGATCTAGGTGCTGCAATAAACATAATGACTGTTGAAACTTCACAGTTGTTACAACTAAATAACACAATCAGAGATACACCAACTATTCTAGAGTTAGATGACCATTCTACAATTAAACCAGAAGGATTTGTTGAAGATCTAGTTATCTCAGTTGAATCCTGGAATTACCCAGCTGATTTTGTTGTATTGCAAACTAAAACAAAGCTGGGGGGACACCCTTTAATTCTGGGGAGGCCATGGCTGGCCACAGCTGATGCCTTTATCAGTTGCAGATCTGGTTCAATGAAAATTTCTAATGGTTATGAAACCAAACAGCTTACTCTTTATCCTCATGCTACACCTATAAGTAATAATGAAGATTCTATGTGGATGGATTATGATGATAATGCTATTCAGCCCATTTTAACTATCGGACAAGCCTTAACTCTTAAAGACAATACAGAGGATGAAATAATTAATAATTTTATTTGTGAACCTTCCTCTGTAATTGCTGAAACACACAATCAATTGACTGCAATTTTTGAAACAGATACCCAGGAAAAGATTGAATCTGAAGACTTATCTTAGACATTAACCACCATCTCATCTAAAAGCATAACAGTCGAAATCGAACCTGGCAAGACATTAAACATAAATCCCGATCTAACAGTTGCTGAAACACAGCAGTTAATGAAGTTATTACATGAAAATAAGGAAGCATTTGCATGGGATTACACGGATATGAAAGGAATCTCTTCTGAACTATGTACTCACTAAATTTATATTAAAGAAGGATGCCGACCAGTCTGTCAACCCCAAAGACAAATGAACCCTAATTTATGGGAAATTGTTAAAGAAGAACTTCAGAAATTGCTTAATGCAGGATTTATATACCCCATATCTGACAGTGAATTGGTTTCCCCATTGGTAATTTTCCCTAAGAAAAACGAGAAATGGAGAGTATGTGTTGATTACAGAGCCTTAAACAAAGCTACTCAAAAGTATCACTTTCCTTTGCCTTTCATTGATCAGGTGTTGGATAGTCTGTCAGGGAAGAAATTATTTTCTTTTCTAGATGGATTCAGTGCGTATAACCAAATTAGAATTGCACCCCAAGACCAGGACAAGACCACTTTCACTATTCCTTGGGGAACTTTTGCTTATAGAGTTATTCCATTTGGGCTATGTAATGCACCAGCAACTTTTCAGAGGGCTGTTATAGGAATCTTTTCTAATATGCTGAATGACTCTATGGAAATATTTATGGATGATTTTACTCCTTATGGTGTGTCTTTTGAAGATGCATTACAAAATCTTGAGAAGGTACTTAAACGTTGTATACAAGCTCACCTCTCACTAAGTACTGAAAAATGTCATATGATGATGAGTGAAGGAGTAGTTCTTGGACATTTTACTTCATCTCAAGGTATTCAGGTAGACCCATCTAAAATACTGGTCATTCAGAATCTTCTTGTTCCTAAAACACAAACTGATGTGAGAATTTTTCTAGGACATGCTGGATATTACAGAAGATTTATTAAAGATTTTTCTAAGATAGCTTCTCCATTATTTGTGTTGCTTATGAAAAAAACTGAATTTAAGGGGACTAATCCTTGTCAGAAAGCCTTTGTAGAACTCAAGCATCAGTTATCTATCGCTCCTATTTTGAGGGGACCTGATTGGGCCCTCCCTTTTCATATATCTTCTGATGCTTCAGACACTGCAATTGGAGCTGTCTTAGGACAAGAGGAGAATCATCTTCCTTATGCTATCTACTTTATCAGTAAGAACATGACCCCTGCTGAGCTTAATTATACAGTTACCGAAAAAGAGTTTCTTGCAGTAATTTATGCCATTAATAAATTTTGA
The DNA here is from genome assembly GCA_034641835.2 of Pinus albicaulis. Lineage (NCBI taxonomy): Eukaryota > Viridiplantae > Streptophyta > Pinopsida > Pinales > Pinaceae > Pinus > Pinus albicaulis. Next base: position 302,974,547 of record CM076583.1, on the reverse strand, counting down.
CATTATATCACTGGTTATTCTACTTTTTTCCACACTGACCACTCGGCTATTAAGTATTTAATGAACAAATCTGTCACAAATGCTCGAGTTATCAGATGGCTATTATTACTGCAGGAGTTTGATATCACAATTGTAGATCGGCCTGGTAAAGAAAATGTGGTGGCTGATTTACTTTCACGGTTAAAAACTGATAATAATATTCCAGTAGATGATTCTTTTCCTGATGAGTATTTATTTGCAGTTTCTGCTCACTCTCCGTGGTATGCAGATATTTCCAATTATTTGGTTGCAGGAAAATTACCATCACACCTGTCATACAGAGAAAAGAGAAGAATTGTTCAACAAAGTGCCAGGTATAGCTGGATAAGTGGGTGTCTTTTCTACACAGGGCTTGATCAAGAAATCCGAAGATGCATTAGGGAAGATGAAGTGTATGACATACTACAAGCTTGTCATGATGGCCCTTGCGGAGGGCATTTTGCTGATAAAAGAACAACACACAAAATTTTGAGGATGGGTTACTATTGGCCCTCATTATTTAAGGATGCAAAGAAATATGTGAGGGCTTGTGACAGCTGCCAGCGAATGGGTCAACCCAATCATAGAGATCAAATTCCATTAAACCCCCAGGTAGTTTCCGAACCATTTGAAAGATGGGACTTGGATTTCATAGGACCCATTTATCCTCCATCCAATCAAAGAACTTATATATTAGTCTCTACAGACTATATGACTAAATGGGTGGAGGCCAAAGCACTTATTAGAGCCAATGAAGAAGCTGTCCTAGCTTTCTTATTTGAAGAAATCTTCACTAGATTTGGAATTCCTAGAGAGCTAGTTACAGATGGAAGACCTCCATTCAATTCTCATGGTTTTAAGTCTACCCTTCAGAAATATCATATTCATCATAGAATGACTACACCATACCACCCCCAGGCCAATGGGCAGGTGGAAAGTACAAATAAAGTATTAGAAGCCATTCTAACTAAAACAGTGAGGGATAACCGGAAGGATTGGTTTCAAAGGCTCCCTGAAGCACTATGGGCTTACAGAACTACTTGGAGAAACACTACAGGTTTTTCTCCCTATGAATTGGTTTATGGTAAAAATGTTGTTTTTCCTGTGGAATTTGAAATTAAAACTCTGAGAACTGCTTTAGTTGTTAATCTTGATTTGACTGATGTGCAGACAGCTAGGTTGCAACAGCTTCTTGAATTGGATGAAAAGAGATTAGATGCCATTCACCAAACAACCATGATTCAACAACAAAGAATGAAGTGGCATGATAAAATTATCAAACACAAGCAGTTCCAAAAAGGTAATTGGGCCTTATTATATGACTCTCGGTTTGAAAATTTTCAGGGTAAGCTACGTACACGATGGCTTGGACCATATGAAGTAGATGTTGTTTTTCCTAATGGAACAGTAAGACTTTTAACAATTGATGATTCTAAAACACCTCTACTAGTAAATGGTCATAGGCTTCGTTTGTACCAGTGCCCTGTTTCTAAAGAGGATTTCAAGGCTGCTTGCATGACTGGCACACATTATCTTTTTCTAGGGGAGTCTTCTGCTCCTCACAACATTTAATTTTCTGTACTATATTTCTAGCATTAGATTAGATTTAAAACTAATAATCCCTGTCAAGGGTTGGCATGTTACAATTGAATTTTGCAGATTATGGAAGAACTCATTAAGGAGGACAGATTCACCACAAGAAGATCTGAAGCTTCAATCACAGAAGCTTTGTTTCCTTCATTTCAACCCATTTCCTAGCAATATCCCTTTTATTACTTATCCCATTTCTACATTTTTCCCTTTTTCCATTTTTTCCCCCACTTCTACCATTCCTGAAATATCATCCTTCAGTTAGTATTTCCCATTCCTTACTACTGAAATTATCCCTTAGAAAATACTTCCCCCACTTGTTTTAAACCCAAGTCATTATATCCCATTCTCCTTATTTTTCCCTTTGTTGAAACACCACTTTCAACAACATGTCCTTCATTTTTCCATTGCTGAAACACCACTTTCAGCAACCTGTCATTCATCTTTTCATTATTAAAACACCATTTCTTTCCTCTGCTATACAAGTTTTTCAGTTCTCCACTTTTATTCTTCAGATCCCTTGGGTGAATATTATTCAGTATTGAGAAGATCCTGATATGCTCATGTTTCTACATTCTAGAGAAATTTAAAGATTCTTCCATTAATATCAAGCCATTATGAAGCACTCTATACTTCGAATTATAAAAACAAAGGTAAAAATATAAGGTATGTGGTTTTTATGTAATACAGTTAAATAATATTTTAAAGAGAGGATCTTGCTCATAATGATTACAATCCCCGCACACTTAAACATCATTTCATCATACGTAAGGGGGGAATTTCAAAAACTAAATCATCATTCCACACCATCCAATCCTCCGTCACTCTTCATATCCATTATTTCCGCCGTCATTGAGACTCCATATCCTCTGTTGCAACAATTAGCTTGACCAAAGCCTGTGTTTCTGTTCTCTGCGCCTCTGCATGTGACTCAAGTTAGTATCTATGGGAGGTTCGACTATCAGACATGAGCCTGGTTCGATAAATCTTCTTAAATTTTTCCTGGAGGCCTACCAAATTTTTCAGCAGGCAGGATGGATAACATACTTTGAAAGGTTAGGAGAATTTGATCCTCAGCAAGTTTTAGATTTTGCGCATAATTTTCAGGAAGACTACTTAGTGGTTCAAGGGGTCCGAATTTCGGTCACAGAGGAAGATATATCACAAGTTTCAGGGTTGCCGGTTATAGGTGCTCGCTGGTTCAGCAGGAAACAAGTCATTTTAAATGCACATCAAGACTTCCTTCTTCCAGAGGAACAGATTGAACATAAAGGCCGCGGTATAAGTCTGCATTCATTACCTCGCCCATGGCCAACAGTAGCTAAATTCATCAAGCACTATTTGACATGCGAGGGGCGTTACCAGGTAGTTTATCAACATGAATTCGTTTTAATGAATCATTTGCGGCATGGTCGATTAGTTAATATTCCTTATTATTTGCTTGGATGTATCAAAAACATGTCATATTACTGTAGATGGGTAAAATTCCCATTAATATCCCTTACCCATCATCGCTTATGTCAATTATTAATTCAGAGGGGTTTTTCTCAGCAAAATCCCCCTCTGAATAATCCACTCCTCATTCCCTAGCAAGCCGAAATTCCCCAACAAGCCGGAAGTTCCCAAGAAACTCCCGAAAGTTCTTATGAAAGGAAACTGGACGATATCCCTGACCCCCCATTGATCCCATCCTCAGAACCAGTTGACCTACCCCCAAGTTCATCCCACTTAGTAGAGTCACCCCTTCCCACTGTTCATATCTCTAGCGATGTCTCTCAAACACCCCCATCTCCCCCTACTCATAAAAGGAAGAGATGAACCCCAACAGTCTCTGTCTCAAAACGACAAACAAGGGCCACATCCCAAGCTGTCACCTCTTCTGAAAGCCCTTCCCCTAGAAAAGAATCTTCTCCTACAAAGAAAAGGAAAGTCACTGACTTTTCTGCTTTCCTACCTAGGAGGAAAATGAAAATGACTGTTGAAACTGAAGTCACTCCCATTTCCCCTGACCCTGCGACTATCCTGTTAAAACTTCAATCCTCATCACCATTCCAAATTCCCCAGCCATTACCCGTCTCGTCCTGCGGCACTGCTCCACGAGAACCAGATGCCCGGGGTAAGATGACATCGTTTACTACTCAAACAGTAACTGCTCCACAAGAACCAGTTACTTACCCAGAAGATGAAACACAAGAACCGGCTACTGAGGTACAAAAATCATACACCAAGCATGATAATACAAGGAAACCAGCTGTAGCTGCAACACAAGAACTAGCTACAGCTGTGGATTAGCAGACAACTCCAGCAGAATCAACCAGCACACAGGGTTCACCCACTATGGCATCTTTATTAGAGGAAAATGAGTTTTTGAAGTCAGAACTAGAGGCCTATAAGAAATAATTGACAATGGCAAGGGAAGCCTTTGATAGAGAATTAAATCTCTACATGTTGGCACACACAGCATCAGCACAAAAGAAGGATCCATGTAGAGAATACATGTGCCATGAATGTGGAAACATTTGCCAACGGGCATGATACAAAATAGTCAAAATTCCAGTGCCTGAGGCATCCACATCAGTTACAATTAAAGAAGAACGCCCTATTGTCACACAAGAACCAGTAGGGCCCTCAAAAAGTCTGGAAAAAGAAACCAAACCACAGATATCCCGCCCTGTGTTAGTCAGCTCAGCTACTTAGACAATGCCCCAACCCAGTACTTATAATGTCGGGACACAAACTCCACCATGGAAACAATTAGAAATAATGAATAACTGGAAGAAGCAGTATGCTGTGGATCAAGATAAAATACTACAAAAACATAAGTTGGCCTGGCAGAATCAGATGTATGCCAACTAGGATAATTGGGAGCAAACATTGCAGCAGCTCAAGGATTCTAAGAAAGAAATCAAGGAATTAAAAGAGAAACTGGTTTTGATGTTTTCATTAGTGAAAAAATTGTTAGCCACACGGAAACCCTCCTTGAATTATTCTCTCTTCCTTTCTGAACGTCTTGTTTATTTTCAATTGAAGGCAATTAAGGATGGGAGACCTCATGAATTGCTCACAGCGGAACAATTTGTTAAAACATTTGCAGAGGCCCCTGCTAGTGACCAACATTTTTTATGTGAACTTTATCTTCATAATGAGGCTATGCCTAAAAATAGACAGGTCAACCTTACTCCCATTGTTGGTGATGTACAAATTAGGGCATTTGTTTCATTTCTTGCCAATCAAATCACATGGAAAACTGCTTTTATTGCAAGTAGGCATAATGAGGAGAATCGCCTCCTTTGGATTAGACCGGAACCTTCAAATCCGGCCATTTTTGTAGTAGAATATCACCGATTTTTGCAGAAGCCAGGAATGCGCCGCTACATACAACAACTGCAAGCCTCAACACTTCTAAAGTGTCAACAGTTAATCAGAGTTAAGGAAACTGCTGCCTTAAAGGCCAACACCATGTTCTGGCAATAGTCATGTAAGGAAAGACAAGAGTATCACCCTTTTAGCCCTGATAATATTCAAGCTACACTATCCAGGGTTCCAAACTACATCAGATGCATTCAACAATGTGCCGAGAACTGGATTGGTTATCATTTTCACTTCCCGGTCTTATGGATGCCGACAGAACAATACCAGTCTCACTACCAATTGGCCAACAGGGACGAGGCAGTAGCATGGCAGAAATTGCAGAACAACCAAGGATTCTGAGCTTCCACAGAAGCCACCTTCCCCAGTTACTGCTTGAGCAACTTGCATGCAAAGAGTCAGTACTCAGACTCTGACTTAGACTAAGAGTTGCCTGAGGACATGCAACCCTTTCAGCTGGGGGGGATGTTAGGACCTCACAATGTACCATTTTTACCATACATATTGATACCACCTTACCCTTTATAACTATATTTAAAAAGGGTTCCATCATCATTTTCATTCACTTTATCTAAAGGTATATGAAATATTCCTCTTTACTATATATTTAATCTGTTTACATATAATTCCACATTACTCTTATATTTCATCATTAATCAAAGGTAGATTGTTGCTAACACATGTCTAAAAGATCGCAGATAATTTATGATAAGGAACGTGCTGTGCTGAAACAATCGGCCGTTGCTGAAACAGTCGACTCCGTTGCTGAAACAGTCAGCGGGCACGCAAATTCCGTCACTACTCATGATTTGCGATTCTGGAAGAGTATTTTGGGAACAATGGCAACAAGATGAAGACAAGCAAGGAAGTGGTTACACGGATTATTCTAAAGCCAGTACTTTTTCTGTATCTGTTGTAACAATATCTTTCTATGGAAGAATAGAAGGGCCTTGTTTTAAGAAAGAAAAACAGATTTGGATAAACATAGATTTTCTCTGATGTAACTGTAATAGATGTCTCCTCTTTAAAAAGAGGAGACATCATCATTAGAGTTAGAAACTACAGGAGAAACATTGTTTTGAGCAGAAAGGAGCTAGACTCCATTGTAATGTATCATTCCTTTTTGACAGATGAATGAAGGTTTCTTTTGAGCGCTCCAATTTAACTCTTTCCCTGGGGAATCTTGTGAGAAGGAAAGGGCCCACCTTCATCACAAGATTCACCCGATTGTTCCTGTAGTTTGTTGAGTTTCTTTATGATATTCGCACCTTAATTTAATTCTGTTTGCTGAAACATCAGTTGCATAGTTTTGTAGTTCTTTAAGCATTCTGTTTCCTTTAAACGCTGCATGAGTTTGGTAACATTCATTCTTAAAGAAGCCAAGAGATCTTTTCCTGTTATCTGTTTGAATGTATGATTGATGTTGGGAAACAGGTGCTGAAGATTCCTGTGCAAAGGAATAGGGTCCTGTTCCCACGACTCTCTTTTCCCGTAGCAGATTAGAAATGTGAGACAAAAGTGGCCAAGGTTCCCCGTCTGCTGGGAATAGGTCCCTGTTTTCTTTAAATTTCTATCTTTTCATTAGCAGTAATTAGTGTCAAAAATAGTGTTGAAGTTCCTATTTGGAGGAATAGGGTCATGTTCCATGTTATGGTTTATTGGTTTCCTTTCCTGCAGGGTGATTTCCTTTCATTAGGATTCTTAAAAGACTGCAATAGAGGAATTGCTTCTACTATAACATAAGTAGACTTCAACTTTGTTAAAACAGGGTGTGAATAATTAGATTTGTATGATTGATAATTGTGTGACTTTTACTACAACATCATTTTGCTTTTGGAATTGAGCATATCCAGTGCGTGGTTGTCTTTGGAATAAACAGACCTTCTCGGGTTGACAATTTATGTGGAGCTTGAATTGTTAAAACAATTAAAGCGACCAACATCCACGAGGGAGGCAGTCTCTTGCCGAGATAAGTGGAGATCAATCGATGGCTCTCAAGTACACCCCATGGAGAGTGTCTGGGGACCTTGGTGCCAAAGAGATCAACGAGGAACCATTTTCAGAATGGTACAGAAAAATGATAGATGTTGTCAAAATGTAGTAGAGAGTCCCCAAGACTCTTCTAGATAAGTATTCTCATCAAGTATAGTTCCGCGTCTCACACAACCACAAATGGATTAGACCCAACTGTGTTGTGGCTGAAACCTTTCATAAGAAACCATTGAAATTTAAAATGACAGAGGAAGCTTTCCACATGAAAGTCTCATCTTGGCTAGGAGCAGCTGAAGGAATTAGAGATGGAGAGCCCAACTACTCTTTCACCGCTATGCTTTCGCACCCTCTATTGGGAGAGACGTCAGCGAAAATAGCCCAAAGGATATCACAGTTGTAGCTCTAGCTTGATATAGAAGCTGGACACTCAGGTAAAAGCTTTCAATAAGGCAATGGGAAATATTGGAGAAAATTCCAATGCATTTCCTTCATTTTCTGAATTTAAAACACTTAATTTCGGGTCTCCATAATTGACAACTGCTATCCTTATGTACTCCATTCCACCACTTTCCATTCCAATCCACTGCCAACCATCGCCCCATTCCGTAAGAGCAAAGCAACCAAAGCAACCATCCCAGCACCTAAAGGGAAGAGAGCCATAATTCTGAAGTGTGATTTGATAATGCACCTCATAGATGAGGATCAAGTGCAACAAATAAACACTAGAATCCCAATCACTGAAGAAACAGAAATAGGCACTCAAACCTCCACCATCATACCACAATCCAACCTTTCATCCTCACAAAGTGTACCAAATTCCTTATCACCAAATATGAAAAATTCATCACCGCATACATCAAATACTTCCAAATATCATTCGACCCACACTCCTTCACTTCTGCCACTATTTCAGATGCAATACCCACAGGGACCATAATGGTTGTCAACATTGAAGCAGAGGTTAAATTGGGTATGACAAAAGTAATCGAGGTTAAATCAACTACATTAGAGCGAGGGGCCTTTTTAAATTTACTCATTCATACTGATTCACCCATTTTTGATAATGTGCCCACTGAGACTTCTCTCAATCCATTTCAGCAATCCATGCTAGCACTACAACAATTTATACCCACTCACCTTCCGTCGAATAGATATCATATTCCCAAACCACAAGCTATTCCGTTGAGTGAACCCAACTCTCCACAAGGTAAATCCGAGTACTCCATTGCCAGCGGGCAACGACTTAGAGAGAGGAATCTTAGTCGTGATATGACAAGCAGTGGAGATCTTCAGAGTTGGGTACCCGATCAAATTTTCAGTTTCATACAAGTAGCAGCTCGATAAGCAGAGATTATTCAAAACAAACTTCTTCAGAAGTATGAGCAGTAGCATCAAAATATCATAACACTCATTGTTGAGCACAATAAATTACAATAAGAGAGGGACAACCTCCAACAACAACTTGACCAAATGACTGAGAACTTCTAGGAGCTTTGGTCGACCATCACTAGTGTAGTCGAAGTTGCAGCAACACACATTTAGGCTTGCCTTGTGGTCGAACACTCTGTCCACATAAAGACAACATGTGCCAATTTGGGCAATACAAAATAGGAGCTAAGGCAGGCCCTTTCAGCCAGACTTTCACTACTAGCCATACTTTCACTACTATACCCCTCTATAGTGTATGCAGAAAAGGTAGTATAGAGACAGGAGCAAATGCATAATCTAAAGGAGACACTAGGAAACACTATAACAAAGGCATACAATCTTCTTAATAAAATCCATGAATGCTCGAACTCACTCACAACAAAGGCCCCAACACTGTGGAAGAAGGTGAGGATGATCTACGTAATGTCAATATTCCCGAATCAGAAGGACAACATGAGGTTGAAGGTCTTGAATTAGAGATTCTAAAAATAACATAATCGGTCAAGACTCAACAACTCAACATAGGATCAGAAGTATAGCGCAAGTTCGTGAAGATTTGGGACTACTGGGATGATGACATGGTGAGAAAGGTCACTGAATTGCTGGATGAATATCAGGATCTATTCCCAACGAAGTTCTCGAAGCTAAAATACGCTGTAGGAGATTTTGGAGTTATGCACATCACTTTAAAGCCTGATGTGAATCCAGTCAAGTAGGGCCCATATCGGCTAAACCCAAAATACAAAGAAAAGGTGCGAGAAGAACTAGAAAAGATGCTTAGCGATGGAATTATTGAACCAGTAGAAGAGTTTGAATGGGTTGGCCCTATGGTGGTCCAGGAAAAGAAAACTAAGCGAGAAATAAGGATTTGTGTTAATATCATAAATTTTAATGATGCATGTGTCCATGATCCATTTCTGACACCATTCACTCACGAAGTTCTGTAGAATGTGGGAGGGCAGGAGGCTTACTCCTTTACAAATGGGTTTTCAGGATACCATCAGATTAGGATTGCATTGGAAGATAGAATTGAGACCACCTTCGCTACTGAATGGGGCTCATTTCAGTACAAAGTCATGCCATTTGGATTAAAGAAATCTCCAGCTATCTTTTCTAGAGTCGTCATTGCAACATTTAAATAATATATCCAAAAGTTTTTGGAGGTGTATTTTGATGACTGGACAATCTTTGGACTGTTAAACAAGCATGTTTCTAGTCCACGTTTAATGTTGGATACTTGTAGGAAATATAAAATTTCCTTAAACCTAAAAAAGTGTATTTTCTGTGTACCATATGGTATATTGTATGCAAGAAAGGGTTGATGGTAGACCCTGTGAAGATCATTGTGACTATAAAATTGGTGTCGACGACAAATGTGAAGCAACTACACACTATGCTTGGGCATACAGGTTATTATAGGAAGTTTATCACTGCGCTGATGGAAAAATTATTGAAGAAAGTGTTAGTCATTGGTATTTTTCACTATCTTTGGATGACTATAGAATGGTTATAGTTTTTTGAAAACAATATTCCTTGAATATCTTGAGTTTTAGAAATATCACTGCCTTCATTATCTTAATAAAAACATTTTTCCCTATCTATCAGTTTGCCATCTCAAAGTCACCCTATTTCTCTTAAAAGACTCATTATGGGCTTATACTTCTCATTTTCATCCTTCTTTCCTACCTAAAACCTCATTTCCCCTGTCAATAAACTCCATCGTCCCTCTAAGATTTCTTGTTGCTAACACATTCCCATGTCCCCTTGAGCACAATAGCACTTTCGGAATTGCTCTTTTCACTTGAAAGTTTCTAAGTCAAATTTCATTCAAAATTAGGTAAAAAAGCACTCCCATTAGGTCATTAGGGTTTTTCATTTTTCAAGGTCATCCTTTCATTCCAATGAGGTCAACACACATATGAGAAGGATTGAATATGACAAGAATTCTTCTGGCTCCCCAAAATCCTTGGATGTTTCAGGCACTGGTTTTCCTTTGCTAGAATCTGGCTCAGATGTAATAGGATGTCAAGACATGGTTATTCAAGAAGGACCTAAAATTTCCAAAGAGGACTATCTTCTCAGTTTAGAACCTGCAAGTGAGAAAAATGGACAAAGTTTGGCACTTATATCACTACAAAGAAAAAACCCTCTAGCAGAGGTTATAAAGGAGGTTTTTAGTGTTATAAAATTGGCCAAAATTGTCAAAAAAACATATGCTACCACATCCGTTTACACTTACGAAGGTTTTTGCAGAGATTTTAATGGAAATTTAACACAACCAAAAAAAATGGGCGGTCAGAGGTTATTACGTATGTTTTTTTCATCGGTGCACTAATCATGATTTAACGCACTGGTGCGTACATGTACATGGTGCCTCGGGGTGGTCTAAGGAGAATGCACCGGGCCGTTAAGGTATAAAACAACACCGGGCATAGTGTTGGTGATACAACGCACGAGGCAGTTATAATTGGTCTTGGGAATTGAGCGGTGCCCATAGGTCATATCAACGCACCAGTGCGTAGAATTATAGAAACGCACCAGTGCGTCCATTCACACAAATGCACCGAGCATTATAATTGGTATTGGTATTCGTACGGTGAAAATATGTCATATAAATACACTGGTGCGTATAGACTCTTAAACGCCCCGGTGCACAATATCACACAAATGCACGGAGATTTATAATTGGTATCGGTATTCGTGCGATGCCCATAGGTCTTCTAAATGCACCGGTGCGTATAGACACAAAAATGCCCCGGTGCATAGTATCACACAAACGCACTGAGATTTATAATTTGTATTTGTATTCGTGCGGTGCTAATAGGTCGTAAAAAGGAACTGGTGCATAGATAGACATAAACGCACTAGAGAGCCATACCACACAAATGCCTCGATATTTTTAATTGGTTTTGGTATTTGTGCGGTGCCCATAGGTTGTAAAAACGCACTGGGGCACTTAAGAATACAAGCACACCGGTGTAAGTATACATGCACAGGTTTTCATTTTGTATTTTTTAGAAACATCGACCTGTGACATTGCAGTTATTGTGATTGTTTTAAATTCATTATTCATCAAAAGTTGACACATCTTATAACATTATTCATATTAATTAAATTTTTATTAATGCATTTGAATGTGATGTTTGGATTAATTTGTTATATCATATCAAAATTATTGTGGTTTTTTAAAATTAATTATTCATCAAAAGTTGACACATATATATCTGATAACAATATTCATATGAATTAAACTTTTATTAGTGCATTTAAGAATGACAATGGAGAATGCAATTGCGACAATAGAGAATGCAATAGAATAAATTAAAACATTTATTATTATATATATATATATATATATATATATCTATATATATATATATATATATATATATATATATATATATATATATAAGACATTCTTTGTCATACAAAATTGGACAGTTATTGGTATCCCTTTATCTTCCAATTGGGACATTATGTCCATTATATTAAAGAAAATGTCTAATTTCACAAACTTTTTTCAAACATACAATGCCTTTCTTTTATATCCAAACATAGTGATCATCATTCTTCACTTGAACTTTTGTCACTACTAGAGCTACTTCCATGACTTGGGTTATTTTTAGAAATGTTTTGTTCATGGTGTTGATTGTTTTCTTCTTCTTCACCTTCCATCTAGAAACATAAAAATAAACTGTAATGAGTGTATATACATTGGTGACAATGATGAAAATTGCAATATTAAATAATATACATCAATGTAAATCGAGAAGAGAAGACGTACCAATGCAACAATTGACTCATAAACTATACACATTCTTTCAAAACCATGTAACATGTAATCTTTCAAGATTTGATTCGTTGGCGCAGTGCCATACTTTGTTTCCTGCAAGTTATATACCCCATAACAAATCATATATTTAATATAAAGATTTATTTTTTCTATTAATTATAGACAGAGCTAAGTAAAATAAGATCGATAGATGCTTACAAATTCCACAATTAAGTTCTGATATGCCAACATATACACACAACCCATATTTAACCCAATTTCAATCAATTCCTCTGATGGTTATTCTTTGTATGTTAGCACCTGTTTAAAGACATTCAATGATGATTTTTCTAAAACAACTTAAAAAATACAAAAATGAAATCTAGTTAAGTTGTTATAAGGAAGTAACAATTACTCACAAACTTAGATATCAATCCTTTTCTTCCTTGTCATCCTATTTTATGTGCTGAATGGGTTCCATTTTCTTTTCTTTTCTGCAAGAAAATACTTGAAAATTAATATTTAATGCTAAATTGTTTATTTATTTTACCTAATGATCCAAAAAATCAATGATTACATATTACATTTGAAGCAAGTTGTTGTTGATATGGCTCCTCCAGCGATGCAATTTTGTCCATTTCTTTGACTATCTCCTTGTACAACTTTTTGGACATTCCTACTGGCATATTTCTGATATCAGCTCGTTCATCTTTTGATATTTTCATAATATTCCAAAAAATGTAACATGACAATAAACTATTTAATTTTTATATTGATATATGAAAAGTAAGTATAACAAAAGTGATATTTATAAATAATTATAGACAAACATCTAAAGGAATATTACTTTTTCATTCCTTCTTTTTTGTTGTTGTATGTTTTTTCTATTAAAAGTCTGACATGTTTCATTGACCAATTCTATGGAAACTCTTCTTGTAGTTTACATAAAATTTGGTTCTTGGAATCATTTGATTGGTTTTTGTATTGTAAGTGGAAAGAACGTCTATACATTCGTTCCATTAGATCCATCAAACTTTTGTAAAAAAATTTCCCCCTTTCGTTAACCTCTAGCACCACTCTAGATGAGCTAAGGACCAATTCATTTTCATTTGCATGTTCTATTTTTTTTCTTTTCTTAGAACAACATTTCTTTTCTGAGTTGTTGGTCCCTGTAGAACATTAAACAGATGTGAATTAATAGAATTTTTCACACATGTTATCTAATAATTTTAATTATATTATTAATGAAAACTAAAAAAAGAAACTCATATTGGATCGTTAGTATTTTTTCATTCACCCGATTATTCCTTTTGCAATTTTTCCATCATGCTTTTACGATCTTTTGGTCCTAGATCAGAAATAATCTTATCGAGCTTCGTCATTTTGTGGCTCTGCATGATACACAGTAAACAATACATATTAGTTAAACTTACATATAGTTCAAAAATATTTTTTTTGTAAAAAATTTACAAAGAACTTGCCTTTTTTGCTTTTCTTGATGTGTTATCAGTATTTTTGTTACTTGATCTCTTGTCACTCATTTCTTTATTAATCTCAAACCTGTACCATATCATTCAATAATATATTTATAAATAAATTGTCAACTTTTCAAGTAAAAAAAAATAAAATCTCAAAAAATTGGTGCGCCATTCATAGTTTACGCACCACCTCCGATGTGTGTCTCTTTTCGAAACACACCGCCATAATAGTATAATAGACCGTATGGTGCTCTATGTCAACAAGGAGCACCAATGTGTTACATGTCAATGACCGCACCAGTTAACCATGATAAAATAATAAAAATTGTCTAGTGTTAGTTTTTTAGCAGAAATCGGTGCCATATTTTACATATGGCGCACCGATAAAAAAAAATTTAATTTTTTATCACATTACATTTTGCGGTGCGCTTGTAAAATAAAGAGCCACGGTGCACTACGTATTCCAGGCACACCAATAAAAAAATCTGTTTTTTTTTTAAATTCATGCCAGGGCCCACATGGATTGGGATTCGACTATGCTAGTCGTCCCGTTTGTTGGATGTATTAGGTCTATATTTAGCAATACAAACCCTATAAATCTGAATTGAAAAGCCCTATTTCTGAAGTCACAAAAAGAGGAAGAATAAAAGGGAGAAACAAAAAGAATGTAAGGTTTGTATATTTTAATTTTAATTTTTTTTTGAAACAGAATGTTCGCGGTGTGCCATAATGAAATAGCGCACTGACTGCGTATTTTACAAATCACTGAAAAAATATTTTTTTTTTCTAATTTTTTATCACAGTACTTGCGCGGTGCGCTGGGAGAACAAAGCGAACCGGTGCAGTATTCCGCACAGGGCACACCGACAATTTTTTTTTTTTTTTTTTTTTTTTACGTAAGGGCCGACATAGATTGGGATCAGACTATGCAGGTCCTCCCATTGGTTTGATGTATTAGGCTTATATTTAGCAATATAAACCCTATAAATATAAATTGAAAAGTCCTAATTCTAAAATCACAGAAAGTGGGAGAAGAAAGGGCAGAAACAAAAATAATGGAGGGTTTGTTTCTAAAATGGTTTTTTTTCAAAACAACATGTGTGTGGTGTGCCATAATGAAATAGTGCACCGGTGCCATATGTTATATATGGCGCACTGATAAAAACATTTTTTATTTTTATTTATTTTTTATCATTGTAGTTTCGCGGTGCGCTGCTATAACCGAGCACACCGGTGCGCTATGTTACGCAGGACACACTGCCAAAAAAAAAGTCTGTATTTTTTTAAGATTGACGGAAGGGCTGACATGGATTGGGATCCGACTCTACAGGCCCTCATATTGGTTGGATGTCTTAGGCTTATATTTAGCAATACAAATCCTATAAATATAAATTGAAAAGCCCTAATTTTGAAATCACATAAAGTGAGAGAAGAAAGGGCAGAAACAAAAAGAATGTAAGGTTTGTTTCAAAAATGTTTTTTTTTTAATCAGCACGTTTGCGGTGTGCCATAGTAAAATAGTGCATTAGTGCCATATGTTACGTATGGCGCATTGATAAAAACATATTTTTTTTTTCACTGTACTTTCGCAATGCGCTTCTATAATGGAGCGCACCACTGCGCTCTGTTACGCAGGGTGCACCAACGAAAAAAAATCTTTATTTTTTTAAGATTGATGAAAGGGCCAACATGGATTGGGATCCGAATATGAAAGTTATCCCATGGGTTTGATGTCTTATGAATATACAAACCCTATAAATATAAATTTAAAATAAAGAGGGAGAAGAAAGGGCAGAAACAAAAAGAATCTAGGGTTTTGTTTGTAAAAATCGATTTCTTTTTTATTTTTGTTTCTGAAAACTGCAGAAAAGGTAAAAAAAAACTGCAGGAAAAAAGTTAAAAAAACAATAAGGTTTGATTTTTTTTATTTTACTTCATATTAAAAACTACAGAAAAAAGTAAAGAAAAACAATAGACTTAGAATTATTATTTTACTGCATAAAAAAACTGTAGAAAAAAGTACAAAAAAACAATAAACTTACTCACGTCGTTTGAAATTCTATGGTACATGGTTTGAATAACCAGAGGTTTGGAATTCTGATTGTCTGAATACTTCTGTTCGAACGTATTTCCCTGCTCCACAGTGCTCTCGTGCTTTTTTTGCTCCAAGTATGTATCGTGCAAATCTGTGGCTGAATTTTTTTACAAAAATAGTGAAATAATGAAAAGTGTTTAGTATTTAAAGAAATGTTTTATGAAATTATATTTTCGAAAATATTTTGCTGCCCATTTTTCAATTTACCACTTTTTTTTCCTTTAAAGAAAATAGGGTTGCACTTTTTTTATTTGCGGTTATTTGTTTACTGATGCGTCCTTTAATTTAACCGCACCGGTGCGTCCTTTTATAAAACAACACTGGTGCGCAAAATAAAAAAACTCACCAGTGTGGTTATCTATACATTATGCACTAGAGTGACATTGAAGTTTGTGCACCAAAATATATTGTTGTTTTGTTCAAATGTAGGGAGAAAATATCATATATTATATGGAATAGAAAATTCTTCAAAATCCAGCTCGTTCCATAATATTTCTCAAAGTCCATCGCGAAGTTCTCCCTATCCATGTGGAGACATAATATTTACTTTAGATTTGTTTTATTTTTTCACTATCTAATTGAATTTATATATGTTTTTTGTCCATGCAGTCAATCACACACAACTTAATTAAATTTATAATGTATACAAATTTGCAGGTTCATGCAGATTCATCATCGAGTTCAAATGCACAAAATTTTCAAACTGCTCCAAAACATCAGAAGTTCTTATCAGGAGCTGCATACCGCAAGGTTCATTTGGTAGATGAAAATGGACAGCCGCTTCACCCTGCCAATTTTTACAATATTGCATATTCTAGCTACAATCCCAAGATAATGATGGTAATTATAATTATAATTGTTTGGTATATATATTGATTAATATGTAATTATTTCAACATCAAACCAATTTATAATAATGCAATATTGTCAACATGGTTACTAATTGATATCATATATTTTGTACTAATCATGTTCAATTTTTTTTTAATTATTAGGATTGTAGTGATGATGAACGACCTACCTACCATCTTCCATTGCACCCCAAGACAATGTCAAATCGAGAGAAGACTGAATTAAGAGAAAAAATTAGAGAGGAATGATACCAAGAATGGTTGAATCAACCACCAATTCAATTCCTGCTACGTCCAAATTCACCAATTAGGAATGACTACATCAATAGTAGTTTGTCACAAGCTAGCAATGGAGGCAATCAAATAGAGGTTGGTATGGTGTTGCACTAAAAACTGTCACCTTGACATTCTGCTGACTGTATGAGCTCATTGTCACTCATACTTACCTCCTCTGGTACGCAGTTAATGTGAAGCTTACCTGCGTTCCTGGATAGGGTACGCAGGTAATGTGAAGCTTACCTGCATTCGAGAACGCAGTTTATTTGTGTAATGTCTGCGTACCCCTGTCAAAGTCAAAAGGGCGAGAACGTAAAGTGAAAAAGCTGATTTTTGGTCAATTCTAGAAGCTTCTGGATGAGATTTTTTGGGGGTGAGTACGCTCTTGTAAGGTTCACACATCCCACACCTTAAGGAGCTAACCCCTTGATGTGAGGAGCCTATCCCTTTGAAGGAGGATTCTATCCCTTCATAGGTGGGACCCTAACCTCCTCATCTGTACTATAAAAAGAGGCATTGGGTAGCCTCAAGGGGAGTTAAAAGCTTTAGAATTATTTGAAGTAAAGTGCTGTTGGGATTCAGACTCATTTAACTGAGATTTTGTGAGGAAAGATCACATACCTCTATCTGTCTCGGTTGGAAGAGTGCAAGGATTTTCAGAGTAGAAGAAACTCCTGCTTCGGACCCCGGGAAGGCCTGTTCAACATCAAGGCTAAGGTTGTAAGGTTCTTCTATTATTTCAAAGTTAATACAATCAAGTT
Source organism: Pinus albicaulis (assembly GCA_034641835.2). Lineage (NCBI taxonomy): Eukaryota > Viridiplantae > Streptophyta > Pinopsida > Pinales > Pinaceae > Pinus > Pinus albicaulis. The sequence continues at coordinate 302,956,917 of CM076583.1, read as the reverse complement.
TGTTTTTCTCAATAAATTGTCGTTCGATTGTTTATTCCAATAAGCTGTCGTTTGATCGTTTATTTCATAGATTCCTTGATCACTATGATAGGTATGTTTTATAATTATTTGTTATACAGGTGCTATTTAATATTTTCTTTTTTGTGATTGTAGGTCTTTAAAAACGACACTTTCAAGCGACGGAAGAACTATTGTTGTGACGGAAGAACTACTGATGCGACGAAAGAACTATTGTTGCGATGGAAGAAATACTGATGCGGCGGAAGAACTACGGTTGCAAATAAGCATTTGGATATAAGGTAGGATCAACACCTTTATAGCATTTAATTGTAAAACAAATTTATTTAGAAAAAGATAAACTTAGTTGTTCGTTTGTTGCTAGATTGTCTTCTGACACTAGGGAGATCGATCTTGTCTGCAAGATCGATTTATCCGGCCAACATATGGATGATTACTTAAGGGATATGACTTCCATGGAGACAATGTTGTTATATGCATTCCAAAATGATGATCAGCTAGGGGATGATGCTCATATTGCTGACACCTTTTTCGAAAGCCTTAAATTTGCTTCCACCACCCCTCTCTTTGGACCTGGCGGTCAGTCAAATTCTACCCAGTTGGGGACAAAAATGTTACTGTACAACTTGAAAGAAAAGTTTGGCTTGTCGAATGCATGTTTCTTGGAACTTTTGAGGTAAGTTACCATAAAGTACTCCCCTTATATAAATTTGAAATATAATCAGTACACTGCAATGAACATTACAAATGTTAAATTTTATGAACGTTAATAATTATATCGACATTAATGTACATTTAATATTAATATATTTTTCCATGATCACCAACTACAGGTTATTAAAAGATAAGGTTATTCCGAGTGATAATGTCATGCCCGATAGCTGCGAAGAGGCAAAGAAATTGTTGGAAATGTTGGGTATTGAGTACATATCAAATCATGCATGTCCAAGTGATTGTATTCTATATATAGGAGAATATGCAGACAAAGAGATGTGTCCGAAATGTGGGCATGATAGGTATGACAAATAAAAAAAGAAGGGTAAATCACATACTGGTCCTCCTTTTAAGATCTTGAGGCACATGCCTATAATCCGAAGGATTCAAAGGCTCTTTCGTTGCAAATAATTAGCTATGCTGCAGGGATGGCATGCCTCACACAGAAGTGAGTTGGGAGTTATGCGAATCCCAACTGATTCAATAGCCATGAAGCATATAGAGGATACATGGCTTGAAAATTTCAAGAATGAAGTACGAAGTCTACGACTCAGCATATCCATGGATGGCATCAACCCATATTCCCTCCAGAACACCAACTATTCTGTTTGGCCTGTAGTAGTGATCAATAAAAATATCCCCCCATGGTTGTTCGTGAAGAATGAACATCTTATGTTGTCTCTCATAGTCCCTGGTAGAAGAAAAGTGAAGAATATGGATGTCTACTTACAACCACTGGTAGATGAATTGAAGGAATTATGGGATGGGATAAATGTATATGATGTATCAAGACCCATTGCAGCAGAGAGGATTTTTATGTTGTATGGCATATGTGTTTACATGACACATGATTATTCAGGCTTAGGAGTTTGCTCTGGTAAATTACATGTTTAATTTATTGATTTGTTTATATATAATGTAACAATATTATTTCACATATTAGTTATTTAATTCATTATAATAATATTTTTTATAAACTTCATGATATTCTTTAACGTGCCATGCATATTAATTAATGTATACAAATATAATCTCGCAGGTCTTGTAACAAAAGGGTATTTTGGATGTAAATGTTGTGGACCTTCTCTGAAAGCTAGATGGCCCAAGGACCTATGGATGCCAGTGTATGATTGCTCCAGGATATTCCTACCAAAACAAAACCCTTACAGAAGAGTAGCATCTACTTTTAATGGTAAACGAGAGAGAACCCAAAGGCCTCCAATAATGACACCAACTGAATGGCTTAGAGCATATGAGAGAGAGAAGGAGAAGGAGTTCATAGAAATGCTTGATTCAAATGGGGAGCCTAAGTTCGATGATCCAGATTTCTTCAACACCTATGTTGAGAAATTTCCCATTGGGATGAAAAGGAAATCTATATTTTATGACCTCCCATATTGGGAGCATCTTAAGATTGCCCACTTATTAGATCCCATGCATATTTTTAAAAATGTTTCATCTTCTTTATGGAGGCACATATCATCGAAACAAAGTGACACATTGGATGTTAGGAAAGATATTATTACTTCAAAAACTAAAAAGAAATATTGGCCAAGATGATTAGAAAGTGTGGGATCAGAGGCAGGTGCTAGTCCCTCTAATTCATGGTTTTTCAAAGAAGGTGATGTCCCATGGATTTAAAAAAAAATGATATATCTTTGGCAAAGGAAGTTATAATGGATGTGAGGGTGCCAACTTCATACAGGTCTTCACTACGGCGCTGCTTCACCATGGATGACCATTTGTTGGGGTTGAAATCGCATGACCATTTGAATCTTCTAAGAGTACGTATAATGTCAAAAGCATGATTTTATTATTTTTTATATTAATAAATTTTATCCTATGCGGGGATCATAAAACATAGCTAATTTTGTATATTATTGCATGTGTTTATAACTTTGCAGTGCCATTATCCTTTGTTTGTGCATGGGTGTGTGAAACATGAATTCCCTCAAGACCTAGGATGTGCCATATCTAAATTATCTGCATTTGTACATTGGATCACGTCAAAGGAGATTCATATGGCTAGCATTCCATGGTGGCGTCAAGAGATAGTTGAGATTGTTTGTATGTTTGAGAAGGAACTATCGACGAGTTTCATGGACTTACAGGTTCATCTTCTAATCCACTTGGTAGATAAGGTTGAATTAGTTGGGGTTGTTTCTTGTCGTTAGATGTTCTTCTTAGAGAGGTACATGAATAAATTGAAAGGTTTTGTTCAACAAAGGGAAAAACTCGAGGGGTCTATGGCAGAGGGGTACATATTGTATGAGTCTTTCTACTATGCTAGTGAGTAGATCAAGCAGATCGACAACAGACCAGGTGCGGTGATTTGGGATGATCAAATGGATGAAGACAAAAGAGAAGGAGAGTTGCTCCAAATGAGTGGAAAAAAGCGCTTGATAAAGAGTAAGCGACTTATAATTTTTTAAATTTACAAAAAGTAATTAATATTCATGTTGAACTTCGATATAATGTATATTTTGATCTCTAAGTACTATATAATGTTCGTTTGATTTCATCAGCGAATGCAGAAATTGAAGCAATCAATAAATTCATTCTTTACAATTATGAAGCGACAAAACCGTGAGTCGCATTGTACAAACAAAACAGGATAAAATGGGATAGTGACAGGAAAGAATTTAGATGGTTGAATGGTAGAAGTGTGCCTTATCCTGATCATTTAAAAGAAAATATGCCAAAAATATGCCCCAACAGTTGGGTTGCTGACCAAGTCAGAGAGAAATACGGTGTTATCGGTTGTTACTCGCGTGCTCAAGAGGATGCGCTAAACATAGGGATTGGGTGCAGCAACTCGGTAATAATATTTTTAATTTATATGTAAATTTGAAACTTATATTAAGACATCTACATTTCATATTTTAACTACTATTGGATTATTATTTATAAGACACATGACACTGATTTTTTTAATTTTTTTATAATAGGTGCATTTGTTCCCATCTATGTGGGCATACAGACACCATTTTCGCACAGAAAATGCCGATGCTAGAAACATCACAGAAGACTGTGGAGTGGAAGTCGAGTTCGATCAATCTAGTCGATCTAGCCATCGTGACCAACAACTAGTATGAGGGATGTGAGGTTACGTCGGAAAGATACAAGAGATCATTGAAGTGGAATTTTCTTCTTTCCAATGTGTTATTTTTAGGTGCAAGTGGTTGGACACCTTTGATCGGAATAATGTAAAGGAAGATCGCGATAGTAGGCTGATATGTATCAACTCTAGAAAGATGTGGGATGAAGCTAAGGAGCCCTATGTTTTCCCTAAACACTGCAACCAGGTGTTTTTTTACCCAGATGTGTTGGATAGGGATTGGTGGTTCGTATTGACACATGACCCTAGATAAAAACATATTTTTGAGAACAATAGTGTTATCATGCCATGCGAGCTAGAAGATAATGAGTTTGATCATGAGAACCGAGAGTGATATGGTACATGTGTTATTTCACCAATATTTATACTTTTTAAGATGGGTTTTTTGAAATATTAATATAATATGTATTTTGAATTAATTGGTAATTTGCATTGTGTTAATGTTAAAATCAATAATTCACTTGATAATTTGGTATTATGTTGATCTCGAAAACAATGGCGTATTGTATAAATTAGTTCTTTTTTTTGTATCTAAGATCATAATAAAAAAATTATAATTCTAAAGTACAAGAGTTTATTTGCATTATTTTATAAACTTTATTATGTTACAATAAATCATATTATTCTAGATTTATTATTTTACAATTATTTAAAATTTACAAATTTAAAATTTTTAATAAATTCATTTCACATTAATACAATTAAAATTTTACAAATATTTTACATACAATTACAATTATAATTATAATTATAATTAGAATTACAATTAGAATTACAATTACAATTTTACAATTTCACGTACAATTACAATTACAATTTTATAATTTTAAAAATTACAATTACAATTACTATTTTAGAAATTCACATATGTACCATTACAATTACAATTTTAGAATTTTAAATACAATTAGAAATACAAATATTACAAATTTACAATATCATGATCATTTGGTATTAAATTAATTAATAAACATCACGTTCATGATAACCATCATACAAACATCATATTTGACTAAAAAACACATTCAAAATCGCTAACTGCATCATCGTGATCATGATCATCGAACAAAACACAATTAACATCATATATTAACATCATCAGTACAAAAAAAACAACAAATATACATCTCATGTCAAATATACATCTCATGCTATCACATACACATCTATCTTTAAGCTGCACATTACATGAACATATCTAGCATGACCTAACAACATACACATCATGATGATCACCAACATGTAAATTAAGTACAATTGCAACATGAACATAAAATACATGGACCATATATATATATATATATATAATGTTAAAAATATACAACCGTAATATAAATGTCATGGATCAACTGGTGGTAGTACAACATCAATATCAGTACAAGTGGCTGATGGTCTAGCCTCATCTCCATGATGAATGCTAGTAGATGCTAGTGGAGGCTCATGCAAATATGGCGTGGCGCGAGGCTGTGAACAATCATGAGATGATGGTACGCTGTGCCTCGCAGACTATCCATCATGTGCTGCGGCTCAATCGTAACGTGCAGCAGCCCTTGTCAGTCGCGTAAAAGTTGTTGTAACTCCTACGACATGCCGCATAAGGCTGTACATGTAACGTGACATGCCTCTCCACATCCATGATAGCTTTTCATCAGCCTCTATGTCTCTAAAATCAGCGGGCCTGATGCCTGCCTCAACAATCAATGCAATGAGTTGGTTGCCCAACTCCATCCTATATCTAGCATCACTAAGACTTCAACCGCGCACCGGCGCACTAGCAGGAGCATGTCTCTAATCTCGACCAGCCTCCTGATGATCCTCAGCAGTATCTAACATGCCCTCATCCTCATCATTAGGATCCACACCTAGATCAGGTGGTAGTGGTGGCATCTCCTTGCCATCAAAAGAGCCAATGTTTGAGAAATATATACAAGTACACAACAATAATTAGAGGATTTTATTACACAATTTAATAAAAACAAGTTAAAGAACATGCTAGAATAAATTTAAATAAAACAGTAATATTACCTCTATCATTTGGCGGCTCATCAGCTGTGAAGAGGATGTTGGCACACCCTCGCCAATCCAACCCGGCATAAGGACAGCGGACCAAAATGAAGGGATTCTCATCAACATTGGCTAGCAACTCTAGTGCATCATATGATATCCTCACTGGAAAAAGAGTCTCCTCCCTCTTGGGCATCATCTGCCCCCACATGTGCATACGTGCCTCAATAATTAGCCTACGAGGCTGCCGAAGAAAAGAAGGCCTCGTCTCTAGAAACCTCTCAAAAAACAAACAAAAAATCTCTGAAGCAAAAAGGAAGTTGACCCTCCCTTGTGCATGAGCACGACATCTATCTAATGCAGTACAGAACTGCTGCAAAAAAATGGTAGACCACTTGACAAGTCGTGGCTGCTTTAGTAAAGAATCAACATAATATAAAAGCTGGCAACTAATGCGTTGCCCGTCACTGGTGTTGTGCGAAATGGTTGAAGTGAGAGACATTGGACCTCCTCACAACCAAACGCACCAATACGTAACTGCCCTCCAATGACCTGAAACTCTACAGGAGACACTAAATTTTCTCCAATGTATCTCTGGGAGTAAACTAACCGACTCCCTACCACACAGCCAGCTAGAACCTCAGGGAACGAGGGAAAATACACCCCTCTCATCGATAGACCTGTAATAAAATATACATCCTCCTCAGTGGGCATGTACCACAGGTTGATACCAACCTGGAAAGCCTGTTGCTAGGCATTGCACCTTCAGATAAGATGTATAAAAAAAAAACTATGGGACTTTACCTAAGGAGCCCCTGCATCGCTAGGGCGAGGGTACGCATCTCTCTCCCTCTCCCTTGCCTCCCATAGAAGAACCGTGTTATACTATTCCGCCTGTTGTTGTTGTTGTTGCCCCTCTTCTCTCCTTTCATGTCTCTGAATGATTGACATATTAGATTTTTTTATTTATTAAATGACACAAGTATTTACAAATATAAGTATATATTTATTGTTTGAAAAATAAATAAAACAATAGTCGGTGCACCAAAAACACAGTCATGCACTCGTCCTAGTGCATCACACCACATAGTGCATCGGATACGGTGCACCTCATGATATGGACCGCACCAGAAGCGGTGCTCCAGAAAATGTTTTTAGCGCACCGTTCACTATGTGCGGTGTCAGGAGGCCGGTGCGCTAACTTCACTCTCCACCCAAGGTTTATAACTAAGTTAGCACACTGCTCTCCTACTACTATACATAATCGTCGGTGCGGTATTTTAAGATGTCGCACCGTTGACCTAGGCCAAATACGGTAAGCCATGAACTGACAAAATTAGTCGGCCCGGGGTGGTTATTTCAGTGAACGAACTGCTCCACCACAATTGACCTAGGTCAACAATGCGTCCAGATAGCCGACCGCACCGCTCTTTTTAAAGAAATTTAAGTAACACGGTGTGCCTGTGGTATCTGCCCCAGAATCGATGCAGATTCCCTTAGCACCGGTTTACCAGCCTGAACCATTCACAATGTCGAATTGCGGTTCCGGTGTGCTAAAAACATTACCCACCCTAGGGCTGGTAAGTCTGTCAACGCGTCGAGTTGCTGCGATACACCATTGTCAACGGTGCAGCCTGGTAACCGACCACACCGCAATTTTAAATTTTTTTAAAATAACATGATGTGTCGCACAGTAGCACGCTGGAACTGGTGCAGATATAGTTAGCATCGGTTGTGGTGCGGCCTGTAAATTTACAAGCAGCACCAAAAACCGGTGCAAGCCGAACGACTCGAGCGCACTGCGTGACAATTTTTTTTTTTTAATGGTTAATTTTAAGGTTTTTTCAAATTCTAATCTGCTAAAAGGTAATTATGGAAAAACAAGAAAAATACCTTTACATTTTCCTTTTGAGGAGGCATATTGGATGTACAATTTTCAAAAGAAAAATTTTCCATTGTTTTATAAAATTCAAGCTGGAGGATTGGTGGCAATGCACAGCAGCAGTGCGTGCAATAAGTGCAATGGGAGCACATATGTCAGTGCGGCTAAAACAAGGATAACTTGCATCGGTGCTTGAGAGCTCTGTAGCACTGAAAAAAGTGAAAAATGTGATTTTTTGGCCATAATGTTTTTTTACTTAACCCTGTTCCGGTGCGCAGGGTTTTTACTGGCGTACCGGTGCGTTTCGACTATGCCGCCCTGCGCGGTTTCTATTTTCACGCGCATTTAGGAGGCACTGTGGTGGCCTTGCGGTAACACATCGGTGCTCTATAGTAATAAGATGCACTGGGAATGCTATCCAGTGAACCAATGATTTGTGCAGTTTTTTGGCCATAATTTTGTTTTTTTTAACCCTTTTCTGATGTGCAGAATTTGGGGTGCTAGTGCATTTCAGTCACTTCGCACCGGGCGGTTTCTATTCCGCACACTTTTTATGAGACACTGGGGCAGGTTAGAGGTAACGCACCGATGTTATACAGTAATAAGATGCACCGGGAACGTTGTCCGATGAACCAATAATTTATGCGGTTTTTTGGTCGTAATTTTGTTTTTTTAACCCTTTTCCGGTCCGCGGTATAACTAGAGCCCCGATGCATTATAATGATTCTGCACCGAGCTGTTTTTGTTCCGCGCACTTTTTACAAGACACCGAGGTGGCTTAGAAGTAACACACCGGTGCTCTATAGTAATAAGACACACCCGGAACGCTGTCCGGTGATCTAATGATTTCTGTGGTTTTTTGGCCATAATTTTTTTTTTTAAACCCTTTTCTGGTGTGCGGTATTACTTGAGCCTCGGCGTGTTTCAGTATTTTTGCACTGGCCGGTTTCTGTTCCTCGCGATTTTTATGAGACACCGAGGCAGATTAGAAGTAACGCACCAGTGCTCTATAGTAATAAGACAGACCGGGAATGCTGTCCAGTGAACCAATGATTTGTGCGATATTTTGGGCGTAATTTTATTTTTTTAACCCTTTTTTGGTGCGCGGCATTTATGGGGCCCCGGTGCGTTTCACTCATTCCGCCTTGGGAAATTTTTGTTCTGTGCACTTTTAATGAGACACCGATGCTGACGGGTTGACACGCACTAGTGCTATTACTTAATCAAAGGCACCAGGCTAGTGTGTACGGAGTGCACGTTTTCCGGTGTGCCAATGTTTTATGCAGTTTTTTTTCCTTCATTTTTGTTATTTAACCATCTACAAGTGCGCGCATTTTATGGATGCCCCGTTGCGTTTTCTTGATTCCTCACCAGTGTGGAAGTTATGTAAAGTACTGGTACTCTACAAATTACAATCCACTGGGCATGTGTGTATGGAGCGCACGGTGTTCGGTGTGCCAAATTTTTAACCGCACCAGTGCTATGTCGTCTTGAACGCACTGGTGCGTTTTTAGGTGATAAGAGCACCTGACGAAATACATCCGCAAAAACCTTCGCCCACCAACCTCCTCTAGGAACCTTCACTAGAAATGGATGTCCGGGGTATTTTTATAAGGGGTTCCTCAAAAACATCCGCTAGAGGGTCTTTTCCTTGTAGTGTGTAGAGGTGTTGGAAGATTTACGAGAAGAAAGTACTGATGATGTAGACTGTCTACTCCTGAATGAAAACAAATTATAGTAAGGGAAAGGGAAAAAACCTAGTCTTGTAGATGAAAAGGGCTATAAACTTGATAGTCCATGTGAGTGCCAAAGTAGTGATTACTTGCAGCAAAATAACATGGAGGAAGCACACAAGGCCAAACATGAAGAAATTATATCAGAAAATATTGATGGAATATGGAAAAAAGGTAAGGTGAACTGGACAGAAATGAATGAACTTGGAAGGGCTATAGAGAAATTAGAAGACAACACTAAATATTGCTATAAAGAACTGCAAGCACTTATAGATTTGAAAAAGGTGGCCAGAGAAGGTGGAAAAGATGAGTTGAATTTTATGGTGGAAACGACAAAATATTTTGAAGATGTTACTAGATGCAATAATTAAATCCTAAAGTTATCAAAGTGAACATGTCAAGCCTCAATGATCAAAAGAAAAGCCAACTCAATGACTTCAGCAACCTGCGAGCAAAAAAGTGTCGAAAAGTATCAGTGAGAAAAGGAAGAAGACTTCAAAACATAACAAAGTGGGTTTTTCAAAATAAATCAAATTCCACTTGTCTATAAAAGCTCATCAAACACTTCAAAGGTGTCATTATTTCCTTTCAAAGAATAAGAGCCATTCAGCAAAGGAAAAATTTGTGAAGTTTTGAGCGAATTTGGTCAAGATTCTTTGGTGTTGGGAATTCTGCAATTAGCGCTATACGTTTGCCTTAGTGCTGCGCCCTTGCCCGATTTCCTCAAGGAATTTTATGAAGGCGCCATGCGCCTGGAGCTCAGCGCTGCACCCTTGCAGAGGCACTGCATGCTTACCATTGGCGTTGCGCGCCTAGCCATAGAAGACTGTGAAGTGATCCATCAGTCCAAATCACTTCAAATATCCTTCAAATATTTTCCAAGGTCCTCCAAAGCGCTGTTAAGTGGTAATTTCATACCATAACCCATTTTTAAGATATTTTGGTAATCATTTAATCAATTGAAGTGTAACCCTAATAAAACCCTAATTTTAAACTTGTAATCACTATTTTTTCCTTATTTCATCCTCCTAGAAATAAAATCAGTCATAAACAAGAGTAATTACATTAATATAGCGTTTTCATTCATCTAGTTTATCACTACACCCATTCCTTTTGACTCATTCCCTTCACTCACACTCATTCCCTTCCTTTTTCAACTCTAGTCATCTCATCTCCTTCCCCTCATTCATTTCACTTGCACCCTAGGGTTTTCACAAAACAGAATTTGAGATGTCAGAAGAAGAAGATAGTGGCATGGTTTGTGAGGCACAAATTCCAAGGAGAAATTATCACAAGGGAGGGAAGATAAATATATTTTAACCTATCACCACAAGAGAACTCATCGCCTCCCCTCTCACCGTTTCTTGATTCAAACATGTGGGCTGTTTTGACTTTTGTGAGAGAGTGCAGCAAGTCTGAAATCACATGGAGTTAACAAGATTTTTCATCATAAATCTACATGACAAGCAGGTCAATATTGCTGGAGTTACATTTGATATGTCCACTAATGCCATTGCAGCTGCTACAGGGATACCTAGTGTGGGAGAGAGGTGGTTTAAATAAGAAAACTTAGACATGAGCTATTATGAACTGTACCTCAAACCTAGGTACAAAGATCACAAGAAGTGGATTTTCCCTTTCTCTCATCTTCTTGACCAGTATGTGCCCATGATGAGGATAATAATGAAGTATTTCACTTGTGACAGAAGTTTTCCCGCCTCTACTCATATCATATCCATCTTCTTATGTATTTCACTAGAGTTAGAATGCTGCATTTACCTTATTATATTTTCTGTAGCATTGAAAAAATGGATTACATTGTGCAAAAGAGAGATTACAATCAAAAAATGCAAAGCCTATTTCATCATTCACTCATCAAGATGGTGGTCATGCATCAACTTCCTAGGCAGAGACCAAGGACCATTGGACTGAAGAGGGATTTAGCTCAGGAAAGGCAGAAAGGGGCAGAATTGGTAGAGAAACTCACTCCAAGTGAGTTGCTTTCCATAGAAATTAGCAAGGATAGAGAGTCTTGGCTTGAGAGAGCCAATTTTCACCTGGTGGGTCAACTAGAGAAGGCAAAGAGAAACATTGACATTCATAGGAAGATGGCGAAACATTATGACATGAGAAACAAGATTGCAAGGGCCAAGCTCAAATGTGGCCATGCAAAGATTCGAGCTTTGACCGAGGAAAAAGAGAAAGAGAAGCTCAAAATTATTTATGAGGTGTCCCTCTAGGTCTCTAAACCTTGATCAATAAGCAAAATTCCAATTTTGGCTCTTTTGTGCACATTTTGATTTTTGACAGTTTGACATGCAAAAAATTGGCCGAACACGCAACGTCACTGGAGATTCGCTCCTTTTTGGGCCATCCAAATGGAAAAATGTTAGCATATTAATGTTCCTAATGGAAAGTACATCAACCTCAGAAAGTTTCAGAATATTTGGAGCAAAACTAGTCCCTCAAAAAGGCCAAAAACCACCAAAAAGTCACCTTTCTGCCCTCTTTTTGACCCTGGCACTGCACGTTTACCAGTATTGGGAGAAGGTATTTTTGATAGGGTAGATCAGAACCATTTTGGAAAATGAAAGTATATTTTGAAAATAGACTCAGATACCTTTGCAATGAGCCATCTTGGATCTCATTTGGGCATCGGGAAGGCCTCTAAAAGTTGGCTGCAAGACAAACCATTTTTTCTGCCTTGGTGCTATGCGTTTGCACTGGCGATGCACCCTTGTACCTTGGAGCTGCGCCCTTACCAAGAGTTATTGAAAAATTTATTTAGAAGCCTTAAATTCAAAAATATCCCAAATTTAGCTCAAAAGTTATGTTAGGAGTTATTATTACAATGAATGAGTCTCAGATATTTTGCCTTGGGCCTTGCATGGTCTCAAAGGTCAAAATGCATTAAATTTGTAATAAATGACATTTGAAACCCTAACTTAGGATCAGCTCCTGATTTTGTAGATAAATACTACATGTATGCTTCATGTTTTTTTCTTTTTTTTCTTGGTTGGTTGTTGAGATGAATACCTCATAGACTTTGAGTTGTAAAGAGTTTTGCTTTGGAGAATTGTAACTATTTTGGACTGAATATCAATGGAACAAGCACATTCAGAGGATTCATGGACTTTGTTAAATGGTGATGTTACCCTAATTTTGTAATTTTTTCCTTTTGTTTTCCATTTTGTATATCAATTTATCTTGTAACAGAACATAAAATTTAGGTTAAGATATTTTGTTAGAGGCACCTTAAGTCTGTCTACTTTCTGTTGTTTAAATGTTTTCCTCTACTGGGTTTGATTGGAGATTTTAGAAGTTTCCTACTCTCTAGTTCCATCTAGTTTTTTTTTTTCTTGAGATTAACTCAGTATAGTCCAGCCAAAGAAGTTTATGGTTTTCCCTGTCCTTTGGTTGTGTTGAAATGTTGTTCTCAAGGCTTTCTTTGAAGTTTTATTACCAGGGTTTAGGATAAAGAAGTTTATGGTTTTTCTTGTCCTTTAGTCTATCTTAAACAATCACTTTAAAGGTCTTCGAAGTTTGATTGAAGAAGTTAGGAGTTCCCTGCTCTTTAATCATTACTAAGTTGTTATATTAAATGTTTTCTTTGTCTGAAAGTGAATAGATGGAGAATTTAAGAGTTCCCTGCTCTCTAGGGTTTGCTGGATTGTTGTCTTAAAGTTTACTTGGCAAAGTTTGGCTAAGGAAGTTTATGGTATGCCCTGTCCTTTGGTTCTTTCTTAAGAATAGTGACCCTAAATACTCTTCTTGTTCTAGTACATGTTAAATGATTCTTAATTTCCCTTTAAGATACTAAACTCACAACTTAATGTTCATTTCACACTCACATAAGCTATTAAGATCCATTTGGATTTGTTAGCTTGCCCTATGAAACACCCTTGATTTGTTTTTGTACTCTTCAAACCTTTCACAGACTCCATAGCCCAATGGTTTGAAATTCTCTTACTCTATCTGTTCTTCCTGAAAAGCAACCAAACAAAACAAAATAAACAATCCCTATCATGTTAACTAGCCCAAAATCAACATCCTAAATCAATCAAGTTACATCTTTTATACAAATATAGAGAGAGCCCTTTCTGTGTCCAGGAAGGCTAGGTCCTACGAATCCAAAGTTGGTTTGATGTTACCCTTGTTTATTTGGTCTTACCAATCTGACAAATTACAGGGACATAACATAGTGGCGACCATACTGGGGACACTCTTTGAAAATCTTAGTGTTATTTAAAGAACTCAAAAAACCCAAAAATATCTCAAGATTGGTATCCAATTATTGATGGTGGACAACAAAAAAATCCTCAAAACAGCTAGCATCATCCACCTGGTGACTCCACTGGTTTTCAGTAGGCCTGCTGACTCCACTGGTTCTCAAAAACTCCCATGGGAATATATTAATCAATCCTAATAGTATAAAACCCAGTCACATACTGTGTAAATTCAGTAATTTTACAGATATGTCTGTTTTTGAAACTGTTACAAGTGTTCAACCTCTCTGTATCTCAGGTCTGAAATTTGGCTTCAAAAAGAATCTACACCATATCTCACCCTGACCCAAACCCTCCTTCTATAGTTGATAACCCAGAAAGAATCTTAAGAAAAACTTCTAGGACTGAAGATTCAACTATTGTCAGACCAATTCACAAAGAAAGTTCCTTTCCTGAAAACCTTACATCCTTGCAAGATACCCAATTTGACTTACACCATATCAGAAACCTATTCAGAACTAAGTCTCAAAGTTGGATAGACTAGAAAAGCCTTAAGCCTACCAGCTTACAACATAGTCCTAGTAGAGAAGCCTCTCCTTCCACTCCTCCTGATCTTCAGCTTCTCCATCACTTTGACTCATTTCCTTCCAAATCTACTCAATATCAACTAGCTGGTCCAACTACATCTGCTACTCCCACTCATACATCCACTATTAAAACCCATCCATTTCATCCTCCACCTCCACTCATAAACCCTCCTCTTATTAATCCTCCTTGGGTTCCTTTACCTCAAATCATGGCAGCATGGTATGCCCCCCTGGTGCTACCACAACCTTTACTACCCATGCCCCAAGACTATAAATCTAGAATCCCTCATTTTAATGGAACTGATCCTACAACTTCCCAACAACATGTAGACAAGATGAATGATGCTTTTGACTACCAAGAAATAGAAGATGAGACCATACAAATGAGAATGTTTGCCCAAATTTTAGGGGGAGAAGCAAAGAAATGGTTCAAGAACTTAACTCCTAATGGCATTCATGATCTCACTTCCCTTTATCAAACATTCATAAACAAGTGGGAGACTAATAAAATTCCTCTTTAAATCCTACCAAAATATGAAAACCTTAAGAGAAATGTTGGAGAGTGTGTCCAAGACTACTGCACTAGGTTCAATAGTGTATATAATGCACTTCCTCCCCACATAAAACCCCCACAAGGCCTAGCCCTAGTAAAATTTCCAGATTGATTTGATCCATAAATGACTTACCAATTAAGAGAAAGAGATCCCCTTACCTTAGAATACATGCAAAGAGGAGCAGTAAGTGTATAAGCCAATTTAATTGCTAAAAGGGCTAGAATGAGAACAGAGAAGAGGGTTACATACAAAGAGGAACCTATGACCTCCACATCTAATACTAAAATTGAAAGTCTAGTCAGGACAATGGAAAGGATGATGGAGAGAATTAACTTAAATGAAAGAGCACCCCCTAGGGAAAACCAAACAAGTCCTCAAAACAAAAACAGAAACCAAAAATTCAGAAGAGATCCTCCTCAAATAAGACAAAGACAAAATGACCAGCAAATCAGACCTCCTTTCAAAGAAAACTATGTAGATGAAGAGGAAAGAGAGACTGAGGAGCTGGAAGAAAACCATGTGAATCTAATAGGCTCTGACAGTGAGGACGCTATTTTTCTCATAGAAGAAGAACAAGGTCTTTTTTCCTCAAACCAAACTGAAAGAACATATGAGGATTTTGAAGAATAAAAACTAGGATTTTAAAATGCTATCATGGAGGTTCATATGCAGTATGACCTAAGAAGTAGGAAAACCCCAGGTATCCCCAAGAGGAACAAAATAGAAATTTCTGCTAGGAAGACCCTTGAAAACACTCCTAAAAAAACAACAGAAAATACAAACACAATGGCTAAGAATTCTGATCAAATCAAAAACAAAATTTTCCAATAGGATGGTGACCAAAGTTTCCCTAGTACATCAACTTGTAGCCCTGAAAAAATTGTTTTAACCGAGATTCCGAATAAAAATCAGCAAGCTAAATTTGTTGAAAAAACCATATCTGATAAAACTGATCTAAATCTGCCAAGAACACAGACACCATTCAGTATTGAGAGTGAAATTTCCAAGATAAAAATAACCATACCCCTTACTGAATTAGTGACTCAATATGTATATAGATCTCAAGTTTTGAAGGCTTTAGACATAGGAAATAACACCGATACTCTAAATTTGACTGATGACAAGCCAAAATTATTTTTTGGACCAGAGGTAGAGGGGAAGTTTCAAGAGGGAGGTGTGCCTCCATTCTATGTCAGTTTGAACATCCGTGACAAAATCCTACACAATGCCATTCTAGATTCTGGTGCTTCACATAACCTCATGCCAAAGGTAGTGATGGAAAGATTAGGCCTTGAAATAACCAGACCATACAAAGACTTGTACTCTTTTGATTCAAGAAGAGTTAGATGTCTAGGCCTAATCAAATATCTATGTGTTAATCTGGCACAAATACCAGCCAAGAGCCTTGTAATGGATATTATAGTGGCTGAAATTCCCCCAAAATATGGCATGATTTTATCAAGATCATGGGGAGCCAAAATCCAAGGAACCCTCCAAATGGACATGAAATATGCTACCATTCTAGTATTTGACCAAACAAGAAGATTGTACAGAGAATCTCACCTGAAATACATGGTAAGCAGCCAAGATAAGCCAAACAACACCCCTCTCTATTATTTCCATTCAGATCTTGATTCGTTTATTTTGTACAATGAATATGACATTAATGAACAAGTAGCTAAAAAAGAGGAAGAGCTAGACAAGTCAGAATAGTCAAACCAAACACCAAATGAAGAACAACATAATGGTAATTCTGAAATTGAAACTATTTGGAACATGAGCTTTGATGGCTCTTGTGGCAAAGCTGGTTCAGGAGTAGGTGTTTGGATACACAACACTAATGAAGGTTACTCTTACAAGCTATATTTTCAATGTACAAACAATATTGTAGAATATGAAGCTCTTCTCCCTGGTTTACAATTGCTGAACAATATAGGAGCTAAGAAGATTTCTGTTCAGGGAGATTCTGAGCTTATTATTAGGAATATTAAAGGATAATATTCAGCCAAAAATGCCAGGTTAAGAGAATATATGTTGGGAAAAATACTGAGATGGGGGGGTGAATCAGTATTTAGAGCTAACTGATAAACTTTTTACTTTTCTTTTCTCAAAACCCATATGCTACTTTACAGAACAAAACTAGCGTATATATGCGGATATCCTTAAGGAAACTCGTGTATGCTCAGAGCTCTTATTATGTATTTGATTCTTAAATCATTGCATCATTTCTTCATCAGATGTTAAGCAGTAAGCATGTGCAGTAAAAACAGAATAAACCATCACACATAAGAAACACACATGAACACCAGGATTTAAGGTGGAAACCCAAGTCGGGAGAAAACCACCGCTTCCGTCGTCTCAGTCTTCAATATTTATTATAAAGAAAACATCTTACAACCATGTACTGGTGTAGACTCATACCAGCACGTAGGCACCCACCTGCAGAAGGCTACAACCTTCTCTCGTTTACCAGCCTCTCCTGGAAGGGAGCTACAAACCCCTGCTCTCGTTTACCAGCCTCTCCTGGAAGGGAGCTACTACCCCCTGATATTAGCACCAGCCTCTACTGGCAGAAAGATTCTACTTTCATACTGAAGGCTTCAACCCTCAGATCCACTGTAGACCACATTTCATCGATTTTCATACTGGATCAAACAGCTTCAACACAACCCTTCAATTATCAACAAACATACTTTGCCCAATACTTCAAACAGAACAGTGAGACCACTGTAACCAGAATATCAGAGATAACCCAGACTTTAGAATAGATATGCAGATGTAAACTCAACCCTGAATATTCATTGAATCAAATATCATACACTACTTTTCTTTACTGAAGCCACGTACATACGCGCTTTCCTACACAGCAACTCGCGTATACTTCTGTGTATTTTATTCTTCAGAAAAACCTATACGCGCCTTTCATTAATAGAGACTGCGTATACATGTGCTTTTGCAGAGACCAACTAGCGTATAGATCTGTAAATGGAAAACTTTACAAAACATATCAGATCTATAAACTTACCCAGGTTTCTTCATTATCTTCAGCAAACTTTGCGCCAGATCTTCACCATTTCTTCTGCTGCAGATCATACTAGAGATTTATCATCATCATAAGATCTAGAGATCTTGAACCATCCTCAGATCCGTGGGTGCATCAAAGATTCAGATCTATCAATTAAGAATAGAGTTCATTCATGAAGATAATCCTTAGAGATATTTATTCATCAACAACCCTTACTCATGCACACCCTTGCATAATGATCTTCTTCTCCTTATATAGATTTAGCCTTTATCAATACCATGAGTCAAAACCACACAACTTCCGATGGTATTCCTGGACGGGATCAAATAGATAATCCAGCACTCAATACAGTGGGCCAATACCATGGTAATGCCCCTAGGTATCATAGTTTTTAGAGCGCAAAAGGCATACACGACTTTGAGCATGCGTATCCGCGTGTATAGGCAACTTCGCCTCATAAAAACTGCGTATATGCTAACCCCGAATTGTATATGTAGGTTCCCTTCACAAAAGTAGAGTATATACGCGGTTTTCCTTTACAAAAGTAGCGTATACATTGTGACATATTATATTTATCATTTTTCTGGCACTTACTGGAATTGTTTTCTCTGTCACATCTGAACTGATCTGTAGATACATCATTCTTACATCTTTAGCACATAGGTTTATTATCATAGGCGACTCATCAAGTAGGTTTCCATCAAGGCCAACTTCATCAATTAGGTTGCCATCAAGGACAACACATTGCATCATATTGCCAACAATCTCCCCCTTTGGACTTGATGGCAACCATGATGGCGTTTGATCACCACAACAGATAGATACATTGAATATAAGCATTATGCAACCACCATGATACTATAACCCTATTCAAACACCATAAACACCATGATACTCTCCCCCTTTGACATCAAGGGAAAAGGACGGATCAAAACCAAAACAAGGTTTTTCTTCTCATGTAGAAAGAAGAGCTCTGTAGATCGGATGTGCACTGAAGCTACCATGCTCCCCCTGAGTTCATGCTGAATCTTCAAACATATTTTTCAATGAAGTACATGACTCTATGACCTTTCCTATCACCAAGGACTCATACTTACATCAATGATCCAACCAAGTGGATTTACATATGTGACTCAAGTACCCAACCAAGTGGGTTTACATAATTTGACTCAACTACCCTACCAAGTGGGTTTACAAATTTGACCAAGTCCTTACATGATTGAATATTACAATTTTACATCATAGGTCTCAACATGACCTTTTCATCACATTACAAATATGACCTTTTGTTACAAATACCAAAAATACCTCAAGATAGAGATCATATTTCAGAACCATCATAATGCCAACAATGCATCCTTTCCACATGACCAATGCTCCCCCTTAGCTTGTGCATCCTGAAAAATTTCAACAACAAATCATCAAGGCATATTCACCCAATATCAGAGAATGAAACAGAAATATAAGAGCTGAAACATCACCAGAGATACCCAACGACACCATAGCTGTGCTGAAGAATGTTGACCCAGAGAAAAATTGTCAGCAACCACCCATACACGGTTTTATCTGTATAAACTCGCGTATATACGCGACTGTCTTTCATGAAATCTGCGTATCCAATTTAATCTTCTGCATTTAAGCAGATCTGATCTTCTGCATGGAAGAAACTACTCCCAGCTTCTGTCTGAGATATTCAAATGCTTCCCTGGGCAGAGGTTTGGTAAATATATCAGCAACTTGTTCTTTGGAGGGAACATACTCCAACTTCACCTTTTGTTCAAGCACTTGTTCACGTAAGAAGTGATACTTGATGGGAATGTGCTTGGTCTTGGAATGCATAATAGGATTCTTTGAGATACTAATGGCACTTGTATTGTCACACATAATGGAGATAGGAGGTGAACATTTGATTTGAAAGTCTTGTAAGGTTTGCATCATCCAAAGAAGTTGAGTGCAACATGATGCGGCAGCCACATATTCTGCTTCTGTTGTAGATAAGGCAATAGAGTTTTGCTTCTTGCTGAACCATGATACTAACCGGGACCCCATATAGAATGCACCACCAATAGTGCTTTTCCGATCATCAACATTTCCAGCCCAATCTGCATCAGTGTAAGCATGAAGAGTAAGATCAACATTCTTTGGATACCATAGTCCAAAGTCTTGAGTTCCTTGTAGATATTTGAATATTCTTTTGACAGCCTGAAGGTGAGACTCTTTTGGATTAGCTTTGAATCGTCCAACAATCCCAACTGCATGCATAATGTCTGGTCTAGTCCCAGTGAGGTGAAGTAGACTTCCTATCATAGATCTGTATTCTAGTTGATTCACTGTGGGAGAATCATCATGAGAACTGAGATTACATCCGGTTATCATTGGTGTACTTACAGGTTTGCACTCTTCCATGCCATACTTCTTCAGAATTTGCTTAAGGTATTTTGCTTGTGATAAGAATATGCCATTTGTAGTTTGATGCACTTGCAAGCCAAGAAAGAATGTTAGTTCCCCAAGTAAATACATTTCAAATTCTTGCTGCATAGCAGAAGCAAATTTCTGACTCATAGATTCTTCATTGCTTCCAAAAATGATATCATCAACATATACAACCACAATCAATAGTTTATCATTTTCAGTTTTTGTGTATAAATTGCTATCAGCAGACCCCTTTGAAAATCCTTGTTGATGAAGATATTTGTCAAGACGATAATATCATGCCCTTGGAGCTTGTTTGAGACCATATAGAGCCTTTTTAAGTCTACAAACAAGTGTTTCATAATTTCCAAAAATGAATCCTTTTGGTTGTTCTATATAAACTTCTTCTTCTAGATCACCATTGAGAAAAGCAGATTTAACATCCATTTGATAAACTTTGATTTGTTGGAAGCTTGAAAAAGCAAGAAACATTCTTATGGCTTCAAGTCTAGCTACAGGAGCAAAAGTTTCTTCAAATTCTATACCTTATTGTTGAGCATACCCCTTGCAGACAAGTCTAGCTTTATTTCTTATAACCTCCCCATTCTCATTTAACTTGTTTTTGAATATCCATTTGGTTCCAATGACATTTTTGTCATGAGGTCTTGGTACTAGTTCCCAAGTGTGATTCCTTTCAATTTGATCAAGCTCTTCATTCATGGCTTGAATCCAACATTCATCTTTGCTAGCTTGATTGACATTGTGTGGTTCAATAGTGGATAGAAATGCCAGATAGCTAGAAGATCCCACAAGAGTCCTTCTTTTTTGTACACCTGATCCCTTATCTCCCAAAATTTTAGATTCTGGATGATTCTTTTGAACATATCTGGATGGAGCTTTTTCAGATAACTCATCTTCAGGTTCTTCATTGGGTTCACTGTCTATATCATTTCTATTTGATGTAGGAGGACATATGTCATCATGGTCTTCATTTGTTGTTTGTTTTTCTTCTTTTGGGGCTGTAGGAGACTCATCAATAACAACATCAATACATTCAACAATCTTCTGAAGCCTTTTATTGTAACATTTATATTCTCTACTCCTAGAGGAGTATCCAAGAAGTATTCCTTCATCTGCTCTGGATTCAAACTTGCCAAGTTTTTCATCATTATTTTTGATAAAACATCTTCTTCCAAAAACTCTAAAATGCTTCACAGTGGGAGGATTACCATACCAGAGTTCATATGGAGTTTTATCACTATTTACTCGAACAGTGCCTTGTTAAGAATATTTACTGCTGTATGTGCTGCTTCTCCCCAAAAAGTGTTAGGTGTTCTAGAGTCATCAAGCATAGCTCTAGCCATTTGTTGAACTATTCTATTCATTCTTTCTACTACGCATTTTTTTGTGGAGTGCTAGCTACAGAAAATTGTCTTTTTATGCCATGTTGTTCACAAAATTCAAGGAATTCATTTGATGTATATTCTCCTCCTCGATCAGATCTAAGACACTTTATTTTCAGATCTAATTCATTTTCAACTAGTGCTTTGAAGGTCTGAAATTTCTCAAATGCTTCATCTTTGTGTTTAACCAGCCCAATCCAACACATTCTAGAGAAATCATCAATAAATAAGATATAGTATTGTTCACCACGTGGTGAATTTTTCCTCACAGGTCCACATATGTCAGTATGAATAAGTTCAAGAGGCTTACTTGATGATCCTTCCTTGGCATTAAACTGTACTCTGGTTTGCTTACCAAATTCGCAAGATTTGCATATGATATTTTCGGGTGGAGTAATATTGGGAAGATCACGGATAGCTTTAAGTCTGCTTGATTTGTTGATCTGAGAGAAGCTCATATGCCCCAACCTTCTATGCCATAGCCATTTTTCTGAAGATTTTCTCAAGTAACATTGTTCTTTGCAGTTCTTCAATACATACAGGTTGCTTGGAGTTATTTTTCCTTTTATAATTGTTTTACCTGTATCAAGATCACATACCACACATTATTTTGAACTAAAGACAACTTCAGTTCCTTGATCAAACATTACTTACACTTAACAAGTTATGCCTTAATCCATCCACATACATGACATCATTAGCTTTCACCTTTTCTTTTAGAAACACAGACCCTTTTCCCTTAATTACCGCAGGAGTATCATTTCCAAATGTAACCTTCTTTTCCTTTTCTAGAGCATTATATGTAAGAAGTTTTTTTTTGTCACCTTTCATGTGTCTTGAGCATCCGCTATCAATGTACCATTGATTTTATTCACCTTCTGCAAATAACGCTATGCCACAATTTTCAACCTGCAATTCCTTCTTTTTCCATACTTTGGAGCTTGAAGGAACATGCTCTTTTGGCTGAAATTTGCTCCTGCATTCAGATTCTTCATGGCCAAAGTTATTGCAATAAGCACATTCAACTTCATTTAGAAGAGGAGAAAAGTTGTTATAGGTATTCTTCTTTGTTTCAATATCAATCCTTTTCTTTCTTGCTTCTCTTGTCATGATGGTTTTATATGAAACACATTGAACAACTTTATGACCAAAATTGTGACATGAGAAACATTGTCCATTGAAGAAGAAATTTCTGCGATCATGAAATCTTCTACTTGAATTTACCTGTTGATTGTTGTTTCTTGAAAGACATTCCTGTTGGTGTTCTTTGAATTGAGATGATCATGCTTTACCTGTAATGATTCTTTATTCCCTTGCCGAGTGGTAGAATGTTGTAAACTAGCTGTAGCTGCTTTTAGATAATTCGGTGCTGAAGCCTGAGAAGATTCGTTGGTATATCCAAGACCTGTCTTTATAAGAGGAGAACGTTGTACCTTGATAATATCATCTAGGGTTTCAGATCCTTTAGAAAATCTAAGATTCAGAGTCTTTACTTTCTCAAATTCTTTTCTTAGACTTACCACTTCACATTCTAATTTCTCATTGTGTTTCTTCGCTTCTTCAAACTGCTTTTCCAGAGTTTCTATGGTTATTTTCCTTTCTTCTAAGAGTATTTTACTTTCTTCTAAGCGTATTTTGAGTTGATTGTTTTCTTCAAGAAAATCATTGTCCTCTAGAGCATCCACAAAAGTATCCTTTTCTTCTCTAGATTCAAATGCCATGAGAAGTCTAAGGTCTTGTTCACATTCTTCCTCACTATCAGATAACCCATCACTGTCTTCATGAGTATAGTAAATTTTTCTAGTGTTAAACCGATTCTTATTCCTTCTTGCTACTTCCTTCCCTTTTGCAGGTGTTTCTTTATGAGGACACTTAGCAGCATAATGACCAACTCTTCCACACTCAAAACATTTGAAAGGAAGCTTACCTCTGAACTGTCCTGTGCCAAGTTGGAGTTTCTTTACAAAATTTACCTCATCTTCTTCTGAGATATATCCTGATCCTTCTGCTTCTTGTACTTCTTTCCCTTTTGTAGAAGCTCTGAAGACAACCTCTTTGATTTCAGATGATCCTCCTCTTCTCATTTCATATGCAGTTAGTATGCCATGAAGTTGCACCACAGTAAGATTTTGAAGATCCTATTTTTCTTCACGCGCAGAAACTTTTGACTCAAATTTTTCCGTTAGCGATCTTAAAATTTTCTCAACCAAAGTAGATTCGGTTATTTTTTCTCTCAGATTTCTCACACGATTTACAACATCATTGAGACGTAAAAAGAAACTGGCAATATTCTCATCACTATGCATCTTTAAATTTTCATATTCAATTCTGAGAGTTTGAAGTTTTGCACTTTTTACCTTTGCATCACCTTCATAACTTAGAATGATTTTGTCCCATATCTCCTTTTCTGTATTCAGCTGCATAACTTTGACAAATTCTGATTCAGTTAGACTTCCCGTTAGAGCATTGACTGCCTTTGCATTTGTTTCATAATTCTTCTTTTCAGTCGGATCTGTTGGTACTGCAGCTGGATATTGATATCCTCGTTCAAAAATGGCCCATACATCTGCTCCCATAGACTGAAGATAGGATCTCATCCTTATTTTCTAGAATATTAAATTTCTTCCATTAAAGAGCGGAGGCTTGATAGATGTTGTTCCATCTTGATTTCTCATCTTGCTTGATCTTCCTTCTAGCGGCTAAGCCTTTTCAGAAGGACCTGCTCTGATACCAATTGTTGGGAAAAATACTGAGAGGGGGGGGTAAATCAACATTTAGAGCTAACTGATAAACTTTTTACTTTTCTTTTCTCAAAACCCATACGCTACTTTACAGAACAAAACTAGCGTATATACGTGGATATCCTTAAGGAAAATCACGTATGCTTAGAGCTCTTATTATGTATTTGATTCTTAAATCATTGCATCATTTATTCATCAGATGTTAAGCAAAATAAACCATCACACATAAGCAACACACATGAACACTAGGATTTAAGGTGGAAACCCAAGTCGGGAGAAAACCACCACTGCCTTCGTCTTAGTCTTCAATATTTATTAGAAAGAAAACATCTTACAACCATGTACTAGCACAGACTCATACCATCACGCAAGCACCCACCTGCAGAAGGCTACAACCTTCTCTCGTTTACCAGCCTCTCCTGGAAGGGAGCTACAACCCCCTGCTCTCGTTTACCAGCCTCTCCTGGAAGGGAGCTACTACCCCCTGATATTAGCACCAGCCTCTACTGGCAGAAAGCTTCTACTTTCATACTGAAGGCTTCAACCCTTAGATCCACTGCAGACCACATTTCATCAATTTTAATACTGGATCAAACAACTTCAACACAACCCTTCACTTATCAACAAACATACTTTGCCCAATACTTCAAACAGAACAGTGAGACCACTGTAACCATAATATCAGAGATAACCCAGACTTCAGAATAGATATGCAGATGTAAACTCAACCCTGAAAATTCATTGAATCAAATATCATACGCTATTTTTCTTTACTGAAGCCGCGTACATACGCGCTTTCCTGCACACCAACCCGCGTATACTTCTGTGTATTTTATTCTTCAGAAAACCCTATACGCGCCTTTCATTAATAGAGACCGCGTATACACGCGCTTTTGCAGAGACCAACTAGCGTATAGATCTGTAAATGGAAAACTTTACGAAACAGATCAGATCTATAAACTTACCCAGATTTCTTCATTATCTTCAGCAGACTTTGCGCCAGATCTTCACCATTTCTTCTGCTGCAGATCATCCTAGAGATTTATCATCATCATAAGATCTAGAGATCTTGAACCATCCTCAGATCCATGGGTGCATCAAAGATTCAGATCTATCAATTAAGAACAAAGTTCATTCATGCAGATAATCCTTAGAGATATTTATTCATCAACAACCCTTACTCATGCACACCCTTGCACAATGATCTTCTTCTCCTTATATAGATTTAGCCTTTATCAATACCATGAGTCAAAACCACACAACTTCCGATGGTATTCCTGGAAGGGATCAAATAGATAATCCAACGCTCAATACAGTGGGTCAATACCATGGTAATGCCCCTAGGTATCATAGTTTTTAGAGCGCAAAAGGCATACACGACTTTAAGCGTGCGTATCCGCGTGTATACGCAACTTCGCCTCATAAAAACTGCATATATGCTAACCCCGAATGTATATGCGGGTTCCCTTCACAAAAGTAGAGTATATACGCAGGTTTCCTTCAGAAAAGTAGTGTATACATTGTGACATATTATATTTATCATTTTTCTGGCACTTACTGGAATTGTTTTCTCTGTCACATATGAACTGATCTGTAGATACATCATTCTTACATCTTTAGCACATAGGTTGCTTATCATAGGCGACTCATCAAGTAGGTTTCCATCAAGGCCAACTTCATCAAGTAGGTTGCCATCAAGGACAACACATTGCATCATATTTCCAACAATATAGAAATGCTACCTTAGATATCCTAAAATCATTTGAAAATATGAACTTACCTCTGTCCCAAGAACTCAAAACAGCCTTGCAAATGAACTAGCATTGGTTTCCATCACTTTCCAACTACCCCATGCCAATGAAAAATACATGGTAAAGGTCAAAAGCAGACCGACAATCCCTGATAACATAGATTATTGGCAAGTTTTTGAAGGTGAAAAACATACTGAAGACTTTCTGTAGTCCAAAAATGAGTTTGAAATGCCAAAATCAGACTCAGACACTGAAGAGCACTACTCTGCTAAGGAACAAACACACAAAACAAAGCCACCTTATGCTGCTAATATAAATCTGTTAGAAAACCCCCATGAGGCAAAAGTGTGTGGAGATTGAGATAAAAAGGACCTTGAGGTATTGCAATGCAAATACAATCTATTTCCAAAAGGACTTTTTCCCTTAGAAGAGATGTTTGATTTCAATGATGTTGGTAGGAAGCCTAAAATAGAATCCACTGAAACAGATGTAGAAGAATACAACATAGGCAGTGAGGAAGAACCTAAAATGATGAAAATATCCAAAACACTGCCAGCTCTTATGAAACAGAATTACATTGAGTTTTTCAAAGAATTTAAGGATGTGTTTGCATGGGGCTATGAGGACTTGAAGTCCTATGATACAAGCATCATTCAACATAAGATTCCTCTCAAGGAAAACCAGAAACCATTTAAGAAGAAATTGTGTAGAATAAAACCTGTCCTAATGCCTATGGTTGAGAAAGAAATAAAAAAAATGTATGATGATGGAATAATAGTCCCACTCAGGTACTCGGAATGGGTCTCAAATATTGTATTAGTGAGGAAGAAAGCACGGGAAATTAGGCTATGCATAGACTTCAGAAATTTAAAAAATGCCTCCCTGAAAGACAACTACCCTTTACCTAAGATGGATCATATACTACAAAGGGTCGTAGGTTCCAAAAGAATATCTTTTCTTGATGGTTTTTCAGGGTATAATCAGGTGCTATTACATCCAGATGATCAGCACAAAATCGCCTTCACTACACCTTGGGGCACTTTCATGTATGTCAAAATGCCTTTTGGGTTAATGAATTCTAGGGTCACTTTTCAAAGAGCCATGGACAATAATTTTTCTGAATATATAGGTTACTTCATTGTGATATACCTTGATGACATAACTATCTATTCAAAAAATAATGAAGAACACCTAGTTCACCTAAGAAAGGTCTTTGAAAAATGTAGAAAGTATGGTCTATCTTTAAATCCTAAGAAAACTTTGTTTGGTCTTCAAGAAGGAAATTTTTTAGGCCATATCATATCTGAAGAAGGGATTAAGATAGACCCAAAGAGGATTGAGGAGATATTGCAGGTCAGTCACCCTAGGAACATCAAAGAGCTACAATCTTTCATCGAAAAGATCAATTTCCTAAAAAGGTTCATACCAAACCTTACAGAACTCCTAAGAAACATTAAAAACATGATGAAAAGAGAAATAGGATTCAAATGGACCATAGAAGCAAAGCAATCCTTTGAACTGGTAAAACAAGCACTTACCCAAACACCAGTCCTCATCAGCCTTGACTTCACTAAGGACTTCTTCATCTTCTCATTTGCATCAGAACACACAATTGTTGCATTATTACTACAAAATAACATAATGGAACAAGAAAAACCCATAGCTTTCTTCAGCAAGGCACTAAGAGATGCACCTATGAAATATAACATTATGGAAAAACAAGTTTTTGCCTTAATCAAAGCATTAAAAGATTTTAGAGTTTACATCTTTCATTCACATGTCATTGATTTTTTTCCTCATGCAGTTGTTAAGGATATACTAACTCAGGATCCTGCTGGTAAAAGAGGTAAGTAGATTTTTGTCATCTTAGAGTATGATTTGGAAATCAAGCCCACCAAGCTAATCAAAAGACAAGGACTGGCCAAACTGATGGCTGAAACAAACTTGCAAGTACTGGACATAACACATGATACATTCCTTGGATGAACAAGAGGAGTTGGCGACTCCACCTATTGAAGAAGCATTTCTCAACTCACTCTATTATGCTGATATATTATATGTGCTTTTTAATCTAAATTCTCCTCCTGGTTTTTCCAAAACAAAGGCCAGACTCTTGAAACTAAAAGATGTAAATTTTTGCATTCTAGATAAAGCTTTATATTGGAAAAATTCTATTGGTATCCTGCTTAAATGTTTACTTGAAGAAGATGTAGATAGAATCATGCATGAGTTTCATGAAGGAGAGTGTGGAGGTCATCTCTATTGGAAAACCACTACCAACAAAATCCTTAGAGATGGTTTCTATTGACCCACTCTTTTCCCTGATATCCACAAGCTAGTAGTGACTTTCCATAAATGCCAAATCTTTGAGGGAAAGAGAAAACTACTGCTTTTGCCTTTACAACCTATCAGTGTTGAAGCTCCTTTTCAACAGTGGGGTTTAGATTTCATTGGAGAAATCCATCCCGCCTCCTCTGCTCAACATAAGTGTATCCTCACTGCAACTGACTATTTCACCAAATGGATAGAAGCCATCCCTTCAAGTACTGCCGTTGACTCAGTAATCATCAAATTCCTTGAAAATCACATTTTGTCTAGATTTTGTTGTCCTAGAAAGATTATTATGGACAATGCTATTGCTTTTAAATCCAAGAGAATGGTGGAATTCTGTCACAAGTATCACATTACATTAAGGAAATCCACATCTTATTACCCTCAAGGTAATTTGTTGGCTGATTCCTTTAAAAAAAGTTTGGTAAATATCATCAAGAAATTGTTAGAAGAGAACAAAAAGTCATGGTACAACAAATTAGTGCATGCACTATGGGCAAACAGATTAAAAAACAAAAAATAAATTAACATGTCTCCCTATGAACTAGTGTATGGCATGGATGCAGTTTTTCCAACATCCTTGGGAGTCCTAGAGATGAAGCTTATTAAAGAGGTACAGTAAGAGGAGAATGATATACAAAGGAGGATGAAACAAACCATTCAATTGCAGTAATCAAGGGAAGAAGTATACAACATAACACATCAAGTGCAGGAAAGCATCAAGAATATTTTTGACAAAAGGAGCAAAGTAGATGAATTCAACATTGGAGACAAAGTGCTGAAGTGGGATTCAAGAAGAGAGGACAAAAGAAAACATGGGAAATTTGACAATCTATGGAAAGGCCCATACTTCATCCATTCGGCAAGAGGTAACAATGCATTCTATCTACAAGAAATGGATGGAACAGATTTATTTGGAGGTCCTCTCAATGGCAGGATGCTCAAACATTATTTTTGTTGAAGTTCTTAGTTTAAAACTTTATTCATTGTACATAACACTGCTTGAATAAAATATCAGAAAAATGAAACAAAAACAAAGAAAATAAGAAAAGAGGTAGATAAAAGAAAAGGTAAAGCCCCATACCAAAAAAGAATATTTCTGAAAGTGTGTAAGTCCAAATGCCACTACTGTCGGAAAGGAAAGTCTTGTTCAGTCATATAGCCTAATCATTATTGAACATGTTTTAAATTTCTGCTGATAAGTTAGAAAATGAATATTTCCCAAACTATTTAAACTTGGCTTATTAGTAGACTAGGTTAGGAAAAGATATTGGTTCCCAAAGCTCAAATCTGAACTAAAGAGAAAAGAGAGGGATGAATGAAAAATTCCAAATTATAACCCTCAGTTTTTTACTTTGTGCAAAAATAAAATCTGTGTGCAGCTTGTCCAAAATGCCACAGATCATGACAAATCAAACTGCTTAACCTTGATTTGGTCATGTTTTAAATTTTATGTTGATAGAATAGAGAATGAAAATATGTCAAACTATTTAATCTTGACAGATAAGTAGATTAGGTAGAGAATAAAAGAGCTCATCAGTCTAATCTGAGCCTTTGGATGTTATAAGGGTTGAAATAGATTGTTTTTATGATTTCAAAGAAAAATGATGTCAAGGGTTTGCCAGTCAAAATGCACCCAAATGAAGAAATAATGCTAGGAAAAGTATGATGGGTAGGTAAAGTTGATGTTGAAGCAATCATGTTTTTTTAGATTTTAAATATCACGGCTTCTAGGAACAACAACAAATCAGAAATTGAAGAAGGAGGAAATTTTCCAAGCACAATCAAGGCACTGTTTTACAAATTCTAGATATTTGAACTCTAAGGTTCTTGACACCTCCTAAAGGATCTGCCCTCCCCAAGTGGAGTCACTGTTAGTCATCAATATTTTTCATTATCTTTGGATGACTATAGAATGCTTATATTTTTTTGACAATAATATTCCTTGAATATCTTGAGTTTCAGAAATCTCACTGCCTTCATTATCCTAATAAAACCATTTTCCCCTATCTATCAGTTTTCCATCTCAAAGTCACCCTGTTTCTCTTAAAAGACTCATTATGGGCTTGTACTTCTCATTTTCATC
Organism: Pinus albicaulis; assembly: GCA_034641835.2. NCBI lineage: Eukaryota > Viridiplantae > Streptophyta > Pinopsida > Pinales > Pinaceae > Pinus > Pinus albicaulis. The sequence goes on along the minus strand of CM076583.1, from coordinate 302,926,332 downwards.
CTTCTTTCCTACCTAAAACCGCATTTCCCCCATTTTCCCCTGTCAATAAACTCCATCCCCCCTCTAAGATTTCTTGTTGCTAACACATTCCCATGTCCCCTTGAGCACAATAGCACTTCTGGAAATGATATTTTCACTTGAAAGTTTCTAAGTCAAATTTCATTCAAAATCAGGTAAAAAAGCACTCCCATTAGGTCATTAGGGTTTTTAATTTTTCAAGGTCATCCTTTCATTCCAATGAGGTTAGCACACATATGAGAAGGTTTGATTATGACAAGCATTCTTCTGGCTCCCCAAAATCCTTTGATGTTTCAAGCACTGATTTTCCTTTGCTAGAATTTGGCTCAGATGTAATAGGATGTAAAGACATGGTTATTCAAGAAGGACCTAAAATTTCCAAAGAGGATTATCTTCTCAGTTTAGAACCTGCAAGTGAGAAAAATGGACAAAGTTTGGCACTTCTGTAGAGGTGTTGGAAGATTTACCAGCAGAAAGTATTGATGATGTAGAATGTCTACTCCTGAATGAAAACAACTTACAGTAAGGGAAAGGGAAAAAACCTGGTCTTGTAGATGACAAGGGCTATAAAATTGATAGTCAGTGAGAAAAGGAAGAAGACTTCAAAACATAAGAAAGTGGGTTTTTCAAATTAAATCAAATTCCACTTGTCTATAAAAGCTCATCAAACACTTCAAAGGAGTCATTTTTTCCTTTCAAAGAGTAAGAGCCATTCAGTAAAGGAAAAATTTGTGAATTTTTGAGTGAATTTGGTCAAGATTCCTTGGCGCTGTGCGTTTGCCTTGGCATTGTGCACCTGGGAGTTGGCGTTGTGCCCTTGCCCGATTTACTCAACACATTTTCTAAAGGAGTTGCGCGCCTAGAGCTCGGTGCTACGGCCTTGCAGAGGCACTGCGCGCTTAGCACTGGTGCTCCGCGCCTAGCCAGAGAAGACTGTGAAGTGATCCATGAGTCCAAATCACTTCAAATCTACTTCAATTCTTTGCCAAAGTCCTCCAAAGCACTGTTAATTAGTAAGTGCATACCATAACCCATTTTTAAGCTATTTTGGTTATTATTTAATCAATTGAAGGGTAGCCCTAAGAAAACCCTAATTTCAAGCTTGTAATCATTATTTTTCCCTTATTTCATCCTCCTATAAAGAAAACAAGTCATAAACAAGGGTAATTACATTAATCTAGGGTTTTCATTCATCTAGTTTGTCACAACACCCATTACCTTTCACTTATTCCCTGCACTCACACTCATTCCCTTCATTTTTCAAAGCTAGTAATCTCATCTCCTTCCCCTCATTCATTTCGCTTGCACCCTAGGGTTTTCAAAAAACATAATTTGAGATGTCAGAAGAAGAAGGAAGTGGCATGGTTGGTGAGGCACAAATTCCAAGGAGAAATGATCGAAAGGGAGGGTAGATAAATAGATTTTAACCTATCACCACAAGAGAACTCATGGCCTCCCCTCTCATTGTTTCTTGCTTCAAACATGTGGGTTGTTTTGACTTTTGTGAGAGAGTGAAGCAAGTCCAAAATCACCCGGATTTAACAAGATTATTCATGATCAATCTACATGAAAAGCAGGTCAATCTTGTTGTAGTTACATTTGAGATGTCCACCAATGCCATTGTAGCTGCTACATGGATACCTAGTGTGGGAGAGAGGTGGTTTAAACAAGAAAAATTAGACATGAGCTATTATGAACTATACCTCAAACATAGGTACAAAGATCACAAGAAGTCCATTTTCCCTTTCTCTCATATTCTTGACCAGTATGTGCCCATGATGAGGATAATAATGAAGTATTTCACTTGTGAGGGAAGGTTTTCCTACCTCTACTCATATCATATCCGTCTTCTTATGCATTTCGCTAGAGTTAGAATGCTGCATTTACCTTATTATCTTTTCCGTAACATTGAAAAAATGGCTTACATTGTGCAAAAGAGAGGTTACAATCAGCAAATGCAAAGCCTATTTCATCATTCACTCATCAAGATGGTGGTAATGCATCAACTTCGTAGGTAGAGACCAAGGACCATTGGACTGAAGAGGGCTTTAGCCCAAGAAAGGCAGAAAGAGGCAGAATTGGTAGAGCAACTCAGTCCAGGTGAGCTGCTTTCCATAGAAATTAGCAGGGATAGAGTCTCTTGGCTTGAGAGAGCCAATTTTCACTTGGAGGGTCAACTAGAGAAGGCAAAGAGAGACACTAACATTCAGAGGAAGATGGAGAAACATTATGCCATGAGAAATAGGATTGCAAGGGCCAAGCTTAAATGTTCCCATGAAAATATTCAAGCTTTGACCGAGGCAAAAGAGAAAGAGAAGCTAAAAATTCTTCCTGAGGTGTTCCTCCATGCTCCTAAACCTTGATCAACAAGAAAAATTCCAATTTTGGAACTTTTTTTTTGTGCCATACAAATGGAAAAAGGTCAGAATATTCATGTTCCTAATGGAAAATACATCAACCTTGAAAATTTTTAGAATATTTCGAGCAAAACTGGTCCCTCAAAAAGGCCAATAACCACCAAAAAATCACCTTTTTTCCCTCTCTTTGAGCCTGGCATTGCATGTTTAGCAGTCTTGGGATAAGTGATTTTTGACAGGTCATATGGGCACCATTTCAGAAAATGAAAGTACATTTGGAAGATAAACTTAGAGACCTTTCCAATGATCCATATTGGAGCTCATTTGGACATCGGGAAGGCCTCCAAAAGTTGGCTACAATATAGGCCATTTTTTGTGCCTTGGCGCTACGTGTTTGCACTGGCGTTGCACCCCTATACCTTGGAGTTGCACCCTTAACAGGAGTTATTGAAAAAGTTATTTAGAAGCCTTAAAGTCAAACATATTCCAAATTTAGCTCAGAAGTTATGTTAATAGTTATTATTACAATGAATGAGTCTCAGATATTTTTCCTTGGGCCTTGCATGGTCTCAAAGGTCAAAATGCATTAAATTTGTAATAAATGACATTTGAAACCATAGCTTAGGATCATTTACTCATTTTGTAGATAAATACTGCATGTATGCTTCATGTTTTTTTTGTTGGTTGGTTGTTGAGCTGAATACCTCATATACTTTGAGTTGTAAAGAGTTTGGCTTTGGAGCATTGTAACTGTTTTGGACTGAATATCAATGGAACAAGCACATTTAGAAGATTCATGGAATTTGTTAAATGGTGATGTTACCCTAATTTTTTAATTGTTTCCTTATGTTTTCCATTTTGTATATCAATTTCTCTTGTAATAGAACACAATTTTTTGGTTAAGATATGCTGTTAGAGGCACCTTAAGTCTGTCTGCTTTCTATTGTTTAATTTTTTTCCTCTGCTAGGTCTGATTGGAGAGTTTAGGAGTTCCATTCTCTCCAGTTCCATCTAGTTTGTTTTCTTGATATTAACTTAGCATAGTCTAGCCAAAGAAGTTTATGGTTTTCCCTGTCCTTTGGTTCTGCTTGAAATGTTGTTCTCAAGGCTTTCTTTGAAGTTTGGTTACTAGGGTCTAGGCTAAAGAAGTTTATGGTTTTCCTTATCCTTTAGTCTATCTTGAAAAGTCACTTTAAATATCTTTGATGTCTGGTTGAAGAAATTAGGAGTTCCTTGCTCTTTAATCATTAATAAGTTGTTATCTTAAATGTTTTCTTTGTCTGAAAGGGAATAGCTAGAGAATTTAGGAGTTCCTTGCTCTCTAGGGTTTGCTGGATTGTTGTCTTAAAGTTTACTTGGAAAAGTTTGGCTAAAGAATTTTATGGTATGCCCTGTCCTTTGGTTCTTTCTTAAGAATAGTGATCCTAAAGACTCTTCTTGTTGTAGTACATGTTAAAGGATTCTTAATTTCCCTTTAAGCTACTAAAATCACAACTTAATGTTCATTTCACACTCACATAAGCTATTAAGATCCATTTGGATTTGTTAACTTGCCCTATGAAACACCCTTGATTTGTTGTTTTACTCTTCAAACCTTTCACAGACTCCATATCCCAATGGTTTGAACTTCTCTTACTCTATCTGTTCTTCCTGACAAGTAACCAAACAAAACAAAACAAACAATCCCTATCATGTTTAAAACTAGCCTAAAATCAGCATCCTAAATCAATCAAGTTACATATTTTATACAAATATAGAGAGAGCCCTCTCTTAGTCCAGGAAGGCTAGGTCATATGACTCCAAAGTTGGTTTGATGTTACCCTTGTTTATTTGGTCTTACCAATTTGAGAAATTATAGGGACGTAACAGAAAGATGTTAAGTTTTGTTGGGATGATGATTGTCAGAAGATCCTTGATGTACAGAAATAAAATATGGTAACTGTGCCTATTCTAGTCTTTCTAGACTGGAAGAAGGAATTTCATGTACATGTCGATGCATTTTTCATAGCTTCGGGACCTATCTTAGCGCAGCCAGGTGAAGGCGATCTAGATCACCCTATTGCTTTTGTAAGCGGAAATTTGTCTAAGGTGGAGTTATCACTCTCCCCAACTTCCTAGGCTGAAATTAGGAGTAAAGAAAGGTAACCACAAACCACTTTTAGTTAAGCAGCTAGCCCTACCTAACCAAAGAGGGATCTCTCTGTGTCACTTTTTAATTATTCAATTTTAGGTCTGAGTACCAGATTTTAGGTTAGATATAGATTAATTTGTTTTAGAATTTGTTTGGTGGATAAAATTTATAATCAGTGAAAGATAAATCTGATTTCAAAGTCTGTATTGCAGAAAGATGAGCAAGGAAAGATAGGTAAACTATTTGAGCACATTTAATTTTTCATTGGTGTATAGTGGAAGAAAATAAAGGGGCGTGAATGAGCATTTTACATGAATTAATTCATTAGAAGAAAGACACATTGTAAAAATCTTAATAAACAAAACATTTGATTGTTTTCTATTTATAAACTGAATAAGATTTTACACAAAAAATGGAATGGAAATGAAATAACATAGAAAAGGTACAATGCTCAATAAAAATACCACATGAATCTCACACAATTACTGCAACTCCTTTGATTTTCATTAATAACATGTCCACAATAATACATAGAGTTTCAGAACTCGATTATCCAACAGTAATACTTCGTACAAAAAAGTATATATAGAAAAATAAAATTACAACTGTTACATTAAAGGCTATCCAAATTGATAGTGCTTTATTTGATAACAAACTCTAACTACATCATGGAAATAAATTACATATGTTGTGTTGGCATTGGATGCAACTGAAAACTGTTCCCGAAGAAGATAATCACAGGTTGCGATGGTTGTCTGTTGACTACTGATCTGGCAAAATTGACTTTTATTCTTATGTTAATTACTCTTGAAACTCACATAACTTTTCCCAGCACTCTTCATCAGGGATAACTAATTTAATTACCCTATGGTAAATTTCATCTACTTCAGTGTATTTGGAAAAATTTGGCTTCACAACAAAGACATGTTTAATGTCATACTGAATATAAATAACATTGCTTATTTCTCCCAACAATACTTTTCCTGTTAATGTGCCTTCAATATTTGCAAACTTGGTAGTATCCTTGGAAATTTCCTGAAGTCTCTTTCCATAGTCATCTCTGGTCATCATTTTATCATTAATTACAAAGAGATAAGGTGACCATTTCTATGTTAGAGACTCTATCCTACTGAAGAATATCTAAACTATGATCTCCAGACTGTGACATTTTTCTTCAAGTTGAAGAATAAAATTCTTCTTTGTCAACACTTTCTTCACTTCTAGGATGGTTTATGTTCTTTCCTCAATGCCCAATTCATCTAGCTCATACCTTTGAATTCATAAATTTAATGATATTATTTTTTGTGATAGTCTTGTCTCCCAATTGTGCTTTGATTGCTATAATGGCCTCATTTGCCTTATGTATAAGCTCATTTTGCTAAAACATGATATGGATACTTGGCCAAATTTCAGTGATGGACTCTTTGATGTCTTCCCAAATTATCTCTTTCACCTGGCCCAAAGAATTACCAATGGATGACTCTTTTTTCTCTTTTTGCAGTCTTTCAATCAAATTTTTCGCTCTATGTGCTTCAACTGCATGTGAACTATCAGCATTAGTTTTCAGTAATTGCAATAATTTGACCTGATCCTGCAAATTTTTGATATCCTCTTATTGAATGGACATGTTTTGAACTCCTTTGGTAAGCTTCTCAGCTCCATCTATAGTGCTTGCTGTAGAAGTTTGAGCTATAGGAATGGCTGCTAGTGGCACTACCTCTAAAGGAGCCTTTGATGTCTTCACTGCTGCTTCCTTTTCCTTTACCATCTTCTCTAACTATGATTCCATTTGCTTTAATTGAGCATTTTGATCCATTATCAACTTCATAATATGATCTAGGTGGATATCGGTGGCCACCCACCTATTCCATTTGGACCCGCACCATCAATTCTTGTAGCTTTTCACATTCAACACAACTTACTATTTTTAGCAGGTTTTCGAGTCCTGCACTCCCGGAGCCATTTTGGAGCCTTAATGATTCAGGTGGATATTGGTGGCCACCCACCTATTCCATTTGAACCCCCACCATCAGTTCTTTCAGTTTTTAAGTTGCAGCACAACTTACTATTTTTAGCATTTTTTCGGGTCCTGAACTTCCGAAGCCATTTTGAGGCCCTAAACGATGTTTTTCCGTTCCGAAATCGATATTTGCGGCAGCAGTTGTATTCCTCAGATAAATATTTCTAAAAATGTATCATGTGCGTCAAATGGAGAGAGTATGGCAAATTTACGACCCCAAGAAGTCGAAACACCAATTTACCCAAACGAGGCCCATAGTTTTGGCTCTTCATCTCCGAGGGTTAGGTTTTTGGATGTTTAGAGTTCTCCATTGTTTTCTCAATAATAAATAGGCCCTCGATCCTCATTGTAACACAGTTCAGAGGTCTGTAGCCACCCGTTCTCTTCTCAGAGATTCGCTACCAACACCCTAGCTATTTTATTTCCATTATGTCTGTAAGCATATTTCTGTTATTTGATATTAATGAAATGAAGCATTATTTCTACTGCATCTCTATGTTTATGGTTATTTATGTATTCTGTTGCATTCCTGCATAGAATCTGGATCATCATATCTATTTTCTGAGTTTCATTTTATTCAATATCCTTTGCTAAAGGATCTTCTGTAGCTACGATTTTCAATTGCTTTCTCAATGCTGCTATATCATCATTTTTCTTCTTGATGATATCTTCAGTTGCATTCACATTAGATGGATCATATCCAATCTTTACCACCAGATCTTCTACTATCTTGATTCTTGTTTCCTTTGCAAATGAAGACACCTTCTCCAATTTCAGCTGTGATTGTACATTTGCTAGTGAAACCTGCAGTTTTGATATACTTAAAGTAGTATTAGTGAGAGTTGATGAAATCATCTCACCAGTTTGCTTGTGAAGCTCCATTTGGTCTATTGGATGAATTTATTTTGTGTCAAACTCAAATGTAGCTTTCTTATAATTTTCTTCTGACTTTGGTTGTGATATCTGTTCTTGAAGAAATGAAAAATGCATTTTTACCTTTTCAGAATCAAAGGCTGAAAGGAGTTTGCTTTGTGAGCTGAGAGTTTGTTTCCAAAAATGATTATATGTACTTTTCTTCAACATTTCATTCTTCAGTTTTATCTCTTTGAAAGTATCAAATACAATATTCTCCTTTTCTTTATCCTTTGTAGTAGTTGTGCTAATCTGAATGGCTTTTTACTGATCTTGAGAAGATGATGTCTGCTAATCTTTAGGAGCTATTGTTTGTTGATCTTTACAAAAAAATAGAAGTAGTGGGAGTAGTAGAAGTGCTTTTATCACCTGCCTGTGTGGACAGAGGTGTCTCTTTAGTGATAATGATTACTTCTTTTTCTGAATCCTTGCTAGGATTGACCTTCATATTTAGATTTGTCTTCTTCCGGTAGTAAATCTTGAACTCTTTGCTAAATGAATCAGTCATTGGAGATGACAGATATTCTATAACTCTCTTCCATGCTCTTTCCTATGAAATTGTAGTCTGTAATGCTGATGTATACAATGTCTTCTCCTCAACCTCCTATAGTGTGCCTTCTGTCCATTCAAGATGATTCATATAATTTTCAATCTCTGGTATAGGTGTATGAAAATATGTTGTAGGTTTATTTCCATTGTTAGTTTGGAAATGACACCAAATGGATAATAAGACCATGTAAAACTTGGACTAAACTGAATTTCCTTCAAAAAATTATTTGCCTCTTCCCCAGTTTTCCTGCTATTACAAATAAAAGGACCTATCTGTGTTTTGATTTTAAACCGTGATTTCTTCTTAGCAGAGACAAAATGCACTTCATCTACATTAATCATTTGTCTAATACACTCTAATGCAAAAATCCTCATGGGGAGGAATTTGAGAAACTTATAAGGGGGAATTTCACATCCATAAACTTTGAGTTCTGTATAATTTTGGTAAAGATACCAATCCCCTATTTTGGCTTGATCTGACAACTGCAATACCTTCCCAATCTCTTCACTAATTCTTGGCTCTAGAGTGCTATTCAACAAACTAAGTTCTGGCTAAAGATACAATTCCACAAACTATTTATAAGAATACTCGTTTTGTTCCTTCATGAATAATGAATTCCAGAAGATGATTGACTGCTGGTGGCCTTCTTCATCCAATTTTTGTAGAGAAAACTTAAATTTTTCTCCCTAAGAGTACAAGAATACATATATTAACACAAAGGCATAACTGAAGCCTCTTAAGTTGTGAATTTCAAAAAATGATCATGGATAGCATCTGCAATAAACTCACTAGAATTAAAAATGATGGAGGGTTTGGAAGGGTTTAGAATCAGTGGAAAATATAGACAAAAACCCTATGATGGCTTCATATACCCATTGGTCTGAATAATAATCAAGAAGGTAGGAAATGACTGTGATGATTTGTTTGGACCTTTAAGGGTAAATGAATGCTAGAAATGGGGGGTTTTTCTTAGGTAATGGATCATTTTTAGTCATGAATAGCTCAAGAGTTTGAGCTCTCTTTTCAAAATCTAACTTCTGGTAAATTTATATTAAGGCTTCTCGGGAAAATAGTGTGGCATCTTCTGTGTTTGGGGCTTGCATCATTTGTTCAGTTGTTTGGGCATTAATAGTCACTAAAACCTCTCCTGTAGGAGCGATAATAGCTGTATGGTATGGCATATACCAAGCTTGACATCTCCTAACAAGCTCTAGGAAACTATGGGTATGAGGAAAGATGAAATGAGGGAGATTAGAGTTCCATAGTCCTATGTCATCTACTTTATCCAAGTATTTTTCTTCTAACCAACAATATAACTCCAAAATCTTAATATCAGACAAGGTTACATGTATTTTGTAATCTTCGTCTCCTAAGGGAATGTGGTGAAAATGAACTGGAGGATCTAATAGCAGACTTACTATTTGCTCATGTCATTTGTTTTTTAGAGGCATGGTTGAATTTTTTTGTGTGGCGGAAAACATGAATTATGTGATAGAAAACACAGACCGAGACTGGGATAAGCTCTGTAACTAAAAGAAAATCAGTAGCTGCAAGAAAAATCTTCAAACACTAGTGAATTTGATCTCTAGAACTCTAGTAATGGTTGTAAATTTGGAATCCAGTGTTTAGAAAATAAAATAGCAAAATAAAGGTTGAAACAAGCGTTTAATGGTGATTTTATGGGCAATTGAACTTGTTTTTCGTTTGAGAATGGGCGCGGGTACATTGCCTAATGGTTAGCCATTGAATTAATTGGCTAATGTTCAGGAGAACACATGAATTAAGCTAATTGGACAGGTAAGTCCACATTGGCATGACTTTATTAGCGGGGGGAAATGGTTGTTTAATATTGGCGGGTAGGCAAGATTTCAAAGGGGTGTTGGAGCAGTAAGTGGTTTCGTGTTGGGGGGGGGGGGGGGTGTGAAATCACACAGCCCTGACACGTAGCAGTGGGATCACTATTCAATACCGCTCATTTTGGACCCCCCCCACCCAACGTTAATTATTGGATGATGAGTGGGGCCCAAGTCTAATATGGGCCGTCTGATTAAATTGTGATGCGATGGATAATTGGCTAGATGAGGGAGGATTAACGTATGATGGAGTAATTTGATTAGTGAGGTAGGGGTATGGTGGGAGTGATGTGATATGGATAGTAGGAGAATAAATGAATGCAACGTGTCATGATAATGATGGAGGATAATGGATAGTGGAGTATGATGACAACAAAATATAACTCATAGGATTTGAAACCTATGGTTTCAAAGGTTTATTTTTAAAATATTAAAAATAAATCTTTAATAGAATGAAATTTCGAAAATAAACTTTTTTTCACTAAAGTTTTCATTTCTATTCGAAATATATCAATAGAGCATAGAATTTCCCATGAAATAGAGTTTATTTTTGGACTATAAAATAGGCTAGATCCTTCGACAAGACTGTTATGAATGAAATTGAATTTTTACTGCCTTTTTAAAGTGAAAAAATGAAGACTTTTCATGGTGGTTTAGACCCTAAACTTCACCTAAATGTGATGAAATGACATGACTTTAGACTTTTGAAAGGAGATGAAAAAGTGCGAAGGATTAGCATATCATGATGTGATTCATTCAGTGATCAAAATTATTGATGAAGACTAAATGAAAAAGAATTTTTTTTGACTAAAGACCTAATGAAAAACTCTCAAAAGAGCTATCTTTGATCACTGAAAAACTGACTCTAACATTGGCTCTAGCTGGGGATGGAAACTCCTTCAGGAGGTGTCAAGAACACCGTAGATCAGTTAGCCTTATCCATTGGGCTATGGAGTCAATTGGACTTTGAAAAACTGAAACAAACTGAAATTTTTGACTAAAAATATGAACTTGACTCTGACTTGACAAAATACTAAAACTTGAGAACTTTCTTTTAAAAAGAACATGGAATGTTTGAAAAAGTCTCATGGCCTTCTCATCGGGCTTCAAACTTTTGCAATCATTTCTTTATTTGTTTAGCATAAAATGTAAATTGGTATATATAATGATAGTGAATTTATTTCTCAAGATTTCAAGAAACATAGTGCTTTAGAAACGTGCCCTTGATAAGTCGTCCGAGCACTTCCTGTCCTTCAAGATCTTCTAGCAAAAATGCTTTGTTTCCTATGAATGCTACAACCTTGTAAGGTCCTTTCCAAAGATTTTCAAATTTCCCATGCTTTCCCTTTTATTCATTGGTAGCATCCCATATTAGAACAATATCTCTAATATTGAAGTCATCAACCTTTTTATTTCTATCAAAAATATTTTTAATTCTATCATGCAGCTTTGAAGTATTGCTGAAAACTTCATCTCTTGAATGTTGCAAATGTATCATCTGGTTGATCCTTCTCTAAATATCATTAGGCTCACTGTCAACCTCCTGCAAAATATTCATTATTGGAACAACCAAATAATTATGGAAAACAATATTAATTCCATAAACAAGCTGAAATGGATACATATTAATTGATCTTTTTGTGATCACTCTATCATCCCACAAAGCATTTGTAAGCTTCTTGTGCCAATTCCTTTTGTTTTCCTGTAACATATTCTTGATAATATTCACCCAAGACTTGTTAGATGATTCTGAAAGTCCATTTCCATGAGGATAATATGCAGTAGAATGACCAAGTCTAATGTGATAATCTTGTATGGACAACCAAATCTTGACAGAATATTATCTTCAAGAAACTGAATCAGTTTCTTGCCTAGTAGGAATAGCCTCAATCCATTTGGTAAAATAATATGTAGCAGTGAGAATCCATTTGTGTTGAGCTGAATATGGAGGATGAATTTCACCAATAAAATCAAGTCCCCATTTCTGGAATGGGGCTTGGATTTCAATTGGTTTAAGAGGAAAAGGTAAAAGTTTTCTTTTTCTTTGAAATATTTGACACGCATGACATGTATTAAATGTTTTATAAACATTAGAAAACAATGTGGGTCAATAGAAACCTGATCTCAAGATCTTATTTTCTGTGGTTTTCCAATAAAGATGGCCTCCACAATCACCCTTATGGAAATATGTGATGATTTTCTCAAATTCACCTTCAACTAAAAAACTCAGCAATATCCCTTAAGGATCTTTTGAATATAAGACACTATTTAGAATAAAATATTTTAGTTCTCTTAACTTCAGTGATCTTGCTTTAATACTTGGCATACTAGGAGGATAATTCAAATGTTGCATAATATATACAATATCATCATACCAAGGAGATCAAGAAAAGATCTCAGCTATCTCAGGTAATATTTCAGAAGTTTGTTCATCAGACATTGCAACAATGAAATTTATGTCTAAAGCATGAAGATTAGAATATGCCATCAAATTTTCTAGGCCTTGTCCTTTGATCAATTTTGTAGGATTTATTTCCAAATCATACTCTATGAAGGCTACAATTCATTTCCTCTACGGCCTTATGGATCATTCTGTGTAAGTACTTCTTTAACAACAACATTTGGGACATAAGCAATGACATGAGAATGTAAAATGTACACTCTGAAATATTTCAATGCTTTGACTAAAGCTAGAGCCCGTTTCTCAATGATGTTGTACTTTAAAGCAACATATGTTATTTTTCTACTAAAGAAAGAAATAGGTTGTTCTATATTTTTATTTTTCTTCTGCATTAAAACAACTTCAAGTGTACGTTATGAAGCAAATGAGAAAACAATAAAATCAAGTGTATATTTTGGGCTAATGAGAATAGGAGCATGAGATAGAGCTAACTTGACTTGATTAAATGACTTCTTTTCTTCTTCAGACCATTTTACTTTAGTAGCTTTCTTCAACATATAAGTAATATGCCTCAAATGTTCAGCAAGATTGGGAACAAATCTTCTTAGAAAATTTATTTTACCATTGAAAGACTGAATCTCCTTTTTTCTCCTTGGATAATATAAATTCTGAATTGCTTAAATCCTTGAAGGATCTACTCTTATGCCATCTTTAGATATAATATGCCCCAAAAATTTACCTTCTTCCATAGAAAATAGAATCTTCTTTGGATTTAATGAAATTCCAAACTTTCTACACTTTTCAAAGACTGTCTTTAGATGCTGTAAATGTCGTTCATCTGTCTTTGAGAAAAAACTGATATCATCAAGGTAAAAAACTAAAAACAGATCCTTTTCATTGGAAAAAGCAATGTCCATTGCTCCTTGGAAAGTTTCTCCTGCATTCTTCAAACCAAAAGGAATTTTGGAATACATGAAAGTACCCCAAGGTGTAGTGAAAGTTGTCTTTTCTTGATCATCTGGGTGGACAAGAACTTGATTGTATCCTGAGTATCCATCTAACAAATAAATTATAGATGATCCAACTACCCTCTCCAGAATGTTATCCATTTTGGGTAGTGGGTAGTTGTCTTTTAAGGACAATTTGTTCATATTTCTAAAATCAATGCACAATCTTATTTCTCTTGTCTTCTTTCTCATAGGTATTAGATTTGACATCCAGTTTGAGAAATGAATAGGAACTATTATTCCAGCAGCGAATAATCTATTTACTTCCTTCTGAATAGAAGGCAACAATTTAGGATTCATCCTTCTCAAATTCTAGTGAAATGGTTTTTGATATGGCTTCAAAGGTATAGTATGCTGAATAATACTTTTATCATAGACCTTCAAATCTGAATATTCCTAGCAAAATCATATGAAAATTGAGGCATAAGCACTGCATAATTAGATTTCATTTATGGACTCAGGGATTTAGAAATCTGCACCATCTTTGGCTTTTATGAAGTGCCAAGATTTAAATCTTCCACTACCACCTCTGTTGGTGACATAGTAGGCTTCCTTGCAACATCATCTTGGTCAAAATGTTCTTCCAAAGGTACTAAACCTCTTGGAATAGAGTTATACTTAAGCTATAGTACTTGCATCTATGTATCATGAATTTCTTGGTCATCTATTTGGGCATTTATGAATTCTTCTTCTGTCTGCAAGAAGTTATTGATTTTCCCATCATTTTGAAACACTTGTCAAAATTGAACATTTTTAGGGAAAACAGGGCAATTTTTTTCATTTATTTGATATTTTTTTGCTTGGGTATAGAGGAATTTTGAACACAATAGCAGAAGTGGCTAGATAATCAGCAATAACATTGATGTTTCTAGGAATTAATGACAGAGTATATTTAGGAAATGTTTTTAGGATATCTAAAACTAAATTTCTATAAGCTCTCATTCTGGGATTTTTAGCTTGGTACTCTCCTTTAAACTACTTGATTACTAACTTGGAGTAGCTATATACATAAATTTTCTTTGCACCAAGTTTTTTCAAAAATTTTAGACCAGCAATTGAGGCTTCATATTCAGCTTCATTATTTGTGTAGTCAAATGCTAGTTTGTAGGAAGACATTCTAACATTTGGAGGGATATCTAATGATTGATTAGCTGGGCTATGCATCCAAATTCCAATACCATCACCTTATTTTCCCATGGATCCATCAAAAGCCATAGTCCAAAGACTATTTTCTTCATCTGGAAGGTGTAAATCAGATGGCTGATTTTTAATTTCTGTTTGAGATACTCTGATGTATTCAAAATCTCTTTTTTTTTTCTACTGTTTTCTTATTTTCTTCTTGAGAATATGTCTTTATCTCCAAACTGTTTGGCACTAATTTACAAAATTCTGTTTCTACCAATTCTAGAACAAAATCTGAATTTTTTGAATTTTTTGATATTTCTTCAATAAAAAAGTTTGAAGATACTGAGCATTATTCATTAAATAAAATAAAATACTCTAAATATGTATGTACAACATGAATGGGATAATTTTTGGGCCTTTCTCATGTACTGATCATATATTTCATCTTACTTTCTCTGTAAAGTTTCCTGAATTTTCCAAAGATAGGAATTGTTGCATATGAAAAATCAAGTTGTAGAGTTCATATAGGCTTTTCTCCCCATGATCTAGAAAGTAGCATTTCATACCCAGGTGGAATATCAACCACAAAAACATCCATAAGGACATTCTTGGCTAGAATTTGTTCTAATGAAACTACTAAATCCTTGATAAGACCAAGACATTTCATCCTTCCTGAATCAAATGAATATAGGTCATGATAAGGTCTTGTGATGTCAAGTCCTAAATTGTCCATAATGGTTTTAGGCATGAGGTCGTGGGATGCTCCAAAATCAAGCATTTCTTTTTGAAGAAGAAAATCATGTATCTTGAGACTTAAATAGAAGGGAGGAACTTCAATATCTTCTACTTTTCCATCAACAACGGTGTTAGTCATCAGTAATTTTTACCATTTGTAGATGACTAAATATTGTTTCTAGATTTCTAAAAACAACATTCTTTGAACATTGTGAGTTTTAGCAATCTCACTACCTTTATTATCGCTATAGAAAACATTTCACTATTTTACCATTTTTCCATTTCATGGTCACCCTACCACTCCTAAAAGAATCCTTATGGGCTTGTGCCACTCATCTCTATCCTTTTTTACCACCTATAACCTCATTACTCTATTTTTCCCTTGCCCATAACTCCACTTTGCATCTAGGGTTACCTATAAGCCTACTTTTTCCCATAATCACCATGTTCCTCGAGCATTGATGGTTTCAAAACTATCTCTGTAGGCTCTTTAGATAAATCAAGTACATTGGATTTTGGATCACTGTGTCAATACTTTGTTTTTACACTTGAAGACTCCAAACCAACTTTCATAAAAAGGCTAGGTCAAAGAGCTCTCCTACTAGGTCAGTTAGGGTTTCTTGTGTTCCAAGGTCATCATTCCCACAGAATAATATCATTCAGTTTAAGAGTCTGCACATAAGGTAATGGACAAGCTGGACACTTTTGCAGAAATATTGAAAAGTCTATCGGCAGAAAGTTGGTAAGGTAGGAAGTGTGCTCCTCAATGAAGACATCTTGCAGCCCTGCATACAAACAGTGTAAAACTACCAGTCAAAGTGGAAAGGACAAAGTTGAGTTTCATGGCGGAAGCAAAGGGAATTTTTGATAGTGCTGCCATGAGAAAAACCCCTTGAAGATGAAAGATGAACTTGCCATGCATCAATAGCAAAAGAAAGGTCAAGTCATCATTTCAAGCACCTGCAAATCATAAATGGCCAAAAAAGTTAAGAAAATAGGGTTTGAAATTCCATGGTGCAGACAGAAGAAGGTTTTGACAATGCTGCCTTGTGTTTAAGTCCCTAAGGTTGTCAAAGGTAAAGTTAGCATGCTTTAAAGATCAAAGAGAAAAGCCATTTTAGATTTCTCATAACACCTGCTAAGCGAAAGTATTAAAGGAAATAAACAAGCCAAGGAAAGTTAACCTTGTCACTCAAGCAAAACCTACAGAGTAACGATGTAAAGAGTATCAGTTAAAGAAAGGTCAAATCATCATTTCAGTCACCCACAAGAAAAAAAATGTGAAACTGTTAATGAGAAGAGGTAAAAGGACTTGAAGCATTAGGAAATGGGTTATCAAAGTTTAACATAAATTCCTAAGTCCATAAAAGCCCATTCTACACTTCAAACAACTCATTTTTCCATTGCAAAGGAATAGAATAATTCATGGAGAGAATTTTTTGGGTTTTCGGGTCAAAAAATTGACTAAGTGTCGAGCGATACACGCCTAGAGTCGGGCGCTGCGCATTCAACAGTTTTCCCCGTGAAAATTTCCTCTGCGCTGCGCGCTTGGAAAGAGGCACTACACCCTTACCCAATCTTTTCCTGACTGACCCATAGCGTTCAAAACCGGGCGCTGCGCCTTTGCCCAACTTGCCCAACAGGCCCGAGTAGGCACTGCGCATTTGGCCAAAAAGGTTTCCAAGCCCTCAAACAAACTCAAAACACCTCAAAGATTTCCAAACTCTTGTTGGGGGTCCTAAAAACATGTTGAGGAGTAAGTATAGGTCATTAGCCTTGTTTTAAGAAATTTTTTCATGATTTGATTGAAAGAGGTGGAACCCTAAGAGGAAACCCTAGGCTACAAAGCTAGAAACCATTGTTTTCCATTTACTTCATCTACCTATAGAGGAAATCAATGATAAAAAGGGGGTTTCTTTGTTGAGTGTGGTCTTACATCTAAGCTTGTATATACTTCCATGACCCTCATTCATACACTCACTTTCCACTCACTTGCAATGGATGCCATTCCATTATCCTTTTATCTTATTTCCATTGGCAGTCCTAAGGTCTATCAAGGCAGGTTTTACAATGTTAGAGATAATGGCAGTGAAGAAGAAGGCACTAAGGGGGCTGAGGTCAAGAAGCTAGGACATCAGTAAGACAAATGAAAATAGGGCTAATAACAATAAGGGAGAAATAAATAATGAGTCAAACAAGGAAGAAACAATAGTGAAGAAGAAGGAAATGATGACCATAATGTCAGTAAGGGAAACAAGGCTAAATGGCAGTGATGATGTTGGCATTAGGTCAAAAAGAAGTGAGGATGATGAAAATAGGTCAGAAATCCAAGATAGTAGTAAGGAAAATATAGATGAATAATATGCAAATGGGTCTAAAGAAAAACAAACACATATCAGTGATGATGTTGGCAAAGGGTTAGAGAGCAATGAATAGAACAGTGAAGCTCAAACAGTGATGAAAGAGCAGTGAGGGAAATAAGGCCTATGAAAGGTATGATGAAACTAATTAGGCTAACGACAAAGAAAAAATTGGTAAATTTTCTGATCCATCCCCTACAGGTATCCCAAACACAATAAGAAAAGAAAATTCAGATTTTGGCAACTTTTTGGAAATTTTGATTTTTGATTGTTTTAAAGTGCCAAGGGCGTAGTGCCCCTGGCGCTGTGCTTTTTATTGGGCCATCCATTAAAGGAAAAGTTTACATTTTTGGGTTCCTTAGGCCAAGGGCATCACACTAACCAAATTTCAACTCATTTGGAGAAAACCTGGTCCTCCAAAAGGGCCAAAAACATGCAAAATTTCACCTTTCTGCCTTGTTTTCAGGGCTGGCGCTGCGCCCTTAGCAGCCTTGGGAGTTTTGGTTTTTGAACAGGTAAATGAAGTCCAATCATAAAACCAAAGACATTTTTGGAAATCAGACTTGAAAGTCTTTCCAATGAGCTATCACAAAGCTCATTCAGACACCGGGAAGGCCTTCAAAACTCAGCTGCAAGGTGACCCATTTTTCCAGTGCAGGTGCTGCGCCCTTGGACCTCACTGCTGCGCCCTTGCTTGAAAAGTCAACAAAAGACACAAATTTATTGCAAATAGATATTTTTAGGTTTTTTGGGAAAATCACTCCAAATTTAGGTGTTAGGATATATTTTGCATTTGTTAGAATAGGATATTTGTGCCTTGGGCCTTGCATGGTCTTAAAGGACAAAATTGATATTTAAGAGAAATTAATGGCCTCCAAAACCCTAGTTAGGGTTTTTAATCTCCTTTGCATGATAAATACTGCATGAGGGCCTCATTGTTCATGTTGGTTGATGTTGGTTTTCACTTGTTGAACTGAGCATAGGCTCTGAATTGTAAAGAGTTTTTGGCTTTGAAGCCTTGAAATCCTTTTGGATTGAATAACAATGGAGCCAAACACTTTGTAGGATTAATGAACATGGATAATGGTGATGTATTTCTTGTTTTGTTATCATTTTCTTATGTTTTAAATATTTTTT
Source organism: Pinus albicaulis (assembly GCA_034641835.2). Lineage (NCBI taxonomy): Eukaryota > Viridiplantae > Streptophyta > Pinopsida > Pinales > Pinaceae > Pinus > Pinus albicaulis. The sequence continues at coordinate 302,907,726 of CM076583.1, read as the reverse complement.
CATCCTTCCCTTCCATTTGAACATAAATTTTAGCTTAAGGTTTGTTGTCTAAGCTCATTAAGTCTGTCTGCTTCTTTTGCTTTCGTGTTTTCCTCTGCTAGGTCAGTTTAGAGAATTCCTAGTTGATTTCTAAACCCACTCAGCTTGTTTATCTCAGAAATTATTTAATAGAGTCAATATCAAAGAGGTATATGGTTAGCCCTACCCGTTGGAATCACTTTAAACATTGTTTTTGAGGTATTTAGTTCAAATTATTTCTAGTTAGGGTTTAAAATGAAGAGGTTTATGATTTTTCAAGCCCTTATGTTCATCTTAAATGGTTTTTTTGAAGTTCCTTTTAGTTTTATTAAGAAATATTAGGAGTTCCATGCTTGTTGATCATCACTATTGTTATCTTGCATGTTTTCTTTCTCTGAAAGTAGATATCTAGAGAGGTTAGGAGTTCCCTACTCTCTAGGGTTTACTGGATTGTTGTCTTGATGTTTGCTTGCTAGGGTTTGGTCAAAGAAGTATGGTATGCCCTGTATTTGGTTTTGTCTTCATGAATAGTATTCGTAGAGGCCTTTCTTGTTGTAGTATTTGACAAAGGATTCTTAACTTCCCTTTGCACCTACTTTGTTCACATTTTATTGTTCACTCCACTCACCTAAGCCTTGAAGATCCGTTTAGATTTGTTATAATTTCCCTCCGAAGCATCCTTGACCTATTTTTGTACCTTTCTATAATTTTTACAGACTCCATATCCCAATGGTCTAAACCTCTCCTACTCTATTTGTTTTTCTTGACAACCCACCCAACCAATCAAAACAAACAAACAAACACTAATCTTTATAACTGGCCTAAAATCAAAACCCTAAAAGCTATCAAGTTACATATTTACACAAAAATAGAGAGAGCCCTCTCTGAGTCCAGGGTGGTTAGGTCCTAGGACTCCAAAGACTAGTTTGATGTTACCCTTGTACATTTTCCCTTGCCAATCTGAAAAACTACGGGGACCTAACAAGCGGGACCAAAAAGAAGCTCAGGATGATCATCACTTAATTTAACCATATCAGATGTTTGATAAAATCTAATCAACTTATTAACTTGAAAATTATATTGATAATTATTCATTATATCAGTCAAAGGAATAGAAACCTTCAGTTTAGAAATTTAAATTTCAAGGGAAAAATGAGCAGGATGTTTTTCTACCTCTTTTAGTGATGTGTCCTTCTTTTCAGGAAGTTATTTGGATGAGTAATATTTCTTCTGACCTACTTCTTGAACTTCTTGATATTTTCTTTGATTGTTGGAGGATGCTTCATTAGATTTAGGAGAAGTACAAACAACATGTGCTTTTTCTTTGCCTTTGTTAGGTGTAGAAGCTTCTTTTTGCGGGTATTAGTTTGAGAGCTTTGCTTCTTTTGATTGGAAACTATGGGAACATTTCTGCTCCTCAAAACATACTGTATTTGAACTTGTGTGAGGGAATTTTGATAACCTACCTGATAATCTTCAATATACATTGTCTATTTCTTCAAGATCTATAAAATCAGATACTTTAGCCACATGCTGATAGGCTGTAATTTCTGATGTTCCATCAAATAGAGGCAACCTTTGACCATAATTTTGAAGTAAAGCAGTAAGCTGGCCTGGTAGAATCAATGGAGAAAATCTAGCCATGGTTAATGGAGGAGGTAGTGGAGGTGTGAACTGTGGTGTGTATTGAATAAAAGTTTGCAATGGTAAGTATGGAATGATAGGAGGAAAAAATGATGTAGCTATATGAGATGGTGAGGTAAAAGAAGTACAAAAATCTTGCTGCTGATATTGAAAATAGGATTTTTCAGAAGTTTCTTGAAATTTGTGTACTAAGCCTTTAAGTTTATGGAAATTGGACCAAACTTCAATATCAGTTTTAGACTCAAAAATTTCAGAAAATGGTGAAATTGACACAAAATCAAAAGGGTCAAAATTAGCTTCTGAGAGAAAATTTTCAGACTTCGTTCTAATTAAAGATTTTTCAGGTGATGGAGAAAAATCCAAATCTTCAAAGACAAACCTCGTAGGTAGGGAATTTGACTTAATTAGTGGAGGAAAAACTCTTCCTGACTATAGAGACTTAGTCTTCTGTTTTCTCATAATACTTTCTGGATTATATACCAGGGGTGATGGTTTAGGGTCAGGGTTTGACCCGGTATATCTTTTAGGAGCTAGCTTAAGATCAAAATTATATGTTTTGGCTCAGGTTTTGACTTCAGCCTATTCAGAAAATATTTCCCTGGGAATATTTAGCAATCGTTCCTCGAAAACAATGCCATAAGCGTTATCACTCTCCCTAACTTCCCAGGATGAAATTGGGAGTGAGTAAAGGTAACCACAAACCAAATTTTAGTTAGGCAGATAGCCCTACCTAACAAGAGAGGGTTCTCTCTGTTTCACTTTTTAATTATTCAATTTTAGGACTGAGTACCAGATTTTAGGCTAGATATAGACTAATTTGTTTTAGAATTTTTTTAATGATTTGTTTGCTAGATAAAATTTATAATTAGTGAAATATAAAATTGATTTCTGTAATATTCCTAAATTAGCATGAAGCTAATTGGAATATTAATTTTTGCTTTTGTCATTTAGATATATGAATAAGTGGGTAGGGAGACCCATATATCTCTTTAGTAGGAATAAAATCCCTCTTAATGTGAAAAGGGATCATCTTAATAGCTGGATAAAACACCTCCATGTGTGAACAAAGGCTAATGCATGTGGACAAGGTTAACTTTGACCAAATCAACAACGCTGTCATGGAGGAGTGGCATTCAATGAGGGACAACGCAGTTTTGGTTGGAGACTCTTTGCATGGAAGTAGTGACTTAAATGGCTGGGGCCAAGGGTGAAAAAAATCATCACTTATATAAGGAAGAGGATGGAAACCATATTGATTCATGTTTTAGATTATTATTTGTATATGGTCTGTTTAGACTTCCTGTTCTCTTTAGCTGTTTAGCCAAGATTGCAAGTCATGTTTAGCACAGGATGTTCCTGGTCATGAATCCCACGTCTTTCCTTGAGAAGCCTCTAGGAAGAGTATTTCACTACATTCCCACTATCATACATCAGGCCAAGCTTTAGATTTCTTCAAAAATGTAGTTTTTTCTTAGAGTTGTGCTATGTTGCAGGGTGCAACAGTGGAGGTTTGCATTGGGTGTTTTCTGAGCTAGTTTTGCAGTGGAGGAAGGTTTCCTTCCATTGGAAGGCCAGTAAAGAAGCCCCTTTGGATTTATTGACATATGTAGCATCAGGCCAAGGAGTATGTATCCCCTACAGTGCAATTTCAGTCTTGATTTGTGTTATTTTAGGGAGGAGTTGCGCGGGTGGTTTCAGTGTATGTTTTGGGAGATGATTTCTTCAGTGGAGGAGGCATACTTTCATCCGAAGGATCTGTTGAAGGAGAGATGTAGGATTATACTTCAGCTTAAGCCATATATTCTAATTTTTTTTTGCAGCATACCTTCAGCCCAAGGGCTATAACTTACATTGGCACATTGTGTGCATTTTCCGGAAACTCCCTTGGGTTACCTTGGAAAGGTGATATAGGGCCTAGATCTATTTGTATAACATATATTGAGGCATATATCATTATATTTATATCATTTTTGATCTCCAGCTGTAGTTATGCATGTTATGACCGCGTTGTAGCATCTCTATGACATTTTGTATTGTAGCAACATCTCACTTTTTGGAGTGACTGTTCATGAGAGGCTTGTTTCTTCATATCATATGGCTTGTGCCTCACTATTTTATATTTATTTTCTATTCTTATACATAATTTTATGGCTCCATATTGGTCTCCAATGTTGATGTGTTGATTTACACTACTATTTCTAGTTTTTTGTTCATATATTGTTGCTTCTCCCATTTGGGAATATTACAGTGGTATCAGAGCATAATCTTGGCTCAACCCGTGGATCTCAGCCATTATGCTATCAAAAGAATAAGAAGAAGGAGAAAGATATCATAACGATGGAAGGACTGAGTTTTATCTCATCTCTTTTCAGATCTACAAGGGACCTCACCAAGGAGGTCAAGCAGAGAAGAATGGAGAAAATAAATGAAACCACAATAGGGTTTCAAGATGAGGAAGGTCCATGCACTTCATATCTGTAGAAAAAAAAAACCAGTATTGTATAGAGATCCAAAGAAAAATACTACCCCCTTTTCTTTTGAAGAAGAAGAAAAAATGCATGGAGATGTAGGACACTTAGATCATGGGATTCTAAGTGAGTATCTTGCAGAATAAAAATCTCAATCAAATGCTTTCAAAGAGAATCTAACTCTCCCACAATTCATTCAACTCGAAGAAAAAAAAAGACCCTACAACAATAGATTTCTCTTGTCTACATTTGATGGGTCATCCACTTACAAAACAAGAGCTTGGGGAATGAAGTTGGATGCATTATTCTTGCTACTTCCAGTAGTAGAAAGAAAATATATTGAGATTGCAGTGCTGCACCTTGAGGGTGAAGCAAACATTTGGTGGTTCAAAAATTTGAGTCATGCACAAGTGATTGCATATGCAGATTTTACTCAAAGGTTGATAAAGAAGTTTGATAGAATAAAACTAGAGGAAGAGAAACTTCCATTGTTATCACAAAATTGTACTTGATTGGCTGCTAATCAGACAACTCAGTGTAACTGTTTGAAATCATCTTTTGAATGAAGCTTAGCCTCTTTAGACTGAGAGGGCTCTCTCAAAGGGATTTTATGATATTGGTTAATGATAGTGCTAGATGGCTAACTCTATACAATTTGTATTTTTTTTTTATGATTGCAGGTTGAAAGAATGTAGGCTTGCTACCATTGGGCTTATGGATTCAACAATCAGTATTTTCAGTGTCAAGGTTTCTTGAATTGGAAGCTGAGGCAGATAGGGGTCTTTAACAGAGGAAAATCACACATAAAACATAGGGAAACACAGTCATTTCATCACTAAAGGAAGTCAGAACATAAACTTATGAATTATAAGTAATATAGATGAAATCTATTGGAACTAGTAAACATAAAGATATAAATAAAAAAGACATTAAAAACCCCATGAGAATCTCAGGTCCGTGAAGAAGAAAGTCACTTTGTATTACTGATATAAGTCAATTACATAAAGCAATAGTTTAGTGCAAAAAACCTCCAACCCCTCACTACTTCAATGCTTTGCCCTTAAATATACATTATTACAACAAGGATGATCTTCCTAGTGGCTAGATTCATCAAATTCTTCTATGACACATCATATAACTAAAAAACACAACTTCTAACAAGAAATTGACAGCTATACCCTAAAGACGACATCTCCTAATAGGATTCAAACTCCTATTTATTACATCACTTTACCTTATCTTGTGAAACTGTTACATGACAACTAAAAAATAAGTATCACATGCTTGAAAAAGCTATGACATAATTCTTCACCACTTTACATATTAAAAACCCTCCTAGACATGTGGAACAAAACCATTTTTTTCAGGAATGCATAATCCTTATCTTCAATGAGAGCTTTAGTTGATGACCTGTCTCCAAAACACTTCCTTCGAGTCATAAATACTTGATTTTAAGGTCCCTTGACATGTTGGAGGAGTCCAACTGTCCAAAAATGCCATTAAGATGCTCCAAAACCTTCAAAAATAGCTCGCTACGAAAACATGACAGTTTCGTAGCGAGCTTTAGTAGCTTCTAAAAAATAGGTTCTACACCCAAAAAATCTGCTCCTTTGATGTTCCATGGTGTCAATCAAGTCATGACACATTCACACCATAAATATCCCTTCTTGAAAGCTGCAAAAAATGACTTTAGAGGCAAAAAGTTGCTACAAGTTTTTTCGTAGCGTTTTCATGTCTTTAAGCCTAGAAAACGCTACAAAAAGAGGTAAAGATGTGTAAAAACACAAAATTTACCTATTTCAAAATTGTCTTCACAAAATGACCTCCTTCTGCTAAAAATTGATCTTCTGCATGTAATGAACCCTCTGGAACATATTCTATCTCATTTTATGGCTCCTGTGGTGTCTCCTCCTCATTTATGATCAGTTGAGCAATGGGCTCTTCAACCATAGTCATCTTCAAACCCTTCTTCTCCTGCTCTTCATGAATCAATTCTAATTGCTCTTGAATATCTTTGACTTGGTCCTTCAGTGTCCTATTCTTAGATTGCAAATGCAGGCTTACCTTTTTGACATGCTTGACCTCTTTTCTTAGTGGCCGAGTCCACTTTATCAGGTTTTCTATGTTGTCCAAGGTCTTAGAGACACTTGTGACTTGATCCTCCCAAATATTTCTCATCTGTTCAAATTGCACTCTTTCAAATTTATGTTTCTTTGCCTCTTTCCTCAAGACTGATATCTCTTCACTTGCATCTTTCAACTGTTCCTTAAGGACTTCAACTTCTAACTTCTCATTGATTTTCTCTTCAATACCAATAGCATGCAAAATTTCCTCTAAGTTACCCTTAGCCACTGTTTGGCTTCTTTTAACCATCTTGTTGCCATGTTTTCTCACTGTTGGCTTTTGTTTTTCAGGTGTAACTTTGGGTGTATCAACGTTCTACAAAGGTTCTATCTCCATGATCACTGGCTCAACTTGCTCTGCCATTGAAGTAGATGGAATATCTCTAGGTTTGGGAGTTATTTTAGGAGTGATAGCATCTACTTCAAAACCACTGATGAATAGAAAAGATGACCAATGTCTGCCTAATCTCTTTAACTCCTCTAATACCAACACCTTGATCAAACCATGATGAAAAAGAGAGGTTTCATTTCCTTCTGCTTTAACTTGAATCTTGTCTGACATTTTATCTAAGATTTTGTATAAGTAAAAGGGTAAATCAAGAGACATCTTACCAAAAAAATGCAGCGGAAGCCTAAAGTGGTAGGAATAAACCATGTGGTACCTCCCTTCATAGGTGAAGTACTTCTGAATGATCAACATCATCTTTGAGTAGTTTTCCTTCATATAGCTCCTTTGGATAGCGTTTGTGAGATCAATTTCACTATGCTCTATTTTGATGAATTATTTATAGTCCTGCATGGTGAACTTGATACCTTTGAACCATTTCTCTCCTCCTCTAGGGATTCATGTTGCTACTTCAATGGTCTCTGTTGTTACTGTGATGTTTAACATTCCCACCTTTGAAGTTGTCCCATTGAAACTGATAGCAAAATCCTTAGAAACATGCACATGGCACCCTTGCAATTTTTGGCAGAACTGCAAACACCCTGTTCTTCTGAAAACTTCTAATGGAGTTGGATCTTCATTTAAAAAATTCATGTCTGATGGCTCATATTTGAGGTAGTGACCACCTTTGTTGGTCTTATTTTTTCAGCCACGGTGATTTTATACTTTCTTTGCCTCACTTGATTACTGACACCTGCAACTTCTGAAAATGCTAGCAACCAGCTTGGCTTGGTGAAACAACTCTCCAGAACTCAGTAGCATGAAAATATGAAGAGGAAAATGAAAAATACTCAATTGGGTAATTTTTTAAAGTTTGAATGACAAGTCATGCTCTAATCATGCCTCATACATGCTAAAAATAATAATAATAACCTAAGACATGACATTTGTACCTTGATTTAACCCTAACCGACTCGAATGACATCCACCCTAACACTTTAATCATGGACTGACACCTTTCACCGGATTGGAAAAGACAGACAAAAATAACCTTTTTCGTAGTGTGGTTAGTTCATTTCTTGGCAGTTTCGCTACAAAATTATTAGGCAGTTTCGTAGCGAAACTGCCTTTTTACAGTGTAAATGGCTACGAAAACAAGAAAAACTGGCTAAAGTGACCTTTTTGAATTCAAAAGCTTGGGAAATGAAATATGTCAACAAATTATTACTAAAGGGACATGATATGACTTGAATGGAGGTGGGTTTGAAACTTATAATAGGTTAATATGAAAAAATTTAAATTTTCCTATACCAACTTGTGACAAATGAACTCTATGACCATAACTTTGAGAAGTGAACTCTAAGACCATGTCAAATAATGTTTCACTTTTTCTGAGTGATAACATCCACCATCACTTGCTGCAGGAGAACTTGCATCAGGAGAAGGAACACTTGCATATTTTCACATTGGTCTTGATCTCTTGACATATAGAGTTGCATGCACTATTCTGGAGATGCATGAGGAGGAGGAGAATTATACAAATGCTAGTGAAGCCATAGAAGAGTATCCATCATCATCAGTAGTTGGGGAAGTCATCACACTGGAGGTGGGAAAATTTGTAGCAGTAAAAGATGTTCCCAAGCTTTACCAAGGTATGCACATATTGTTGGAATCACGATTTCCATTAGACCAAAACCCGCAAGCGTTAGTCTCCGCTACAATCGCCAGAGTTAGGATCCACGAGAGGCGGTTAGTCCATGTCGCAAAACACACGGGGAGCGTTGAACCCAATGTCCAACAATATCCCCCCCAACGTGATCCAAGTGAGTTTAAAACTTGAGACTTATCACTCTGATACCAATTGTTGGAATCACGATTTCCGTTAGACCAAAACCCATAGGCGTTAGTCTCTGGTACAATAGCCAGAGTTTGGATCCACGAGAGGCGGTTAGTCCATGTCGCAAAACACACGGGGAGCGTTGAACCCAATTTCCAACACATATTTCCATTTCCTATTATTTCAACACATCATATGGAGGATTGTGGGAACACGATATCAGGGAAAATACATGACCTGGGGTCAAAGTACATTGCTAATTTGGAGCAGCAGACTATCACTACACAGAGGACCCTTGATAGAGTCAAGGAGGAGATGTACATTCATCCTAGTATGTCATTGTTGAGCTGCATAGAACTCTTGGGGTTGGAGTGTAGATTTTTGGAGGATAGGATGTGTATTGTCCTAAACAACCCAATGCAGAACTATATGTTCAGCATTGAGCATGAGCATGAGACATCATATGCACCATCATGGAGATCAGCAGGGCTGTCATTAAGCAACAATGATGAGTTGGGGGCCCAATTGATATGGAAACATTATGATGACCAACACACTTGTGTAGCAATGGATAGGCATATGGTTGATGGAGGACATATTATGATGGATGAAATATTCCATTATCATGATGGATACTTCTTGATGAGCACTTCACATATTAATGAGAAGTTTTTTCCTACATCTTATTTGTATCCTTATGGGGTCAACTTGGTCATTGATGAGTGGTCTTCATTTGGATATATCCAAGAGATTGCATTTCAATATCCCATGAAATTCAAAGATAGAAGTCTGATTTGGGAGGATGGTATTTTCCATTGGGGAAATACCAATTTTGAGCATGATGATAGACACTCACAATTGGTCGGATGGGTGATATTGATTAGCAAGAGGCTGGAAAGCCACTAGCAGATCTATGACACAGGGCATCAGGAAGCAAGGCTGCGTTGGTTACTCTTGAAAGAGTTTGGTTAACATATAACATATCCTCCTTCAAAGGGTATGTTGGTGGTTGGGACTTGGCATGGCACTTGCATCATATGGTACCAAGGACTTTGGGTGTATTGGGATGATGTGATATCTTTTATATCAACCATCATGTTGTTACTCCATGGTCTATATGGTGATGGTGTGAGGAGGCAACAAGAGTTGTTGTTGCTTTGGAAACTCTTGGGATAGTATGGGTTGATTTTCTCCCATACGTTTTGTTGAGCCTGTCAATGGGTATGTATTTACTCTTAATTATCATCCTTTTTCCTCTTCTTAATCCATTTTTGTGTCATAATATAATAATATCATGAATGGATTTTAATAAAGAATGAGTGAAATAGTCCTGATATGGTTTAACCATTCAAATTAATTTCCATTATTTTTATGATGAAAATAACAGATAAAATCATAGTTGTTCCCAAAAAGGAACAATATGATCTAATCAAAAGGAAAGAAGGCATGATAGCGACAGTCAAATCAGAAACCAAATCCATGAGAACGACCAACTGTCTGAAGATAGTAATTTGTTGCAAATCTCTCAAGATCCCTTGATCTTGAGGGATCGAATTTGCCTCTCTTTTAGCTCTAAAAGAATGAGAAAAATATGAAGATGTAGAGTGGGGATACGAGGATATAGAAGAGCGGAGAATGTAAATCAGACTGTATTACATACTGTATTATGTATCTTTCATTTATGCATCTTATGTAATGAACATAACATAGTTTTGAAAGACAAGATTTGTATTGTAATGATTCCGATGATTAATACATAGTTGCGTTGCTGTCCATTCGATTATTCTGGAGTAACTAAGCATTTCCTCATAGATGGATCTATAGATGGATCTATACCAGGCATTTCATCATAAGACCAAACGAATACATCCCTATACTCTTTAAAGAGATTGGTGTAAATATGAATTTCTTCACGGGAACATTCAGCTCCGATGAAGACATTCTCAATAACATTGGGATCCCTGGAAATGTTCACCACGATAGTTGGAGAAATCATAGCCATGTTCCCTTCAGCATACACCTGTGTTGGTGCTAAAGGGCCCAGGACTGGGCGAACAGGATCAGGAGACTGAGGACTTGGAAAACTTGTTTCAACTTCGCTCAAATCAGGTAAAAAGTAAGATCGATGATGCAAATCATCCCACAGTCTATCTATACCAGTCATAGCTTCCAGGATGGCCTCTTCAGATGGAAGAGTGGTATCAAGGAAATCCTAGGCAGAAGAAGAACTAAGCGTCCAAGCTGGAGCCACATCTCCATCCAACTCTTCTGGTGAAAGAGGAGCTGGAATGGATTCTGCAGATTCAACAATAGACTGATAAGAAATCTCAGCTGCAGACATTGGAAATGTCATTCCACCCACTTGACCTTCCGCTAATGTGGTGGTAGGGGAAGGTAAGGTCCAAGGGTCCGAAAAATAATGAGTTCTGAAGAAATCTCTTCGAAGAGGAGCCTTGGAGGATGAAATTGCATTTATATGCACTATAGGAGGAGGAATATCAAAGGTACCCATCAAGGAAGAATACATTCCAACCCCTAAATTCTCAACAGGTGCCTTAGTATTATCCATCTTTGGAACAGTTGAGTCAGTAGACGCATTCGGGTCTACAGGAGGACAGTCCAGTTGGTCCACTGTAACAATCCTCCCTTCGTGAGGGAAACAAATAATCCGAAATAATGAGGATGCAATGGCATCCATCTCATAAATCCAGTTTTGCCCCAACAAAAGGTTGTAGTCCAAGCTTGCATCAACTACCTCAACCTCTATATTCACATTTTTTCCCCCAACATAGATAGGAAAAGCTGGGACAATACCATGTGGTCTGTGAGAATGACCGTCAAACGCAGTCAGAAGAGTGGTAGATGGAACAGCTTTGGGAGATCCAATCATCTTCCAACATGTGAGAGACATCACGCATGTGGAAGCACCCTCATCAACAACCGTCCGAAAGATGTTGCACTTCCGGTACAATGATTTAATATGAAAATCCATATGATGGGGGAGTCTCTTATTAAAATTAGTCATATCGAAGGTAATCATAAGAGAGTTCTTTGGATCTACAGCCCCAAGAGCAGTGAGCAAATCAATGCGCTGAGCCGGAAAAGACTGGAGCACCTCTAAAGCCGACATGGCACAAGGACTCTGCGCCAGATCTTCCACAATAGATTAGTTCTGGGTAGCCCTAGCATTTGGATTAATCGTCGAACGCTTAGTAGACGCTTTAGGCATCCGAGGTATAGGCTCAACAGTAGGACTTGTAATATGAAGCGGCTCAGTAGCATCGGGGGCACCCTTAGCTTTCGAAGACTCTTCTTCGCCATAATCACGGGATCTCATAGCGAAATCCACGTGAGCACTCATCATGAATATGTTTGATGGTATTTCCCCTTCCTGGGTGCCCCCAGAGGAAGCCCTAGAATTTTGATTCGCGCCAACAAGTAGTTGTTTCCCTTGGGGAAAAGGGTTTGTCAACACAGCCTGGGAACTAGAAGAACCCTGCTGAGCTAACAAGCGCTGTGCATCCTGAATTTTAGGGCAAAGGTGTGTAATATGGTCTCCAGTACATAACTTGCATGGGAACTTCACTTTATTTTTATCCTTTGGACCCTCACCAACATGCTCGTTGGTTTTATTTGCATTACCCTTCCCATTCTTGCCTTTTTTCTTATTATTCCGTCCCTTCTTCTTCCCTTCGGATTGTTGATTTCCTTTGGGATCAGAAGCTTGGATGGCATTTACCGACAAATATTGGGAAGGCGATGACTCAGCAGGAACAACCTGACCAGAAGGAGAAGATTGTATAGACAATTGCTGCAATTGAGTAAGCAGGCTAGCTGCACCACTATTGATCGACCCAATAAGTCCATCACCATGAGGACCAGGCTTAGTTTTGGATAAATCTAATTTGGAGCGAGGAGAATTGGGCAAATATTTATGGAGGACCCCAGACTGAGAATATATCAGTTCCAACTATTGGGCCCTAAAAATAGCATGTTCCTTAGAAAATACCCCAGACAGGGATACATCTTTAGAAATGTCTGACTGCAAAGATTTCAGAAACCATTCCAAAAGGAATTCTCCTAGAATATGAGCTTTAATAATCCTCTTCCTTCTCTGCCATTCCTGAATATGGTCAGAAATGTGGGTTGCGTCATCCTGCTTAAAATTAGCTAGGAGTTCAGTCCCGGCGTCATAACGGACGGGCAACTGGAAATTATTTAGAAATGTAACAGCCAGTTCTCCATATGTAGCAAAACTGCCCCTATTTAGCTCAATATACCATTTGGCAGCGTTTCCAATTAGGGTTCATTGAAACAATCTCAACCTAATCGAATCATCGATCAGGGAGTTAGAAGAACACCATAAATGGAAGGTGGTGATGTGATCAGCCGGATCCTCTCCATTCTTTCCTTCAAACTTTGGAATGTCTGAAGGAAGTTTGGTGGGAACCGGAGGCCACCCCGAACTGTACCGGATCGGATCATTCGTCAATTTCGACAGATCTGGCAAGTTTAACGTTGCCAGAAAAGGTAAACGAGGCGGAGCCTGAGGATTCCATCCTTGATGGGATGAATTCCCAACATTCTGAAAAGAATACCCTGGATTTGATAAGGCACCAGGTTGCCAAAAATAACTCGTAGAAAAAGGAGAAGAACCTCCTCCCAACGCAGAGTTACCAAAGACCGGACCAGTTCCCCCCGCTGAAGTATGAAATGAAGAGGAAAGCCCCTGATAGGGGTTCCAGGCATTAGAAAGAGGAGAAAAGGTCTGATAAGCACTCGACGAAGGGAAAGAAGTATTCCCTTGGTGACCAGCGTAAAACTGATTCCCTGCCCCCGCTGTAGTGAATACAGGGTTCCAACCTGTAAAAGTAGTCGAATTCTGACCTCCAGACCAAGGGTTGAAACTCTGAGTCTGAGAAGTAAATGGAAAGGACCCTAAAGAAGGATTCGAACTAGGAATATGCCCAGTTCCAAAGGGGAACCCTTGAAAAGAAGCTGATCCACTAGCCATGGAAGACATGGGTGTAGATCCAGCTGCAGCAGCGGAAAAGGAAAAAGAAGGAATCCCACTAGTGGGCATTCCAAAACAGAAGGGACCAGATTGAGAAGCATGTGCTTGGGTGAAACCAGAGCCAAACACAGCAGCACTAGAAGCAATTGAAGATATAGCAATAGTGCCCCCTCCTTCAACAGAAGCAGGAGTCTGAATGCCTGCAGCACTCACAGCAGAAGCCGCGTTCCCAGTCGTGGCCATCGAAAGGTATGTATAATACGGAGGATCTTCCGGTCTCTCTGACTCAGGTCCGATGTATTCAACAACGAACGGATAATCAGGAGGAAGAGGAGATGGAAGTGACTCAGAGGGTTGAGACACTTCCTCTACTTGTACTTCTTCTTCCTACGGAAATAAGACTCTCGAGGTGAGCGGAGCGCTCCTCTCGGAACCAACACCAGAACCAGCTACGAAACCTTCAATCCCTTGTGGAGGATCTCTCTCCACTGCGTCAGATGCCACAGGGTGATACTCACCTGCAAAATTACTCCTACGCCTTCTTGAAGAAGGCTCTGGACTCTCGGGAGATAACCCTCGGATTCTCCTCGATCGACGAGGCGCTTGATCAGCCACTTTAACAAATTTTAATTAGACTCAAAAAGTATAAAGCTAGGCAAGCTAGGAGCAAAGAGCACTCATTACAAAAAATAATCCCTGAGATACAATCAAGCAAACAACCTTCAGGTATTTCCGCTCCGGGTGATTAGGACCGGACACCAAAATACAAGAAAGCGAAGTATAGGACCTCCCGAAAGTAGTCTGGGATAATTACGGCCCAGGCCTACTAGCGAAGGTAACATAAATAGTTACGCCGACCTCCTAACGACAGCCTTTGCTGGCACAAGTACCCAAGCTTCGCAAGGGCACCCCCCAGAAGTACTGCTGAAAGTGATACGATGTCTGCCTTAGGTACCACGGGTATTCCCCCCCGCAGTCACCTATGTGGAACCTAGGAGTGGAAACTATGGGCACCAATACGTGTCAAAAGCCGGGCGGAACGGTCTTGAGGTTAGATCCAGCAAATCAGAGAGGGGGTATCTCTCTTCTCGGCCTTCACTTCCCCTCGCGCTTGACTCTCTGGAGGAGAGCTTTCCCGGTCCACCTAACGAAGTTGGATTTCGCTCAATTAATCAACTTCTATGTTTTTTTTGAGCGGCCTTGGAGAGTTAACTCTCCACTCACCTAATCCAAGGCCCTGCAACCTAGCTAGTTGGTGTATGACACTTAATAAAAACTTGCTAGTTGCTTTTAAATTATAGCGCTTATTTTAATTGGCTGTTATGTTAAGTCAAAGGGATACAGAAATGAAACTCGTGGTGTTTTGTGACGAAGAAAAGAAATTAATAAAAACCAAACTACATGCAAATGCAGTAATTTCCTTTCGATGAAAAGAAATTTATACAAAGGTTCTACGAGACTAAAATTTTTCCTTTTCAGATAACAAACTTCACACTCACAAAAACTATGAAAATGACTAAATGCTTAAGTGCACCCGATGCAAATCACTAAGAGTATGCAAATTCTAAGATGAAAAATATACCAAAGCAGAGAGAAATTTCCCAAAGATCTTCAGTTTTATCTCTTTTTGGCTGTCCACAAAGCTAGTTTCCAAAATCAGAAACTCTTAGTATAAAGATACCAAAACGCTTGAAACAAGAGGAAGAAACCAATGACAATTCCTTTCCAAAATCAAGTCAAAAACCAAAGGGAAGAAATCTCAACAAGGCTTCAAAAGATATAATGAAACAAAAACAAAAATGCAAAACAAAAGCAAATGACAAAACAAAATGTTTTTTGAGCTTTTGAATTTTTAAAAAAGAAGAGCTCGAAGAGACCAAAAAAAAAAAACTATCAAATCCCAAGCCAAACAACTCTGAATTTCAAGCAAAACTTCCAAAACGCTCCAAGTCTTATAGGGCTACTTAGTAGCAAGATTTATATGAGAAAAAGAAGACAAGAAACTCAGTCACTCAGCCTAGAAGAATAGTACAACTTTGCAGCAAACAAAAAACTTCAAAGAACCAAGAAAGACTCTTCAAAAGTTGCAACAAGACCTAGTCAACTGAACTCAAGAAAACCAATCAAAAAATGGGAAAAAATCGAAGTGCAAAGCAAGACACAAAGGTAGGAAAGAGTAAATGAGCAGAGGCTCTCTGTTTTGATGAAGCAGAACAGCCAAGAATCCCCAGGAAGAGATCTTGGTACTCGAACCAGAAATGCAAGCACAAGAAACAAGATTTTCCAGATAAGATAGTTTTCAACCAAACAAGAGAGAGAAAATACCAAATACCACTTTCAAAACAATCCTGAGGATACAAAGACACTGCAGGAACAGGTCTCCATAGGCAGACAAGACTAAAATGCCAAGAAATCCAAAATTTCAAAATTCACCCAGGCATACGCTACTTGACAGTTTTGAAACAAGCGTGCATACGCGACTGTGTTAAAGGAAACCCATGTATACGTGACTCCCTTTAACAAAAAATGCATGTACATGCGTCTGTGTACAGAAAAACCCGCATATGAAAAGGTAAATAATAAAAAATAAAAAAGATCAAGCCTGGATAAGGAACCGGGTCTTTAATCTGACTGAGAAAGAGGTAACTGGATTGGAAATAAAAGTTAAAACTGTTGGAAACCTTTCAAACAGCTGAAACCAACCAACAGGGGAATCACAAGAATGTGGTCCCTAGTGGAGTCGCCAGTTTTGTTTCGGGGAAAAACACCCTAGAGGTTTGTTGGGTCAAAACCTCCACAGATCAGGGCATGCTATTCAGAAGGACTCACACACAACCACACTTGAATGCTAAGAACTAGATAACAACAATAGCAGAACTCACCCGTAGTCCTACGTTCGATGTAGATCCCGCGGGGTCCAAACCCCCAGCAACCCTTCTTCCTCTCCAACCTAGAAAACAAGAAAGAACATGCACGGAAACCTAGTTGTACAACATATATTTCTCCTAAACGTTAGTGTAATCCATGTGAAATATGATATAAACGATAATAAATGCTTAATAATCAATCTTTTCACATATACAAATAGATACTAACACAGAAGTTCAGGAACAAGATGGTTCTTCATTATTGCGAACAGCATGTATAGAAATAAAGAGTGGAGAGATCACCTGAATCCTTCCATGATCTTCAAGCAGACCGTCGTCCAGATCCGTCCCGCCCTTGCCTCGCTAAGATACTTTCAAGACTTGTGCACTCGATATGGCATATAAATGGATGAACATCTCCAGGAAGCAAGGGTTTCCTGTATAAATCTGGGAAAGTGCAGGAGGCACGAGAAATCAAACTTGAATTGGGATTCCAACAGAGTATAATATCTATAAAATTTCTCTCTCCCTTAGGCCATGCACATGAGGGGCTTTTATACTCCCTCAAAGTAGTTTCAATCAGTTGGAAACAATTGGCCACGTACTGGGGTGGTTGAACTACTGGAGTAACCATCAACCGAACCTGAAAATAGGGAATTTTTATATATATTTTTAATGATTTTAATGGCATATGCAGAAAAGTACATGTGGACTCGTGTATACACGCGGAAAACTCTGGGCATACCCGCGTATGGGAATTTTAACACTGTTTTTTAATGAATTTTGTTCAAGTCTGTGGGAATGGGTGCCCAAAGCCATAGAGACAATCATGAATCACATGAGGGTGAAAAATGATGCTATAATAGTTGGTTTTTTGTTAACACTGTTAGGACACCACTTCAAGCAAATTTGGGACCTCTTCACAACACAAAGAGACCCTTCTCAATTTTGACAAATCACCTATCTCCTTTAATCACTATGTTTGAGAAAAAGGCTTAAACAAGTTATGTTTGTGGTTTTTGTTTGAAGAGGAATCTCCCTTTGTTTTGGCACAAACCCCTTTCCCTTCAAACACTGCTCCTTTGCTATCACTGTTTTTGAAAGATAGTTAGGGCTCTTTAAAACTAATAAAACACCTTCCCCTATCATTGTGTTAATGTTTGATACGTACAACAACTAAATTTTTTTATTTTGACCAAAGGCTCTGTCTCCTAATCACTATCTATCTCTGTGTTTTTAAATGATGAAGTGCTTTCAAAATCACTGTTTCTTCTTTGGGAAAACACAGCAAAAAACACCCCCTTTAAACTTCAAAATTTACCAAGGAGTAAGGTCAATACCTTGAAAAATGTTTATGGATCTTGTTTGATCATTGGAGCAGCTAAAAAGAGATTTTTGGGAGCCTGGTGGATGAGCGGCACATTTGCATAAGAAAACGCCATGCAGAGGGAGATAGTCGGGTCAGTTTCGTGCGCCCGGTGACCGAAGACACAAGCGCGTTGCGCGCCACACCTCCATGTAATTTCTTTTTTCGGGCACTCACAGGTGCACCGCGTAGACTTTTGAGCCCCAAACACTTGAAAATTTTCCCAAAAACGCTGTGTTTCTTCAGTGAGCAGCCAATGAGGGTATGCTTTGTGTTTTGCAATTTCTCATGGGCTTCTTAAATGGTCTCTTCTACCTTTTAAAATTCAAATAGGCTCAAACACCTTTGCATTTGATTTGGAAGGGTTTGGATGCCTTTTGAAAAGGTTGTTGTCATATAAAAACATAAATTAGTGTTCTCGGCAATGTATGACTTTTTAAAATACCATAGGGGACCCATTTTCTTAACTGTCCTCTTCGTATGTATATGAGGAGGCTATTGTTGAAGACTGAGGCTATTATATCCTTCAAAAAGGAAAATTTCTTCAGGAACCATATCAAAGACTGCTAAACTGTTAGGCACCATATAAAATTTTCCCTTGACTGTGGATAAACTTTTATTTGAACTTACCAAGGCTTGACCTACATATGTCCATTAGGGAGATGGATTTTAAAAACCCTTAATGCAATCATATACAAACAACAAAGTTTGTTCTTATGTACAATTAAAAGGTCTTGTCTATGACTGTGGTATGTTTTATTTCTTTGAAGGTTGTCTTGAACTTGAATCATTGTGATATAGCCTTCCTTATCCATATTGTCTATGTGTATTCAATTTCCAAGGTCTTTTTAAGAAACAAGGTTATTCTACCTTCTTGTCATTTTGATGAGCTGGTTCCAAGTTTTGGACATTCAGGCCTCAGATTACCTTTTGAAGAAGAAGACCTTGATGGATAGAAGAAAAATAGAGCTTCTTTAACACCATAATATCACTGCTTGGCTTATGTTTAACACCAAACTTCAACTCATAAACCTTCAATTGCTTCCTACTGATTTTCAACCTTGTCTTTTAAATAGTGAACTCATTTAAACACTACTTGAAACACTACTGTTGTATCAATTGTTTCATCCTTTGGAGGAAGTGGTGTAAACAAGTTTTTAGGCCATTTGAAACACTGTTAGTCTTGTGATCTTTGAATGAGGCTATACCTCTATTCCTGACCCTCTGCTTTTTAAATGAAGGAGGCCCTTATCATGTTCCTAACCATCTACTTTTAAATGAAGGAGGTTAACATAATATTTCCAAACCATCTGCTCTTTATATTGGAGGAGGTTTTCAACATGTGACCCAACCATCTGCTCTTGCTTGGAGGAGGTTAACACAGTCATGAAATTTCATCCATTTCTCAAACTGTGTCATCTTTCTTTGTAATACATATCTCTGCTTGGTATATCATAATAAGTAATAAAGTGAAAATTTGACAATATGCTATAAGAGGCATGTTCATAGATATGTATCATGTTGTTAGAATATCCTTGTGAACCTTTAGAGCAAGAGCCGCATGACTTGTATTTGTAGAGTATTTGCTTGCTATTCATCACTTACTAACCTTTCTTGATTGTATTTGCAGAGGTTTATTGAATTTTCTCTCTGACTAGTATTCTTATCCCAGGCTCAAAACAACATGAGAAGCAGTTGTCTTCTTATGTTCATTTTGATGATGTCTTCTGGAATACTTGCGCATCTCTGCTTCTGAAAGAGACACTGAAACACTGCAGGTGAACATAATATCAGTTTTTCTTTTAAAACATGTACTTGATACTGGATGTATCAAGCTTTGTTTTTTGCAGATTAAGCGCTAACTCAGGGTTGGCTGGTAGTGAACAAAATATTTTTGCTCAGGATTTTTTTTCCAAGGAAGGGATTCCCTAGAGCGCCACTGCCTAACTTAGGGGAGATCTTTGACAGATTTTGAGTATTTTCTTTGGGTAGGATTAGATTTCGAAATGACATGCGACCAAAGGTAGGGTGGCTGACATTTTATCAACACTTGGATAATGAATGACCTGGGGATGAGGGTAAATGATAGAAGATAAATTTTAGCTTATGACAGCTCATAGACAGGCTTATATGACTAAAACTATATAGGACTTTACAACTAGGTTTTTTCTCATCATAGGCTGACTGGAAAAGGTAGGAGGAAAAAAATTGTTTAGGGGTGTTTTCTAGATGATAGAATTGACAAATTGGAGATCAGCTTCTAGAAAACTTGGCTTAAGAAACTAGTCATCATCAACAGGTGAAAAATACTGATGACTAACAAAGGCATCAGACTGCTTAGGCGAGGAGGGATGGCATACATGCTTGCGAATTGGGAGAAGGTAGGAGGCCTCAAGCTAAAAATAGGGCAAGGGATGAAGGGATGAACGCATAGCATAGAGGCTGACCACCTGAACAGAGAGGCGACAGGATGAAGCGAAGGAATGGCATCGTCGGAGGCCATGAAATAACAAAATTGGAAGCTGAAAGATTGTTGTAAATGTTAGAAGTAGGTGGAAGAGTTATGGTGCTAGGTTGATATCTGCAGAACTTAATATCTCCCTCGCATGAGCCATATGGTTATGCCAGCTACCCCACAAATGAGTGGCCAAGTTATTCATTTGAAGATACACCCACATCCGAGGGCTGAGTGTCTTTGTGCACCAACTGAGTGCATGCTGAGAGGAGGTATTCATCATCAATTTTGGAGAGGAGGCTAGAGAAGAGGGGGGAGTTGTGGTCAACCCGTTTGTTAGCCAGAAGATCTGCAGCCGTGTTGGCTAAATGCTGAACATGCTTGAGGGTAATGGCATTATGAATTTGCAACCAGCGCTTAATGTGCTCAAAGCGAGCTACTAGTCGCAAAATTTTGGAGAGATTGGAAGCTGAGGCTCTAGAGAGAAGGTGATGAGTAGTGTTGATGATGACTTGAGAATTGCCTTCAAATTCTAATGGGAAGAAGTTGTGATTTTGGGCTAGATCAAACCTTGAATGAGCCCTTCCAATTCAGCAGAGTTGTTGGTGTCCCATCCAATGGAACAAAAGAATATGATGAGGGGTTTCCCTTCTGAATATCTAAATATCCCCCCCAAAACTAGCTTCACTTGGATTTCCCTTGGAGGTTCCATCAAATTTCAGCTTATGTAAGCCATGGGGAGGGGGACTCCAAGTGCTAGGCAAGTTAGGAGGGTGAGAGGGAGGGAGGTTATCTGAAGGATGACAGGGGATAGAGAGGTTCCAATTGGACCATATTATGCTCTCTAAAGGATGATCGAGGATATCCGAGTCTTGCTAGTGGTGCAGGGCAAGGTTCTCCTTTAGATTATTACACAAATTGGTCCAGATGATTTCTTGAGGAGTAGTTTGATCATTGAAGATGCACTTGTTCCTTTCATTCCAGATCATCCAAAGGAGGAGCCCTAGAAGGAGGGTCCAGAGAGAATTGAGAAGCTTGCTGCTGAAGGGATCGATCTGCCAATGTCTCCTTTAATCCTTCTCGTTCTTCTGCAACGGATGACAATATTGTCCCACAGGGTTTTGGCGAGAGGTCAGGTATCCAAAATATCATTGATGGTTTCCGCCTACTGTAAACAATTCAGACATCGATAGGGGCCTATGAATCCTCTTTTGAGAATGTTGTCCCAAGTCACGATCCTATGCTTGCTAAGAAGCCATAGGAATGTGGAGATTTTGGGCCAAATACCAGCTCTCCATATCTACGTCCATATGAAATCTAGTGGATTATGAGCATTGGGTGATCTAGACTTATGCAGGAACACAACATAATACACATATAACCATAAATACAAATATTGAGTGGAAATAACACTTCATTTCATTAATATCAAAGAACTGAAATTTTCTTACAGACATAATGGAAATAAATAGCTAGGGCGTTGGTAGGCTTATCTCTGAGAAGAGATGTGGTGACTATATACCTCTAAAATGTATTACAATGAGGGTCGAAGGCATATTTGTTGAGAAATAATGAAAAACCCTAAACATCCAAAAACCTAACCGTAGGAGATGAAGCGCCAAAACTATGGGCCTCGTTTGGGTAAATTGGTGTTTCAACTTCCTGGGGACATAACTTTGGCATATGATCTCTGTTTTCCGCACATCATACCTCGTTAGAAATATATATCTGAGGAGTAAAACTTTTTGTGTGAGAAACAGCATTTCATGGACCCATAGACCCATGTTTCTCCCGATTTTCCCAAAAAATGTCGTTTAGGGCCTCAAAATGGCTTCGAAAGTTCAGGACTTGAAAAATTGCTAAAAATAGTATGTTGTGCTGAAACTGAAAAAATAAAATAACCAATGGTGGGGGTTCAAATGGAATAGGTGGGTGGCCAAAAATATCCACGTGGCTCATTAGGGCCTCCAAACGGCTCTGAAAGTTCAGGAACCGATAACCTGCAAAAAATAATAAATTGTCTTGAAAGTGAAAAACTGAAAGAACTGATGGTGCAGGTCAAAATGGAATAGGTGGGTGGCCACCAATATCCACCTGGATCATTACTCCCTCCTTAGGAAGAAATTTTCCCCATTTCATTAAGTTCCTCCATGAGATGAAAATTTTGTTGAACTTGGTATTGGATTTGTCCAAGATGTCGTCGACCTGTAAGCAGACGTGGTGGCAGATGTGTTGGATGCATTCAAAATTTTTTGTTTCCTCAGAAATTACATGTGTGAACTATGTTTGTGTAACCACATGAGTTATGGAAATATCAGGAAACGATGCATCAGGGGTTAGATCAATGTAGTGCTTGTCCGGATAGTGTAGAGGAACCTCTCTGGGTGAGGAGAAAATGTCTTCGTATTGCTCCACACCTTTTTCCATCTGTTGTTGCTATGCAAGGGGGCCTTGTTTTGAGGTTGTCGCCACAATATTATTCTTTCCTTGTGGGTGAATGGTAGTGAAAATAAATTTCCTTGTTTTGGAAATAATCTTACTACATTGTTTTGCAGTAGTCAAAGAGATGGCAGGAGGCGGTGCTACCTCTGGTATCCTGTACAAGTTATTTCCCAAAGTAATAATGACAGCACAAGGCCTAGATTCTGTTAGGTCCCTATAATTTTTCAGATTGGAAATACCAAATAGATAAAGGGTAACATAAAACCAAGGTTTGGAGTCCTAGGACCTAGCCTTCCTGGACTCAGAGAGGGCTCTCTCTGAATTGGTATAAAGATATGACGATTTTAGAATGCTGATTTTAGGCTAGTTATAATGATAGGGTTTGTTTGTTTTGTTTTGTTTGGTTAGGTAGGTTGTCAAGAAGAGCATATAGAGTAAGAGAAAATCAAACCGTTGGGCTATGGGGTCTGTGAAAGGCTTGACAAGGAAAACAATGAATCAAGGGCGTTTCATAGGGCAAGTTTAAAAAACCCAAATGGATCTTAGTAGCTTATGTGAGCGTAAAATGAACATTAAATTGTGAACATAGTAGGTTTAAAGGGTAATTAAGGATCCTTTAACATATACTATAACAATAAGGGCCTTAAAAATCACTATTCTTAAGAAATAACCAACGGATAGGGCACACCATCAACTTCTCTGGTCAAACTTCACCAAGTAAACTTTAAAACAACAATCCAACAAACCCTAGAGAGTAGGGAACTCATAAATTCTCTAGCTATTTGTCTTCAGAGAAAGAAAACATTCAAGATAACACATAAGTAATGATTAAAGAGTAGAGAACTCCTAAATTCCTTAATAAAACTATAAAGGACCCTCAAAGTGACTATTCAAGATGGGCTAAAGGACAGGGAAAACCATAAACTTCTTCAACCAAACCCTAATTGGTAAACTTCAAAGAAAAGGCCTTAAAAACAATGTTTTAGGCTACACCAAAGGATAGGTCATACCATAAAATTATTTGGCTTAGACTCCATTAAATCATTTTCAAGGCAAACAAGCTAAGTGGAACCATAGAGCAATCAAGAATTCTCTAATTAGACCTAGCAGAGGAAAACATAAGAGAAATAGAAGAAGACAGACTCAAGGTGCCTCTAACAACATATCTTAAGCTAAATTTTCTATTTTATTACAAGAGAAAAGATGAAACGACATGGAAAACATAAGGAAATAAATGCAAGATAGGAACAACATCACCATTCAACAAAGTTCATGAATCCTATGAATGTGCTTGCTCCATTGTCATTCAACTCAAAACAGTCACAAAGCTCCAAAACCAGTTTCTTCACAACTCCAAGTCTATGTATATTGAGCTCAACAATCAACCAAAAACCAACAAAAATATGAATCATTACATGCATTTTTTAACTGCCAAGAAAGGAGGTAAACCCTAGCTAGGGTTTCAAAATGTCATTAATTACACATTTAAGGCACTTTGACCTTTGAGACCATGCAAGGCCTAAGGCAAAATTATCCAAACTCATTCATGACAAAAATAACTTCTAACATAACTCCTTAGCTAATTTTAGAGATATTTGTCCTTTAAGCCTTCAAAATATCTTTTTCAATAATGTCTTGTGTCTTTTTTTGACTTTCTAGCAAGGACGCAGCACCACTGGCTAAGGGCGCAGTGCTAAGCCAAACGTGCAGCGCCAAGACTGGAAAAATCACCTGTTTTGCAGCTAAGTTTTGGAGGCCTTCCCGGTGTCCAAATGAGCACCATTGTAGCTCATTGGAAAGCCTGTTATGTCTAGTTTCCAAATATTCCTTTAGCTTCTAGAATAGTGCCCATTTTTCTAGTAAAAAATCCATTCTCCAAATACTTCTAAGGGCGCAATGCTAGTGCTGAAAAGAGGGCAGAAAGGTGTTTTTTAGGTGGTTTTTGGCCCTTTTGAGGGACCAGTTTTGCTCCAAATAACCTAAAATGTTATCTGGATGATGTAATTTCCATCAGGATCATGAATATGTAAGTCTTTTTTCATTTGGGTTCCCCAAAAAAGAGTTCAGTGGCAGTGGTGTTGCGTGTTTGGCCAATTTTTCTGCTAGCCAAACAGTCAAAAACTCAAAATTTGCACCAAGTACAAAAATTTGGAACTTACCTTGCTGATAATGTTTGGGATACTTGGAGGGATACATCAGCAAGGATATCCAATTTTTCCTTCTCCTTTGCCTCATTTTGTTCCTGAATATTTGCAAGGGCCCTTTTGAGCTTGGCCCTTGCAATTCTGTTCCTCATGGCATAATGTCTTGCCATCTTCTTCTGCAGGTCAATGTCTCTTTTTGCCTTCTCATGTTGACCCTATAGGTTCAGATTATCTATCTCTATCCAATATTCTCTATCATAGCTAATCTCCATGGCAAGCAACTCACTTGGAGTGAGCTGCTCTGCCAACTCTGTATCTTTCTCTCTTTCCTGGGCTAAAGCTTTCTTCAACCCAATTTTCCTTGGCCTCTTTCTAGGAAGCTGTTATTCCTCATCTGTGAAATAATTCATGATTATCCTCATCACAGGAGAATATATATCAAGCAGATGTGAAAAGGGGAAGATGGACTTCTGGTCGTCTTTATACCTAGGTTTTAGATATGGCTCAAAGTAACTCATGTCTAGGTTTTCTTGCTTGAACCACTTTTCTCCCACACTTGGTATTCCTGTAGCATTGGCAATGGCATCTATAGAAAAATCAAAGGTGAACTTGGCAAGATTAACTTATTTGTCATGAAAATTGATAATCAAAAGTCTTGTTTGCTCAGGGTGGTTTTGTACTTGCTGCACCTTTTCACAAAAATCAAAGCAACCTACATGTTTTAAGCAGGAAACAGTAATGGGAGATGCCATGAATTCCCTTGTATTGATGGGTTCAAATATATTTATCTTTCCTCCTTTATGATCATGCCTCCTTGGAATTTGGGCCTCACCACCACTGCCACTGTCCTCACCCTCAGACATTTCAAACTCTATTTTTTGGAAACCTTATGGCTGATGTGCACTGAGATGAAGGGAGGGTAGTGAAATGGTAGTTTTGCAAGTGAGGGGAATGTGTGTATGAAGAGAATGGATGTTGCGACAAGCTTAGATGAATGAAAACCCTCAAACAGTGTAATTACCCCTGTCTATGACTGTTTTTCTTCAAAGTGGATGAAATTGAAATGAAACTGTGATTTCAAGCTAGATCTTAGGGTTTCACTTCCATTCAATTAAATGATGATCAAAATAGTTTGAATATGGGTTATGGCATGTAATTACCCTTATCATTTCTTGGAGAACCTTTTTCAAATACTTGAAGGATTTTTGGAGTGATTTGAGTGGTTGTAGGGTTTATAAACCCTTCCTATCCAAGCGCACAGTGCCAAGGCTAAGGGCGTAGCACCAGTTCTGAGCACATAGCACCAAGAAAATATGAACTAGGTCCTGTCGGGCAAGAGCGCAATTCTCCTCCAGGTGCACAGCGCCTTCAGAAATTGAACGGAGAAAAGATACCAAGGCCGTAGCGCCTTCTCCCAGGTGCGCAGCACCAAGAAAATTTGCCCAGATTCACTTAGAAAAATCACAAATTTTTCTCTCCTGAGTGCTCTTGATCTTTTGACAAGCAAGAGTGATTCATTTGGAATGTGAAATGAGATTTTATAGGCTTATGGATTTAATTTAACTTTGCAACCCACTTTCTAATGTTAAAAGTCTTTTTTCCTTTCTCACTAGCCTTTTTTACACTTTTTTTCCTTGCAGGTGACTAAAAACATTGAATTGGTTTCTCTTTTGGTCATTTAGGTATGAAAAGTTCAATTTTAAAACTTTAAGGTTCAATCACATAGTAGCATCTTCAAAAATTTCTCTTGTTTCCACCATGGAGTTCAACTTTTCACCTTCTCTGGCCACTTTCCAAGACCCTAGGTGTCTGCAGTCTTAACAACAATCATTAGTGTTGTCTTCTAAGTTTTCTATAGCCCTTTCAAGTTCATTCATTTCCATTCAGTTCACCTCACCTTTTTCCATATTTCTTCAATGTCTTTTGATAGAATTTATTCATGCTTGGCCTTGTGTGCCTTCTCCATGTCATTTTCTACAAGTGATCTCTATTTTAGCACTCAACTAGACCATCAAGTGCAAAACCCTATTTCTCTACACGACCAAGTTTTTCCCCTTTCCTTTGCTGCAAATTGTCTTTATTCAGGAGTATATAGTTTACCTCATCAGTACTTTCTGCTGATGACTCTTTCAACACTCCTATAGAAGTGCTAAACTATTTCCATTTTTCTCATTTGCAAACTTTGAACTGATAAGGTGATCTTCTTTGGATTTTTTTTAGGTCCTTCTTGAATAACCATGTCTTGACATTATATTACATCTAAGCTAGATGCTAGCAAAGGAAAATCAGTGCATGAAACATCCAATGATGACCTTAAAACATGTAAGAACCTTAATGACCTAGTGGGAGGGTCCTTTGACTTGATTTTTATTGGAATTTGACTTAGAGGTTTTTCAAGTGAAAATAGAGTATTGCCAAAAGTGTTGTATTAAATATCCAAAATCCAATGTACTTGATTTATCTAAATATCCTACAGAGATATTTTTGAGACCATCAATGCTTGAGGAACCCGGGGAACATGGGAATGAGTTAGCTATAGGAAACCCTAGAGGGAAGGTGGAGTTTAGTGACAAGGAAAAATAGGGCAATGAAGTTATAAGCAGGAAAGAAAAATTAAAATGAGAGGTATAAGCCCATGATGAGTTTTTTAGGATCAATAGAATGACCATGAAATGGTAAACTGATAGAATAGTGAAAAAGTTTTTATAAGGATAATGAAGGAAGTGAGATTTTCAAAACTGTAATATTCCCAATTAGTCCTAAGCTAATGGGAATATTCATTTTTGTATTATTTTTCTATTTCATGAATAAAAGTGTAAAGGAGGTTCATAAAACTCCTAAACAGTGAATAAATCAATGCCAAATGTGAAAAAGGTTAAATCTTGGCTATGTAAGCAAGCACCCTTAGGTGTGAAAGGGGCTGAATGTTTTGACTCAGTCAACCATGACCAAATCTACAATGTCCTCTTGGAGGAGTGGTCATCAATAAGGCATAATGCAGTTTTATATGGAGATGGCTTGTGTGAAAGAAGTCATTTCATTGAAGGTGGTTTAGGGTTTACAAGCTCTTAATCTATACAAGGAAGGCGATGGCAGCATGAAAAGGTTATTGAAGGATATTAGATTTCTGAAGCATTTTTTGTTTAAACATACAAGCTTTCTTTGGTTGTTTTACCTAGATTGCAAATGTTGTTTAGCATTAGGTATTCCTGATCGAGAATCCCACCTCTTCCCATTGAGTATCTCTTGGGAGAGTATTGTATTGCATAGTCCACTATTTGGCTTGAGGCCAAGCTTCTTCTTCCAACTAAAACACAAATCTTATTGAGGGTTTGGTTGTCTTTGAAAGATGTAGCAAGTGGAGGCTAGATCTACTCAGATCTAGACCATTTCAGTGCTCCTTTTCAGTGGATAAGTCTTCTATTCCATTGGCAAGAGAGTATTGAACATATTGAGCACCATTTTCAGATCTTGGCATGTGGCCAAACATATCCTAAACCCTACATCACAGTATTTCTTCCAGATTTTCGTTTTTCTGTAGGTGTTGTTGCAGGGTCACTTTGGCACATATTTTGGAGGAGTGATTTTCATGTGTTGGGGATCTTCCCTTCACCTTTGAGATCCATTAGAGAGGATAATTTTATTTTATATATCAGATCAGATCTGAACATTCCTAAATATCTAAATATTTTTGCAAATCTGCAGCTTTAGATCTTAAATCTACTCCTTGTATTACATGTATTGTTGAAAAACCCAAGGGGATTTTGAAGAAGAGCCTTTATAGTGTATGGATTTTTCATAGATCTGACTTTTCATGCATTATTTTTCTCTAGATATAATATGTAATCAACAACTACTGTATCTCCATAAAATAACACTATCAAGGCATTTTTAGTCTTAATACATGGTTGCAACACCTCTTTTTGAGGATTTTCTTCTATTGGAGTCTTCTATTTCCTGTTGTACATCTCATGGGATCTCTTGTGCACATATTTTGCTGATGTAAATGTAGATAAAGAGTCTCCTTATTTTCCTCCTTCCCTTAGATGATATGCGTTATTTCTCTGTATAACTGCCTTATATTGATGCATTCCCTATTTTGGGAATATTACAGTGGTATCAGAGCATCATCTTGGCACATCCTGTGCATTCTAAGAAGCCGATATTTCTTCTTCTGAAGAAGAACCTCTCACTGACAGAGAGAAGAGGTATCTAAAGAGAAGGTAGAAGAAGAAATTTTATTACACCAATGACAATGAAGACAAGGGTAAAGCCCCTAAATCTGGAAGTGAATAAGAAGAAAAGGATTTTCCTAAGGTCCTTTTGAGAGCCATGCAAGATCTTGATAGAGAGATCAAAGAGATTCTCCTAAGATATTTCATCTTGGAGAAAGCTCTAGCATATCTCACCACTGGATTGATCGACCAGTGTATCAGCCACAAGTTTCCCAACGCTCTACCATGCCTACCTTTTTTGCTGTGGGAAATGAAGGGTTTCAAGAGAAAGAATCCCTTGAAGACTATTTTGAATAATATGAGTCTCAAAATCAGAGATTCAAATATCGCTTGAGTTTTCAGGAGTTTTGTCACCTCAAGGACAAAAGAAGACCAGGGCATCATCATAGAGGTGGTGTATTCATTCAGAATCATGATCAACATCACTCTATGGGCAGATTATTTTTACCAAAATTTGATGGGTCATCCAAGTGTTCCGCCAAATCATGAGTAGAAAAAATTGACATCTACTTTCAGTTGAACAACGTTCCAGAGATGGAGGCTATCAATATTTCAACACTGCACTTTGAAGGTGAATCACACAATTGGTGGTTCTATGGCTTGTCTACATTGGGTCATTCCAATGTGACTACTTATTCAGATTTCACTAGAAGGCTGGTGGAAAGATTTGATAGAAGAGATCCAGAGGCACCATTCATGAGCCTTGAAAAGTTGAAAAAATCAGGTAATACAGAGTGTTACATTTATAAATTTTTAAGATTATCTGTTATGGTTCCTGATTTGTCTGGAGCAAGAAGGGTGTACATGTTCATTGATGGCTTAGATGAGCCTCTTCATGGGTTGGTTAAATCTACCAAGCCTACTACCCTACATGATGCTATTGAAAGGGCTAGATACCTTCAATATGCCTTTCCAAAAACCAAGGCAAGCTTTTAGCACAAGCCCTCTTTTCCTTCAAAGGGAAAGGAAGATAAAGCTGCTTCTTCCAAGGAGAGCTCATATAAGAAGCCTCTTGATGAATAAGTTCGGAGATATCTAAGAAAAAGGAAGCTATGCTTCACTTGCCAAGAATCGTGGACACCTGGACATAGATGTGTTGCTGGAAAAGCACATTACATAGAGGTCTTCTAAAATGTTGAGGAGGAAGAAGAAGATGAACCAAAAAGAGGTCATAGCGCTGACACTGCAGCAGGAGAACCAACACCATCAGGAGATGGAGATGGAGCATTTTCTCCTATTGAAGGGGATCTTGAATCTTTGAGAGGAGTACGTAAGTAACTGACCTTAAGAGTTCAAGGTTCCATCTTGAATCAGAGGGTCTCTATTTTGATTGATGGTGGGGAAACTCACAATTTCATTGATGCCCATCTAGTGTAGAGGAGGGCAATACCCACTGATACTTTTGAGGGATTCTCTGTTTTTATCCCATGAGATAGAAAAATGCAATGCATGCATTATGTCCCATCACTTTTAGTCACCATGGGAACTTATAAATTGGTTGATCACTTCTTCGTGGTTGACATACTTGACACCAATGTGATTTTGGGTGTTCAATGGCTGATTAAATTAGGGAAAGTCACCATTGATTGGGAGGCTTTCCAAATGGAATAGGTGGACAAGAAGAGTGGTGAAACCAAAATTATCAAAGGCATGCATACATATCCCTCACATACCACTTCCACACAAATAACATAGATGAATTTGTGCAGTGGAAGCAAGGACCTTACAGTCCCATCTATCATGCTCATGAGATTGCTGCATGGGACACTCTTATCTAGTGGAAAACCACCTGGGAGACCACCTGATTCAGTTTTTGTGGGAGATATCTCACCACATGATGCTCCAAATTCATATCCAGGAGGGATGGGATCATTGGAAGAAAAAGGTACAATGCTGGGAGGCTTGGGTAGGCTCAAGGAGGAGGGATATTTTCTTCTCTCATCATCATCACCCACTCTCATTTATGAGTTTGTGTTGTGGGAGGAGAAGAATGGAAGGAATGTCCTTCTAACATAAACCTTTGGCATGGGAGATGTAAAGGATGAGGACAACAACATGACATACATTTCTTTTGATACATTATCAGTGCTGTCATTGTTGGGTAGTTTAGATCCATATTGGAAATCCCAACTGTTGGTGGATTATTCTAAGGATCTTCACACTTGTATGATACTTGATGACCAGATGCACGAAGAGGGCTATCTTTCATGGAGTCATCTATCATCATGGTAGGATCTTATTATCTAGAGCTTCCAAGCTCAAGGAGAAGTTGCTACAAAGGGCCTTCAAAGAGTTCTGTTTCAGCCACACCTATTCTATGAAGCTCAACAACATCATTTTGAGGAGCTACTATTGGAAGGGCTTTGAAGGAGAACTATATCAACATTTTCAAAGACGCATGTACCATGTGGAGATGGAGCAGCAACATAACTCCATGGAAGAGTTAATTCAACCCTCTCTTTCTCCTTTTGAGGGAAATGATAGATCTATACACCACTCCATGTGTATAAGGAGGATTGTTGGTGAAGAACATGCTCAGTGTAATTTATGTTTTATTTTTTGATTATATGCATTCTTTCACCATGTTTATGTAGGCCATGACTCCAACGAGGATTATTATATCTTGTAAACTTCATGGCCAACATGGGGCCACAAAAATTTCTGAACTTGGCCACTCCCTTGGTGGAAAAAGGGAGATCTTTCATCATGATGGGTGCTTTCCTAAGACACCAAATATATCTCACACTTTCAGCCATAGTGAGGTAACATGTGCAGCAAGTAAGTGGTGGGGAAACCACTTACCACATCTAGATCTGATGCAAGCAGGAGCTGCACTGCGCTGGTTCCACACGTGGGACTATGACCCACCTCCATATGCACAAATTTCTGTTTGTATATACATTGTTTTGCCCCCATACATTGATGATGAACTTGTTCTTTTTATGGGAATGTA
The DNA here is from genome assembly GCA_034641835.2 of Pinus albicaulis. Classification (NCBI taxonomy): domain Eukaryota; kingdom Viridiplantae; phylum Streptophyta; class Pinopsida; order Pinales; family Pinaceae; genus Pinus; species Pinus albicaulis. The sequence continues at coordinate 302,875,775 of CM076583.1, read as the reverse complement.
TGGAGGGAGGATGGGAGGTATGTATGTGTCCTATGGGATGGAGGTTCTCCATATACCTTATGCTACATTTTTCAGGGAGGACATTGGGCAAGCCATGTTTGTTTCATTTGAGATATTGTCTCCTTATGGGATGCACTATTTACATCTCATAAGAAATTTGGAGGAACAATTCATGGAGGGCTGGATTGGTGAAAACTTAGCTTATGGAGAAAAATTATCATATGATGATGTCACCAATGGAGGAGGAGAAGAGTTGCAGCACTCACCTTATCAGTTGCTTGAGGACAAGCAACATTTGGGAGGGTAGGACTATAATATTCCCAATTAGTCCTAAGCTAATGGGAATATTCATTTTTGTTTTATTTTTATGTTTCATGATTAAAAGTGTAAAGGAGGTTCATAAAACTCCTAAAGAGTAAATAAATCAATGCCAAATGTGAAAAAGGTTAAATATTGCCTATGTAAGCAAGCACCCTTAGGTGTGAAAGGGGCTGAATGTTTTTACTTGGCTAACCATGACCAAATTTATAGCATTGTCTTGGAGGAGTGGCCATCAATAAGGCATAGCACAGTTTTAGATGGAGATGGCTTGTGTGAAAGAAGATATTTCATTGAAGGTGGTTTAGGGTTTACAAGCTCTTAATCTATATAAGGAAGGGGATGGAAACATGAAAAGGTTGTTGAAGGATATCAGATTTCTGAAGTATTGTCTATTTAGACATACATGATTTCTTTTGATATTTTACCTAGATTGCAAACGTTGCTTAGCATTGGGTGTTCCTGATCAGGAATCCCACATCTTCCCATTGAGTAGCTCTTGGGAGAGTCTTGTATTGCATAGTCCACTATCTAGATTGAGGCCAAGCTTCTTCTTCCAACTACAACGCAGATCCTATTGAGGGTTTGGTTGTCTTTGAAAGCTGCAACAAGTGGAGGCTAGGTCTACTCAGATCTAGACCATTTTAGTGCTCCTTTTCAGTGGAGAAGTCTTCTATTCCATTGGCAAGAGAGTATTGAACATATTGAGAACCATTTTCAGATATTGGCATGTGGCCAAACATATCCTAAACCCTACATCATAGTGTTGCTTCTAGATCTGCGTTTTTTTATAGGTGCTGTTGCAGGGTCACTTTGGCACATCTTTTGGAGGAGTGATTTTCATGTGTTGGGGATCTGCCCTTCACCTTTGAGATCCATTGGAGAGGATAATTTTATTTTATATATCAGGTCAGATCTTAGCATTCCTTAATATCTGAATATTTTTGTAGATCTGTAGCTTTAGATCTCAGATCTACTCCTTGTACTACATGTATTGCTGAAAACCCCAAGGGGATTTTGAAGAAGAGCCTTTATAGTGTATAGATCTATCATAGATATGAATTTTCATGCATTTTTTTTATCTAGATCAAAGATGTAATAAACAGTTGTTGTATCTCTATAAAATAATGCTATCAAGGTAGTTTTAGTCTTAATACATGGTTACAACACCTCCTTTTGAGGATTTTCTTCTATTTCTTGTTGTACATCTCATGGGCTATCTTGTGCACATATTTTGCTGATGTAAATGTAGATAAAGAGTCTCCTTATTGACCTCCTTCCCTTACTTCGATGTTCTACGTTATTTCTTTGCATAACTATCTTATATTGTTGCATTCCCTATTTTGGGAATATTATAGAAATTCAAGATATTCAAGGAATATTGTTTCCAGAAGTCTATAAAAATCCCATATTCATATAAATATAGTAAAAAAATATTGATGAATAACAAATTCATACACGGCATGTCACCTCCACAATTATGGTTGGCCCAATAATACATCAGCTACATCAAGAGGAACAACATCACATAATACCTCATCTATAAATGGCTTGATTATGTACAGAAGGTGGCACTACTAGAGGACATGGATATCTCTCCCTAGCTGAAGCCACTCGATGGTATATGAATATGGGTGTGCTATGGTTGGTAGGTCAAGCCGCTTCATGACCTCTCTTGAAATGAGGTTCTTTTGGCTTCCACTATCGACAATAAATTGCAGTGGAGAACCCTTCACCCACATTTGTGAATGGAAGAGGTGCTCCCCCTCCTCTAGATCCTCGGAATCCTCCCTCTGGAGCTTGGTGGTGGCAACAATGGCACTGGGGTCCACATCAATGATCTTCTTCCCTTTTTTATCTAGCTTTTATAGTTCTGGCTTAGGCTCAGAACATGCATCTGATTGAGGTACCTTCAGTTCGCCCACCATCGACTATTTATCCTAACACTCGTTTGTGCTCTGAGTGGGGCTCTTATGAAATTCACACAACTTTCCTATGTCCTTATTTGGATTTGCAGTGGTGTTCTGAGTTGCCCCGCTTTGGCTATGCCCCTTTTTTGTGGTTCAAGGGTGCCTTTCCCTGGCTTCGGATTTGCGGATCCAAAGTCTTGCTTCTTCTGCTTAAATTTCTGCTCAAACTTGGCGGCATAGTGATACGCAATGCCAAGCGAGGTAATGTAGAGGAACTCCATTTCCTCTTGAATATGTCTGTGTAGACAATTGTGGTACTTGAGCACAAAATGTCTCTCTAAATATTTAATACCCAACTTTGTGTGTAGGGTATGGAAAAAATTTGTCAATTCATGCACATCTTAATCCCTTTGCTATCGCAGCATGGTCCGTTGGATGTACTTGTCCTCATAGCTCCCCATGGGGTAGTATTGTTCCTTGATGCCGTCTCCGAATGAATTTCAAGTGGGAGTGGCCAAGAACAGAGAGGGTTACCCCTCGTCCTTTTGATCATAGCAGGTTTCCCACCAATCTTTGACATGGGGGGGAAATTTGAGGAGTGAAAAAATAATCTTTTCTCTTTCGGAGAAATCGTGGACCGAGAAATACCCTTCTAGCAAATTAAACCATCTATCTATAAGGTCTGCATCTATCTGGCCTTCAAATATAGGAATGTCAAAGTTTACCTGTAACTTGAAGGGTGTGGCACGTCCAGAGTGGCTGTTGGATGCTGGCGCATCATAGGTGGGAAGCCGTTGGAGGACCTGAGAAAGGTTATCCATCATCTTGTTCCTTTGTTTCTCAAGGGCCTCCTCGAGAAAAATTTTGATAGGATCTCCTGCTCCCTCGTCTTTCTTTTCTTCTGCCATGGGAGGTCTTTAGGGTTTGCGAGGCTGATCTTGCAAGGGTTCAACCAGATCGAGCTCTAACTCCTTATACCCTGACCGTGTTGGGGACATGCAAAGAAAAAAAAAATAAAGAGAAAACCGCTCTCATACCACCAATCCAGATTTATGCAGGAACGCAACAGAATACACATATAGCCATAAATACAAATATGCAGTGGAAATAACACTTCATTTCATTAATATCAAACAACTTAAATTTTCTTACAGAAATAATGGAAATAAACAACTAGGGCGCTGGTAGGCTTATCTCTAAGAAGAGATGTGGTGTCTTTATGCCTCTGAACTATGTTACAATGAGGCTTGAAGGCCTATTTATTGTTGAGAAACAATGAAAAACCCTAAACATCCAAAAACCTAACTGTGGGAGATGAAGCGCAAAAAATATGGGCCCCTTTTGGGTAAATTGGTGTTTCAAATTCCGAGGAACGTAACTTTGGCATATGATCTCTGTTTGACGCGCATCATACCTTGTTAGAAATATCTACCCAATAAGTACAACTTTTGGTGTGAGAAACATCGGTGCATGGATCGATTTTCCCAAAAAATGTCGTTTAGGGCCTCAAAACGGCTCCGGAAGTTCAGGACTCGAAATACTACTAAAAATAGTAAGTTGTGCCGAAATTGAAAAAATGAAAGAAATAGTGGTGGGGGTTCAAATGGAATTGGTGGGTGGCCACAAATATCCACGTGGCTCATTAGGCCTCCAAATGGCTCCGAAAGTTGAGGAACCAACAACCTGCTAAAAATAGTAAGTTGTGATAAAAGTTAAAAACTGAAAGAACTGATGGTGCGGGTCCAAATGGAATAGGTGGGTGGCCACCAATATCCACCCGGATCACTGGGGTATAGCAGTTGGTAAGCTTCCTGAGTAGAGAATGTACCCTACGTAGTGTAACCCTAGCGGAGGATGTCTTGGTCTTCTGTGCATCTGATTTTCCTTTTATTTAATTCCTCATCAATATCTTAATGACTTTCCTCATACCAATTCTCATGCCACTGTGAAGTAGGGACCTGTTGATGCTAGCCGATGTTAGGGGAGGGCACCCAAAAATACTTCACCTGATTATTCTCCCTTGTATTTGTTGAGAATGCAACAAGATGATGGAGCTTAGTGAAATGAAGTCGCCTTCACTAAGTGGCCCCGCAGGTGAATTCTGGCGCAAAGTCTATTTTTAGACTATGTCTATTTTTAGACATATGGAGCATGGTCCGGGGATTGCATGTATGAGATTCTTGGAGCATTGGTCATGTTGGTAAAAATATATGGGACTCTATTTTTTTGACCTATAGGTCGAAGAGGTCGAAGTCTATTTTTAGACTGCCTCTCCTAAAAATAGAGAAGTCAAATATTATTTACCCTTAATAATATTTGGACTCTAAACAGTAGTTTACTCTCTTGGAGCACTTCAGTTTGAGCTATGGATGTGGCACATACAACTGCCAGAAGGAAATACGCTTTTCTTATGGGGTATTGAGCTCATGCATGGTTGACTTCAGTTAGGACTTCAGTGGCAGAAGTTTGGTGGAGTTAATGAGACAGCTAGTGGAGTTGTGTTCTGTTTATTTTAGTTGAACTAGTTGAGATTAGTTTAAATAGCTAATCAATTAGTTATGAGTGGAGTGAATTAAATATTATTTAATTCATTAATTAGTAACTCATTATTCAACTCAAGAACACATCAGTTCACTACAGTACATGATCAGTTCAGTGGAGACCAGTGAAAGAGGTAGATGAAAGGGTGGAGTTAGCTATCAGTGGCGACATCAGTTGTGCATGAGATTTGCATCACACTTGGAGGATTTGTCCATGAAAATTGCGCATTCAAGCCAAGGAGATTCGAACCTTGGATCTCTATATAGACAGGCCATGATTGCGCAATAGAGGCAAGGCAATTGGCGGTGAGTTTTGAACCAGTAACCTGTTCAAAACTGAGCTAGATTGTGGGTAACTTTATGAGAAAGTAATGAGTACTTGTGAGGAGTATTGTACTGAGTTTGTTACTTGATTTATCCATTATAATATACATAATAGCTGCGGGGTTTTCAGCTATAAGCTTTCCCCATACATACTGTGTTAATGTGTATGATGATTTGATGTGTTATCGCTTGATTTTATTTCCGCATGTTTGATGATCCGAGTGGAAGAGATTATGTGTTGCATATAAATTCGAATTGTATGTGATCAGGATAGTCTCGGTGGATAATTAATCATTATTCAGCAAATTTCTACATGGTATCGGAGCTATTGAAGCAAAGATTGATCATCACAATGATTACAAACTTATTTCGGTAGACAGAGTCTGCATGCGGGCCAGGTAGCCTCCGGATTCATCTTTCTTCGGAAAGTGAAAGGTCTGGTAAATGCCCCTTGCATTCAATCTCTGTGCTAGAAATAATTTGTTCTCACAGATCTAGAGCGGCTGAGCTTTGAGGTGGAATTCGAAATTTTGCAGCGGTTTTGTTTTCTTGGTGCCAGTGTTGAAAATGTCTTTCAACGGTTTGCGACTCGAATATGCTCTTGAAGGCAGTTCGAATTATGTTGCATGGAAGGATCGCATGGAGGCAGTATTAGAAGATAATGGTCTGAAGGAGTTCGTAGATACGGATGTCCAAAAGCCCACTGATCCTGCTGAAGTCGATGCATGGCAAAAGAAGATGGCGAAGTGTCAAAGGATCCTGTTGGAGGGCGTCAAGGATCATATTGTATCCAGCCTGCATGGAAAGGCTACTCCATATTTAATGTGGAAAGCTTTGACGGATCTATTCCAGAGTAAGAGCGACCAAAGGAAGCCGGCGCTCAAAGATAAGCTCAGGAACATCAAGATGGAGAAGGGCGACAGTATCGCCAAATGCCTCACGAAGTTCACTCAATGCAAAGATGAGCTGGGAAGTGTGGGGGTTACTGTCGATGAAGAGGACATGGTCGACCTGGCTCTCCTTGGTCTTCCGAAGGCTTGGCACTCATATCAAGATAGTGTCAATGGTCGGGAGAAGCTGCCGGGATGGGAGCGCCTTTGGGCGGATCTCATGCGGGAGGAGATAAGGAGGACTACTCGAGATGGATCTTCATCAAAGGGAGCTGATGAAGAAAACTGCGCTTTGGTGGCCAAAGCAAAGAAAGGGAAGGGTAAGAAAACCTCTCATTCTGGTGCAAAGGGAAAGAAGCAGGATATGGCAAAAGTGAAGTGTTTTCACTGCCATGATCACGGAAATTATGCTACCAATTGTCCAAAGAAAAAGAAGAACAAGCAAGCAGGAAGATCTGCAGATGGAGAAGCTTTGGATTCACAGTTCGAGCTTGAATTTTCACTGATTGCATGCTTGGTTTCAAGTGTGTTGGGATCGGTGTGGTTCTTGGACAGCGGTGAGTTATTTCATATGACGGGAGATCGGGATTTGTTCTTAGATCTGGAGGACAAAGATTTGGGTGTGCACATCGAGTTGGGCGATGATGGTAGATACAGTGCGACTAGTATCGGTACCATATCCTTTCAGAGGGAGTCTGGTAAACCCTTTGTATTGAAGGATGTCATGCATGTACCTAGATTGAAGAAGAACTTGATCTCTGTGGCGATGTTGGAGGATAAGGGGTATGATGTGGTCTTTAGCGAAGGAAAAGCCTTCCTGCGCAGTAAGACTACTGGAGAGACCCGGAAGATAGGGGTTCGAACCAAGAACCTTTATCAGTTGCAAGTAGATGGCTGCGCAGCAATGGCATGCAAGGCAGGAGAAGTGGTGAGCCAAGATGATGAGGGCGAACTGTGGCACAGGAGATTGGGCCACCTTCACCATGGAGCTTTGAAGATCCTGCAGCAGATTTCTACTGGGCTTCCTAAGGGCACTCTTGTGCAGTCAGATCAGTGCAAGGGGTGTACTTTGGGGAAGTATGTGAAAGCCACCTTTCACGAGAAGGATAGTCGCGCCACGACGATCCTTGAGAGAGTTCACACAGACGTGTGTGGTCCTTTCTCGGTTGCTTCGACAGCAAAGCACAAGTATTATGTGATCTTTGTTGATGATTTCTCTCGAAAGTGCTGGATCTTCTTCATGCAGAAGAAGAGCGATACATTCGCGAAGTTCTGTGAGTTTAAAGCACTGGTCGAGAAGGAGTCGGGGAGGAAGGTGATTGCTCTAAGGAGTGATAACGGTGGTGAATTCATCTCGGCTGAATTCAAGGAGTTCTGCAGCGCAGAAGGGATTCGGAGAGAGCTCATCACACCCCATAACCCACAGCAGAACGGGGTGGCTGAGCGGAAGAACAGAACGATCGTGGGTGCTGCACGGGCGATGTTGCATGATCAGGGCCTACCCCTTCACTTGTGGGCTGAGGCATGCAATACAGCAGTGTATGTGCAGAACCGTTGTCCTCACAAGGTTCTTGGGATGAGTACACCGGAGGAGGCTTATTCTGGCAAGAGGCCTGATATTTCCCATTTGCGGATTTTTGGTTCTCCTGTCTACATGCATGTGACAAAGGATGCGAGAAGGAAGCTGGATCCAACTGCTGAGGTTGGAATATTTGTGGGGTACACTGATACACCTCACAACTATCGGGTGTATTTTTCAGACAGTCGAAAGACTGTTGTGCGACGGGATATAAAATTTCAGGAGGAGAAAGCCATGCGGTGTTCGCTTGAGAGGGAGCTACACTTGCATGCAGATGAGGAGCTGTTAGTTCCTAAGGAGGAGCTTCCGGATGTGGATCAGCCACAAGAGGAGGTTCAGGAGGTGGAAGAAACCACCAAGGCAGCGCCAACCATCAGAGGGCGCATGCGCACTACAGAAGCTGAGCGACTGGCTCGGGATGCAGAGAAGGTTGTAGGACCACCTACAGCACAGCGCAGACAGAGACAGTCACCGGATCGGTACATTGGATACATGGCTCTTGTGAGTCAATGTGTTGTGACGGAGCCATCCTCTTTTGAGGAAGCTGTGGAGGAACCTGCATGGGTTGATGCCATGATCGAAGAATATGATTCGATCGTCAGGAACAGTGCATGGGAGATTGTCCCAAGACCGGTGGGGAAATCAGTGGTGGGTTCGCGATGGATCTACAAGGTGAAGCAGGCGGCTGACAGGAGTGTGGAGAGGTACAAGGCGAGATTTTTCGCCCGTGGCTTTTCACAGATCGAGGGGATTGACTATGAGGAGACCTTTGCACCTGTCGCAAGGTACTCTTCCATACGGACGATCCTTGCTCTCTCAGCAAAGATGGGGTGGCACATTCATCAGACGGATGTGAATACTACGTTGCTCAATGGAGTTATTGAGGAGGAGGTGTAAATAGAGCAGCCTGAAGGTTTTGAGATCTTCAGCAGTGAGTCACATGTGTGCCGACTCAAGAGAGCACTGTACGGGTTGAAGCAAGCACCTCGTGCTTGGTACACTCGGATAGACAGCTACTTCACCGGGCTTGGATTCTCCAAGAATGAGGCGGATCCAAACCTGTACCAGATTGTGGTGGAGGGGAAGCTGTTGATCATCGTACTGTATGTAGATGATCTGATTTTGACTGGCGACGAGCAGTTGATAATTTCATGCAAGGAGGATCTTGCACGAGAGTTTGAGATGAAGGACCTGGGCATCCTTCATTATTTCTTGGGATTGGAGATTTGGCAGCGCAGTGGAGGACTGTTTGTTTCTCAGGGCAAGTATGCCCGGGAGATTCTGGAGAGGTTCAACATGCAAGGCTGCAAGCCTGTTGACACTCCTCTTCCTGGTGGTTGGAGGAAGGAGGATGCTACTTCAACGGAGGTAGTGGATGCCATTGTCTATCGACAGTTGGTGGGGTCGCTTATGTATCTGGTCAATACACGACCTGATATATGCTATGCAGTTAACCAGCTTTCGCAAGCTATGGTTAAGCCTACCAAGCTCTTTTGGAAGGCAGGCAAGAATTTATTGCGCTATATCAGAGGCACATCGGGATATGGTCTATGGTACAGACAGGAGGATGGAGCAAAGCTTTCTGGCTTCACTGATGCAGATTGGGCAGGGAGCCCAACGGACCGGAAGAGCACTTCTGGAGGAGTTTTCAGCATTGGGTCGACAGTAGTTTCCTGGTACAGCAGGAAGCAGAGATCCGTGGCACTCAGTTCAGCAGAGGCCGAGTACATGGCAGCTAGCTTGGCTGCATGCAAGGCTATTTGGATGAGGAAGATCCTCGTTGGATTGTTCGGGTTGCATTTGGAGCCTACAGTGATTTACTGTGATAACCAGAGTTGCATTAAACTCTCGGCTAATCCATTATTTCATGATAGATCCAAACACATCGACATCAGGTACCATCATATCGGAGATTGTGTTCAGCGGAGAATCATGATGCTTTCATATGTTCCCACGGAGGATCAGGATGCCGACATCCTGACGAAGGCGCTCACCAGGAGCAAGTTCGAATTCCACAGAGGCAGGATAGGGATTGCAGATAATCCATATCTTGCTGAGAGGGAGTGTTGAGAATGCGGCAAGATGATGGAGCTTAGTGAAATGAAGTCGCCTTCACTAAGTGGGCCCGCAGGCAAATTCTGGCGCAAAGTCTATTTTTAGACTATGTCTATTTTCAGACATATGGAGCATGGTTCGGGGATTCCAGTTTGAGATTCTTGGAGCATTGGTCATGTTGGTAAAAATAGATGAGACTCTATTTTTTAGGTCGAAGAGGTCGAAGGCTATTTTTAGACTGCCTCTCCTAAAAATAGGGAAGTCAAATATTATTTACCCTTAATAATATTTGGACTCTAAACATCAGTTTACTCTCTTGGAGCACTTCAGTTTGAGCTATGGATGTGGCACATGCAACTGCCAGAAGGAAATACGCTTTTCTTATGGGGTATTGAGCTCATGCATGGTTGACTTCAGTTAGGACTTCAGTGGCAGAAGTTTGGTGGAGTTAATGAGACAGCTAGTGGAGTTGTGTTATGTTTATTTTAGTTGAACTAGTTGAGATTAGTTTAACTAGCTAATCAATTAGTTATGAGTGGAGTGAATTAAATATGATTTAATTCATTAATTAGTAACTCATTATTCAACTCAAGAACACATCAGTTCACTACAGTGCATGATCAGTTCAGTGGAGACCAGTGAAAGAGGTAGATGAAAGGGTGGAGTTAGCTATCAGTGGCGACATCAGTTGTGCATGAGATTTGCACCACACTTGGAGGATTTGTCCATGAAAATTGTGCAGTCAAGCCAAGGAGATTCGAACCTTGGATCTCTATATATATAGGCCTGGATTGCGCAATAGAGGCAAGGCAATTGGCGGTGAGTTTTGAACCAGTAACATGTTCAAAACTGAGCTAGATTGTGAGTAACTGTATGAGAAAGTACTGAGTACTTGTGAGGAGTATTGTACTGAGTTTGTTACTTGATTTCTCCATTATAATATACACAATATCTGTGGGGTTTTCAGCTATAAGCTTTCCCCATACATACTGTGTTAATGTGTATTATGATTTGATGTGTTATCGCTTGATTTTATTTCCGCATGTGTGATGATCTGAGTGGAAGAGATTATGTGTTGCATATGAATTCGAATTGTATGTGATCAGGATAGTCTCGGTGGATAATTAATTATTATTCAGCAAATTTATATAGTATTAAGGGTTTCTTGCCATTTGGGATTTTGAAAGAGTGCGGCCAATTTGAGCATTTGTTGCCACGAATCCTCCCAGAAATGGCCATGGGCCCCTGAGCGTACTTCCCAGAAGCTGTGCTCCTGGATTATGGCATGATGCTGCTTGGCAGAATTCCATATTAGAGAGCCCATTTCCTCAGGATTATATCTAATTAGATCCTCCTGAGGCATGTTTTGTGCATATTTGGAAGCCCAAAGCAGTGCCCATGGGGTGTTGGGTTTAGAAAACCATTTCCACCAGATGCGATCTCCCATTATGACATTTTTGTGGCTCGAATCCCTCAGCCTCAAGTCCCCGGCCATCTTAGGAGCGCAGACCTCAGTGCATTTCACAAGGGACCATTTTCTGTTTTCTCCTTTAATACCATAGAGAAAGTTCCTTTGCATATTTCTGATGCTTTTGAGGACCCATTAGGGGGTGGCAAGAATAGAGAAAAGATAAAGGGTCCTATATTGAAGGACAACTTTGATCAATATAAGACGACCTGTAGTGTTGAGAGTTTTGTGCATCTAGGATGATATTTTGGCTTCAAGTTTTTCCAAGAGTTATTTCCAGGAGGAATGCTTGATGGTTGAGTCAATCAGTGGAGCTTCAAGGTACTTGGAAGGAAGAGTGGTAATGGAGAAGCCCAGGATTCTGGCTATGTTGCACTGAGTGATGGCTGGGGTGTTGAAAAATAATATCTAGGATTTTTCAACATTAATGGTTGTACCAGAGGCTTCTGAAAAGTAGTCAAGCAGAGATTTTAAGGTGTTAGCTTCTTGAACAGAGGGGTGGCCAAAAAGCATGTTGTCATCAATGAATTGATGATGATTTATGGGGAAATTTTTGTGAATGATCAGCCCTTTGAGAGTATGGGAATTAGTGGCATGCTGGATGAGATGTCCTAAGCCTTCTGCCATGAGGACAAATAGAAAGGACGAGAGTGGGTCACCCTGGAAGATTCCTTTGGAAGGAGAGAAGGGGGGGGAGGCGACACCATTGACAAGAATGGAGAAGAAGGGGAAGAGATGAGACTCGATATCCATCAAGTCCAAGTTGGGCTGAAGCCAAAAGCTAAGAGAATTTGATTAATGTAATCCCAACTAAGTTTATCAAAATATTTAGAGAGATCAATTTTGAGGAGAATACCTGCCTTCTTCAAATATTTCAGAGAATGGGAAACTTTGTGCATGAGAGTGATCCTGTCCAGAATTTGATGACCCTCCACATATCTTTTTTGTTCTAGAGAAATGAGCAGAGGGAGGAGGGGATTAAGTCTGTTGGTGATCATTTTGCAGATGATCTTGTAGATGACATTGCATAGGGCGATCGGTATGTACTTGTTGGGAGTGAAAGCGTGCTCTTCTTTGGGAATGAGGAAAAGAAAGGTAGCATTGAAGGCTGAAACATCCAGTGCATGCTTCTTGACTCCTCAAACAATTACCAGACTTCCAATTTTATGTTTTCCCCAAAAAATTGGAAAAAAATTAGAGGTGAATTTATCTAGACCGGGAGCTTTATCGTCTTTGAGTTGTGCCATGGCCTGCTCTACTTCTTGTAGCGATACCGGTTTAAGTAGCATTTGATTGTGCTCCTTGATTATTATCCTAGGGATATGTTGTGTGATTTTTTTGATTGCAGGTTGCCGATTGACATGAGGCTCTTAGAGGGTGTCCTTGAAGTGGTTGAGGAGCTCTTTTTCTATGTCCTCGTGGTCCTCAAGCTTTTCCCCTTGTATTTTATTGAGGATGGTGATTTGGTTGTGCATGCGCCGTTGAATAGTGGAGCGGTGGAATAATTTGGTGTTCTTCTCGCCCTCTTTGAGCCATCGTATTTTGAAAATTTTCTTCTAGATAATCTCTTCTTGAAGTCTGCATTCTTCCAGGCAGGTCATAAGGTCTTGTTCTTGGAGCACAAGATTCTTCAATCTTCCTTATTGTATGATGCACATTTGTAGATTTTCCATTTGATGTTCCAATTCTTTCTGATTCTGAAAGATGTTACCAAAGGAGGAGTGGTTCCATCTCTTCAGAATTTTTTTAAGAAACTTTAGCTTATGTTGGAATTGGTACACCTTGGATCCTGCTGGTGGTGTAAAACTGCTCCACCAAGAAGTGACCATTTCTTTGAATCCCAGATGAGAGAGCCATAATTTCTCAAAGTGAAAAGGCATGTTGCTCACAACCCCGTGGCGAGACCATTGTAGTTGGATAGGCCAATGATCAGAGCCTGAGGCAGCAAGGATGGACGAGTAAAGGTCTCATCCAAGATGAATTGTGTTATCTGGGATGAGGAATATGTCCAACCTCGAAGCTATTTATTGAGAACCTCTTCTGCAATTTTTCCAAGTGTGGATACCATTGGAAGATGGGAGGTCGATCAACTAGTTTCTCTAAATGAATTATTTGAAGCTAATGCTAGCCTCTACTCTAGGGAGCCCTCCTTTTTTTTCTTCTAGTTTAGTGATCATGTTAAAGTCACCTCCAATGATCCAAAGGGGGTGGAGACGTTGGGAATTTAGGATCTCAATGGAATTTAGAATAGAAATTTTCAGGGCAGAGGGTTGAGGAAATGTAACAATTGTAATGTGGCCATGGATGTTGGTTCCTATTAGATGGAAGGAGGCTTGAATGAAGTTGTGAGAGGCATGGATGCCAGTCAGGGAGATGAGGAGGGGGTTCCAGGAAATGGCGAGCCCTCTTGAGGCTCCTGTAGCATCAACCATAGTGGTATTGAAACCTTGCCAGAGGTTGGTTATGATTGAGTTCAGAGTGGTACTAGTACATTTGGTTTCTTTCATGAAGAAAATGGTAGGTCTGTCTTGCATGATTCTTGTTTTGATCATTCAATGCTTGGCAGGGCTACTGAGCCCTCAAATGTTCCAAGAGGTGAGCTTCATTGAGAACTATGGGGGACTATCCGGTAGAACTTGGTCAATTTGGGGTATTGCCCCGATTCAACTAGCATTTCTCCCAGAATGATGGTTCGTTGTAGATCTGTGTGTTGCCCTCTTTTCTGCGGCTCCTTCAAGATATTTTTGGCGTCCAATGGGCTTCCTACCTGTATGCCTAGGGATGGGATCTGTTGTTCTCTGGAGAGGGCTACTTCCAGACTATCAATATGACTAGGTGGGATCTTGTGGTACTCTGTAATATTCCCAAATTTCCACATCATATTTGGAATATTAGAGTCCTTGATTTTCTTAATAAATTAAGTAAATAAAAGGGTGGAGGGACCCACAAACCTCAAAGATGAATAAAATCCACTTTTAATGTGTGTATGTGGATATTTTAGATATAGATCTAGAACATGGAGTAGTGGAGCAGCTCTATTTATGGAGATCATGTCTCATTTATGAGATAGACTATGGAGGATGACACAGCAAAATAAGATCATGGATCTCAATTATAAAATCATGAGGATTTTTGATAAGGTCAACTGAGATCATAGTGCATTCAAAGAATATCATGAAGCACTTATGATAAGATAGTGGAGGAAGTGGTGCTTCTAAGGCATGCATGATGGAGAGGGTGATCACCCCATATGAACATGATGGAGGGCATGGATCAACAACGCAGTCAAACATGGAGACTTTGTCCACATGTACATCACAGATTTCGAGTGGGCCTAGGCTATGAAAGGCTCATGCATATAATGAAGGTGAAGGCAAAATGGCAGGCATGATTTGGATTATTCATTTCTTGATCTGTTTAGATCTAGATTTGTCTTAGGACATTTCTATGCAGACTTGGGTTTTTTAGCAGAGTTTGAAGGGTGTTCTCGAGTGGAAATCACACCTATTTATTTGAGTAGCTTTGGAAAGAGGATTGTTCTTCATTCCATATCAGGCATTGATGCCATCTTCAAGAGGTTGTTTCTAGCACTCAGCTAGGAAACCAATGGAGGATTCATCCTACCACTTGTTCTTCAGATCCAACCTTTCAGGAGCAGCAGATCTATGTATAAAATTCAAGCCTTGGGGTTTTACGTCCATGCAATAGCAATCCCTTCAAGGATTGTGCAGTCCAGTATTGTAGATCTATTGGAGGAAGGAATTTTCCAGTGTTTCAGTTGGAAATCCTGTGAGGGATAACCTCCTCACATTGGATCTATTGTTTCCATCATCCAGGAGCTAATTTGACATATCTAGTAGTAGGCTATTGAGCATCCCTCTCTGACAGCGCAGTTTTCTGAAGATGTTGTTCCTACAACAACTATTTTCAGTGGAGGAGATTGGAGGAGCTAGATCTTGAGCTTTTAGCCCAAGGATCTAGTGAAGGGATTAGCCCTTCTTGCTTAGATCTGATTGTACATCATTGTGGTCATCATATTATCAGATCTAACTTCAGATCTGCATTCCCACCAGCATAGAATTGAGGCCCTAAGAGGAAGGTTGTCTTAGACATACAGATCTGAGAAACCCCTACTGGGTTATCGTGGGAATCCATCATAGAGCCCAGATCTACAATTTCAGCATCATCGGAGCTCCCATTCTACCTAGATCTGACTTATTATTTTTCAGGCAGTTGTAGTGCCTACAATTGTAGCAAGGACAGCACAGTTTACCTTCTAGTAGATAACAGTTATGTAGTCCCTCTCGGGATATCATTGCAGGGTAATTCTAGGATACTCTTATGGCTTGAGTGTCTCATATTTTGAGCATTGTTGTACTTGCTTTTTACACCTCCAAAATAATAAAATGGCTCAGCTATTTTTGTACATTCTAATGTGTATATAGATTTATTGTTTAGTTTTCTGCAGTTCTTACATTGTGTTTCATTATTACTGAATTCTCCCATTTGGGATATTACAGTGGTATCAGAGCATGATATTTGGCTCAACTTGTGGATACTTCATCTTTTACATCAAAAGAAGAAGCAGATAGATGAGATCTATCATGGAGGATGATAATTCTGCCACTCATTTATGTAGATCTATGCAAGATCTCTCCAAGGAGGTCAATCAAATGAAGGAGGAAAGGCAGAAAGAAGATCCAAGAAGAAGACTTGATGAGGAAGACCTAAGCACTTCCTATCAGCAAAGAAGAAAACCGAAGAATCATAGATCTCCTCATAGATCCTATATGCCCACTTTCTTTGGAGAAGGTGAAAGGTATAGAAATGAAGAAAGGAATGAACCTGAGACTCATGAGACTCTTAGTCTATATCTTGAAGAGTGCAAATCACAACCTAGAGCATTTAAGGAGAAGCTAACTCTCCAACAATTCTTCAAAATCAAAGAGGAAAGAGGATTGTATAGCAGCAATAGAAGAAAGAGGCATAATAGATACTATTTGCCTACATTTGATGGATCTTCCTCAAGCACTATTAAGGCTTGGGGGAAATATTTAGATTCATTTTTCAGGCTACATCCTATAGCTGAAGAAGAGGCTATTCAAATTGCAGCACTTCATCTTTTAGGTGAAGCCAATGATTGGTGGTTTGGTCACATGGAGCATGCAAAGGTGACTAAATATTCAGATTTCTTTCAAAAATTGAGGAAGGAATTTGATGTGAGAAAACAAGAGATGTGTCACAAAGTGACATTCCCTAAGGAAACCAAGGAGGATGTCAATCTTGTCACTCTGGAAAAAAATTCACTACATTCACCACCAGTTGCATAAGTACTTGCATCTAGAGAAGAGACACTTGCAACCTTACAAGATAGTCTTGAGCTCTTGACACATAAAGTCCCATGCATGAATCAGGAGATGCATGAGGAGAATGAGGAATATTCCAGTGCTAGTACACTTAGAGAAGAGCAACCATCACTCTTACCAGTAGTTGGAGGCACTATTATCTCGGTTGGAGGAGCTCCTGTGTTTTAGCAAGAGGTTCCCACACATCAATTTATCCAAAGTATGCATGAAATTTCATCACATATTGTTTTAGGGCCAATTCATAACCAAGGGTTAGAAAAAATGCTAATTTGAAGCAGCAATATATCACAATGCAGAGGACCCTTGATCTAATCAAGGAGGAGATTAAGAACTATCCCAGTTCATCATTGTTGAGCTATATTCAACCCTTTGAGTTGAAGAGTGAAGTTTCAAAAAATAGGATGAGTAAGATCCTATGCACAATAGCTGGTTATGAGATCAGTATTGTGTGTTGCTTTCAAATAGCACATGTATTACCCTGCAGATGCACATCGCTATCACTTAGTAGCAGTGAAAATGAAGAGGCCCTGTCATTCTTGGAGCATTCTAAAGGTAGCTTCACTCATGAAGCAATGGAGGTAAAGATGGAAAATGGTAGAAATGTTGAGATGAGGAACCTTTTCTCATTTCTAGATGACCCTTTCTCAATGAGCACCTCAAAGCTCAAAGAGAAACTTCTACTTGCAGCAGATCCAAAAATTAATTGGATTTGGAGGGCCTTTGGTGAAAAGAGAATCTCATTAAGAGATCTCATTGGAGGTGCACTTCAACATTTCATGAAGTGAAAATATCTTCATCAGTTTGGGGAAGATGGTATTCTACAAAGGGAGGGTACCATGATTATGCAACACATCACTCATCATCCATATTGGGGTGAGTGGGTGAGGATGATAAGCAAGGGGTTGCATGACCACTTGCAGATTTATGACATGGGCCAGCAAGCTTGGTTATGTTGGTTTCCCTTGGGAGATTTTTGTCACTACCCAAAGGCTCCTATTTCTTTGATCCATGCCTTGAAGAACACTTATGAAATGAAGAAGGAGGCATGGCTACGCTGGCTGCTCTTGGGTGAGTATGGTTACCACCCAATAGCTCATATTTTTCTGATTCATGCCTTGTGTATCAATGATAGAATGCAGCAAAAGAAGGCATGTTCATTTTGGTTTCCCATGAGATAGATTGGCCACCACATGACATGTCCTATCTCTATGTGTTTTGTATTGGGTAAAGCTTGGCATGATGCTCTCATGATGTGCATTGATGATGCTTCTTTGTATTGGGATGATGTGACATTCCACATGTCCATTAGTATGTTTTTGCTTCATGATGCACATGAGGAGGACTCAAGAGAGAAAGCAGCAAGATCTCTTGTTGCTTTGGTTTCTTTTGGGGGAGTTTGGCTTGTCCATGTTACATGGAGGAGATGGAGGATGGAAGCAAAGGGCCTTACTTCGGTGGTTACTATTAGGAGAATATGGTTTGACACCTTTTTCTACCCATATAACTCCCTCCCTTATTCTTTTGCATAACTTTGGAATGGTGCTTGGATCCAACAAGGCCAACAGGGCTAAGGATGAGAGCATATCAATGCTCAATCAAAATCATAAAGCATGGGATGAAGAGATGTATTGTGAGATAGAGCTTTTCCTTTGTGGAAAGAGCCACTTTATTTTATGTATCTCATGTATTAATGATGATGTTGGAAATCATATGGTTGTCACATGGTACTTCATGATGGAAGGAGGACATCTAACCATGCAATTGGAAGTCATTCTATATATTTTTGAGAGACAACTTTGGAACCAAACATGCATAACACATTGCAACAAATGGAGGAAGCCTTCCTTATGTTGATTCCATTTGGAGGGGAATAGATGTATTTTCATCTACTTTTGGAGTTTCTTGAGGACACGCAACATTTTTCCAGGGGGGGGGCTGTAATATCCCCAAATTTCCACATCATATTTGGAATATTAGAGTCCTTGATTTTCTTAATAAATTAAGTAAATAAAAGGGTGGAGGGACCCAAAAACCTCAAAGATGAATAAAATCCATTTTTAATGTGTGTATGTGGATATTTTAGATCTAGATCTAGAACATGGAGTAGTGGAGCAACTCTATTTATGGAGCTCATGTATCATTTATGAGATAGAATATGGAGGATGACATAGTCAAATAAGATCATGGATCTCAAATATAAAATCATGAGGATCTTTGATAAGGTAAACTGAGATCATAGTGCATTCAAAGAAGATCATGAAGCACTTATGATAATATAGTGGAGGAAGTGGTGCTTTTAATGCATGCATGATGGAGAGGGTGATCACCCCATATGAACATGATGGAGGACATGGATCAACAACGCAGTCAAACATGGAGACTTTGTTCACATGTACAACGCGGATATTGAGTGGTTCTAGGCTATGGAAGGCTCATGTATATAATGAAGGTGAAGGCACAATGGAAGGCATGATTTGGATTATTCATTTCTTGACCTGTTTAGATCTAAATTTGTCGTAGGAAATTTCTATGCAGACTTGGGATGTTTAGAAAAGTTTGTAGGTTGTTCCCGAGCAGGAATCCCACCTCATTCTTTGAGTAGCTCTCTAAAGAGGATTGTTCTTCATTCCATATCAGGCATCGATGCCATCTTCAAGAGGTTGTTTCTAGCACTTATATAGGAAACCAGTGGAGGATTCATCCTACCACTTTTTCTTCAGATCTAGCCTTTCAGGAGTAGCAGATCTATGTCTGGCATTCAGGCCTTATGGTTTTACCTCCATGCAGCAGCAGCCCCTTCAAGGATTTCGCAGTCAAGTCTTGTAGATCTATTGGAGGAAGAAGTTTCCAGTGTTTCAGCTGGAAATCCTGTGAGGGATAACCTCCTCACATTGGCTCTGTTGTTTCCATCATCTAGGAGCTGATTTGACATATCTAGTAGCAGGTTATTGAGCCTCCCTCTCTGACAACAGAGTTTTCTGAAGTTGTTGTTCCTACAACAACTATTTTCAGTGGAGGAGATTGGAGGAGCTAGATCTTGAGATTTTAACCCAAGGATCTAGTGAAGGGATTAGCCCTTCTTGCGTAGATCTGATTGTACATCATTGTAGCCATCATATTATCAGATCTAAGTTCAAATCTACATTCCTAGTAACATATAATTGAGGCCCTAAGAGGAAGGTTGTCTTAGACTTATAGATCTGAGAAACCCCTCCTAGGTTATCTTCGGAATCCATCATAGAGCATAGATCTACAATTTCAGCATCATCGGAGCTCCCATTATACCTAGATATGATTTTTTATTTTTCAGGAAGTTGCAGTCCCTACAATTGTAGTAGGGACAATGCAGTTTACCTTCCAACATAGCAATAGTTACGCAGTACCTCTTGGGATATCATTGCAAGGTTATTACAGGCTACTCTTGTGGCTTGAGTGTCTCATATTTTGAGCACTATTGTACTAGATTTTTGCACCTCCAAAATAATAAAATGGCTTAGTTATTTCTGTGCATTATTTTGTGTAAATAGATTTATTGTTTACTTTGCTGCATTTATTATATTTTGTTTCAGTATTACTGCATTCTCCCATTTTGGATATTACATATTCTCTATTTTTTCATGCGACCTCCAGTCCGAGGATGTCCAGATCACCAAAATCAATTCTTTCAAATTCTTCCTCCACGTGGGAGGGTTAGTCCATATCTTCTTTGGTGCCTTCGTCCTGTGCTTCTTGGAGTTTTTTGTTGTCTACATTCATGAGGGATGAGATCTTGAGATTTTTCAATTTATCTTTGTTATATTGATCTTTCTGATGAGCTTGGGATTGATTGGCTTCCTAAGGGAGGGGGGAGTAGGTGATGAGAGGAGAGTTCTGGTTTTTCTCAGGGATGGCCACTTTGGAGGATTCAGGGATTTGAAGAGAATTTTCGCCTTCCAGGGTGGATTGGTTTGCGAGAATGTAAAAGATATTTTTGGTTAAGGGGCAAGAGGCTTTGGGGGTAGAGGTGGATTTTTTGGCATGCCTCTTGCAACTGGGAACCTTGGTGAATCCTTCAGGATCAGTTTTATCTGAGCTAGGGGGTTTTTGGAGGTTGGTTGAGTAGGAAGTCTCTGAAGAGATGTTTGTGCTCGTGGCATCAGTGGCATAAAAAATTCACATGTTCATAATCAATAGTTTCTACCCATTCAAAATCATAATGGAAAATACTTACCAAGTTCGGGAGAGATTTGGCTAGGTGCATGTAGATGTAGATTCTGGCATAAGCAGTGTATCGGTTGAGCTTGGTTTCTTCTACTACCTTGATGAATTCTCTGAGGTTGTTGCCTATGTATTTTAGGGATTCCTCATCCCAGTAGTCTTGCGGAAGAGAATACATCTGGATCCATACGGAAGCCCAGTTGAAGTCTTCCTTGTATAGATTGAAGCTTTCAACCCAGTCCCGCAAGAAAAGGCCTGTATATTTGAAGAAGTATGGTCCACCATCCATGATGTGATTTCTATCCTCAATGCAGTTGAATATGACATTGAAGAAGACTTTTGGTCCTAGCTGAAGGGTGATGTGCCCTTTGGGCTTCCATTTGGAGGTGATCCACCCTTGGAGTGCTTTCTCAGTGGGTGAGAAGCCGATAAATTTCCAATGAGAGCCTAGTACTTCATGTACTGTATTTTGGCATTGATATGGTGGGCAGGAAGGTATATTTTGGGTCGTTCTCCAGTAATCAGAATGCATGTTGAGGAAGAGACCTTCTTATGTTTTTATTTTGTCATTTTGTTCCATTTTTTCATTTTGATCTGCTGTCAGGTCTTCTAGTGAACCTGGAGGCTTAAAGGGCATAGTTTGATCATTGAGGGGTGTGTTTTTTCTGTTTTTAGCTGAACCTTCAGGTGTGTGGGGGTGGGGGGTGCGCCAACCCCCCTTTCTAGAGTTTCCATTTATTAGCGACAATGGGTGCTAAGACCGATAAACCCAAAAACCAATTTTTTCTACTGAGAGGGAGGGGAGGAGCCCAGGCGACTCATGTTGCAGGGTTGTAGAAACCCTGGGAATATATGGAAGAGGCCTAAGCTCTTAGGGTTTTTTCATGATCAATCATATAGGGTATTATTCTATATATGTTACTAATAATATTATTATAAAAATTATATATATATATACACACAATAAGAGTTACCCCGATGGGGGTGGATAACCCGAGGAATTCTGGGGTTGAGCGCAACCCCCTCCCAGCATCTCCATGTGAATGACATGAAAACGGGCTACATGGTAGGGTATGCTAGAGCAGGTCCATGTGAAACCTAACATCCTCGCTTGAGTGAATTTACACAGAGGGAGTTAGGATATGGAAGTTTTACAAACCTTGATGGGCATTGCAATTATATTTTGGTGATGGAATTTGGGGGTGTGTAACTAAACATAATGCCACGTTGATGTGTATTAGTAGTGGGATAAGGCGATTTTCCATCCCTTGGACTATGACAAGGGTGCCATTCAGTTGTAGTAGGGATCCTTTGGGAATTTTCTCTTGTATGTATTCTCATGCTTATTATGGCATCCTCCTAATTGAGTAAGTCATCGAAGCCTAATCAACCAACGAATTTCCTCAGGACACTAGCATAAATTGTGGTCTATTGCAGGTTTTATTGCAAGGTCCATTCCTAGTTGTGTTGTTGGAGTTATGTTAAGTCCCTATATTAATATTGTAGTCCCTTATTATTGTTAGTGTAGCCCCCTTATTTTTATTGTTGTGCCCCCGTAACCCTCATATTGTTATTATTGTGCCCTTACATTATTATTTTTAGGTCGGCTAGGATTATATTGTGACCCCATGGAATCCTATATATAGAAGGAGGTTAGGTCATTTGTATCATCTAAGAATTATTCATTTATGTAATGTAAAGGAAGTTTCCTCCTCGAAGTGGCTTATTTCTAAGGCATTGATCTCTCTTTTATTTTATTTTTTGAGCTAGCTTCATAACATTTGGTATCATAGCTTTGGATTCTAGGGTTTCACTGCTCCAAACATGTCATCATGGAATTTTATCTATAAATTTTTTTCTATGAAGGTGAAGAAGCTGAAATTCTTACCACGCAAAGAGGAAATCCTGAGGAACTTCATGTAAAAATTTCAGATCTTGGTTCAAAATATTTTCGGAGATATGATCTGTGTAAGTTAGGGTTTGTGTAGGCTCCCGAATTTCATCTAAAAGAGGTGACCTTGGGAAAATCGTCATAAATCTCTCTCTGAACATTGGATTTGAATTTTTTAAGGAGTAGCCGAAATTAAACGGACTGTAGTTTCATGTGTATCAAGTTCAGAGCCAAAGGAGGAAAAAGTGACACATGGCAGACCATACAAGTTCACTCTACTGAACTAGTCCATAATTAGGTCATTGTGGGAGATTGGGCATAACTTTTTCTTGAAGCATCCGAATTAGGTCGTACCTGTGGAATCTTAAAGAAGATTCATAGGGCTACTGCAGGACCACATTTCTGATATTGAAAATCCTAAATTACAGAGATAATTGAATTTTAATATAGAACTCCTCAAAAGTAAGAAAAAGGTGTGCATTTTGTTTCAAATTGCATAAGTATTCTTTGAAAAATCAGCTTGAAGTGATCCCAAGGGCTTATTGAAGCACAGATATTAGTATTGGGTTCTAAAATCCCCCCTAAAAATAATTCTACACCCATCAAGCCCTCAAAATACTCTACTATGACTCATGCAGATGAAGAAGTGCAACATGATATATCAAAATTACAAGAGCAAGTGCACTAAATTTTGCTCTCACAAAGAGCACAAAAAATGAAATGGAAGTTTTGAAGAAAGGCATGGAAGCTACGATGGATGGTTTGAAGAAGGGCATGGAAACTAATATGGATGGTTTGAAGAAAGGCGTGGAATCTAATATCAATGGTATAGAAGAAAAAATTAAAGATAACATGGAAGACATGAAGAATTATGTAATGGAGGGTTTGAAATAAGGTTTGACAAAGTTAATACAAAAAATGATTCCTAATGGTGAAAAGATGGTAGAGGAAACTCATGATGAGAAATAAATAAATGTTAATCATGATTTCATAAACTCAAACATTGGATGGAAGACCCACTATATTCCAAAGATCGATATGACGAAGTTTGATGGAAAGGATCTCGTAACATGGATACTATATATGGATCAATATTTTTATCTCAATAATGTGAAAAACACACAAAAGGTACGCATTGCAACTTTATATTTAGAAAAAAATACATTTTTATGGTATCTATGGCTTTTCTCCCATAAAAAAATTGTCACTTGGTCAATTTTTACGGAGGAAATGATAGCACATCATGAGGATACAAAGAGAAACACCTTCTTTAGCCAATTGATAAATATCAAACAAAAGGGTTCAGTGGTGGAGCACATTGAGGACTTACAAAAATTGGATATAAGGGTAACTGATATTCCAGAGCAACACAATATACATTTCTTCATGGGGACTTTAAACGATAACATCCAACATGAGGTCCACCTTTGTGAACCTGATTCACTGGAGAAGGCATTCAGGTTGGCAAGAAAAAATGAATGTACAATTATGGTGACAAGGAAGCCTACCACTCACATCTATAAATATGGAATTGTTGCTACTCCCAGACTTCCACAACCTACAAGGTTGACACCACAACAATTGGAAGAAAAAATATCAAAAGGGCTTTGCTATAGTTGTGATAGCAAATATACTAAAGGTCATAAGTGTGTTGAGGAGAAATTATTTTACATAGATTGTGAAGAGGAGGAAGAAAATGAGCAAGAAACTTCAAATAAAGAGGATATACACCAGGAACCAACCCTAGAGAAATAAGAAATGAGTCCAACCATATCGTGTGATGCATTGGTAGGAATTACCACTCCTAGAACTCTCAAGATAGAAGGACATATCAAGAAGAAAAAGGTAATAGTGTTGATTGATTCAGGTAGTACCCATAATTTAATTCATTGTAAGGTTGCCAAGGAATTGAATTTCCTCCTATACCCAACACCAGAATGTCAAGTGATGGTTGCAAATGGAGGAACTATAAATTTCTCTAGAAAATTCCATAATATCAAGCTAACCTTGGGGGGATATGTGTTGAATAGTCTAATGCTTTCCATTCCAATGGGAGGTGTTGATGTTGTACTAGGGGTACAATGGTTACAATATTTGGGGAGGGTAGATTTTAATTTTCAATAACTTCTCTTGCAAAAAAAATCGGAAGGAAAGGAAGTTGAATTATGGGGTATCGCAGGGAAGACATGAAATATAATAATCTCTAATGTCATGAAAAAGCTTCTTAAGAAAGAATAATGAGGTGTAATTGCACAATTATTCTCACTAGAAGTTCCAACATCAAAATCACATATTTCTTGAGATCTCCAAAAATTCTTGGACAATCATTCCGAGGTGTTTGAAACTCCCAAAGGACTCCCACCTATACGTGATCATGATCATGCTATTCATTTGATTCCAGAAAGTGTTCCTCGAAAAATTTGGCCTTATATATATCCTTATGTCCAAAAGAGTGAAATTGAATGTATTATTGCAGAAATGTTAAAGGCTGGTATAATTCAACCTAGTCAAAGTTCTTTCTCTTCTCTAGTAGTATTGGTGCACAAGAAGGATGGATCATGTTACATGTGTCTAGATTATAGGGAGCTCAATAAGCTCACTATTAAAGATAAATTTCCCATTCCTGTGACTAATGAATTATTGGATGAATTACATGGAGTAATTTATTTTACCAAGTTGGATCTTCATTCAGGATATCATCAAATTAGAATGAAGACTGAAGCTATTCTGAAAACAACATTTTGAACTCATGAGGGTCATTATGAATTTTTGGTCATGCCTTTTGGCCTTACCAATGCACCTTCTACATTTCAAGGGTTGATGAATTCCATTTTCAAAAACCGTCCTAATAAAATTTGTGTTAGTATTTTTTTATGATATACTAATCTACAAAAGGTCATGGAAGGATCATGTTCAACATGTTGACAGGGTTCTCAAACTATTGGAGGAGAAACAGTTATATGAAAAAACCTCCAATTGTTTCTTTGGAGTACAAGAGGTGTAATATCTGGGTCATATTGTATCTCACGAGGGTGTTAAGGTAGACCCTAGCAAAATTAAATCCATTAATGAATGGAAGGTCCCCACAACCATAAAGCAGTTACGAGGATTTCTTGGGTTAACAGGGTATTATCGCAAGTTTTTTAAGAATGATGGGAGAATAGTAGCACCTTTAATAGCATTATTGAAGAAAGATGCATTTTCATGGACTCTTGAAGAAGCTAAGGACTTTGAACATCTTAAAGATGCAATGTTACTAGCACTAGTCTTAGCTACGCTAGACTTCACAAAAACCTTTATTGTGGAATGTGATGCCTCAGGAAATGGAATTGGTGTTAGATTGGAGATTTCTGTGGTGTATTTTTTCAGAAGTAAGACTCGGAATATCCATAGTAGTCATTTTTTAGTCCAAAAATTAACTACTGTGGATATTCCGAGTCTTACTTTTGAGGAATTGGTGTTGTTTTAATGCTAGAAGGAAGACCCTTTGCTTTTGAAAGTCGTCCAATCAAAGGAAAGTATTTACATAAAGCTATTTATGAGAAGGAAATGTTGGCAATACTACATGCACTAAAGAAATGATGAACTTACCTAATGGGAAGACACTTCAAGGTAAAAATTGATCATGATAGTCTTAAAATTTTTTTGGAACAAAGAATATCTTCAGAAGAGTACCAAAAATGGGTCACAAATATGTTGGCTTATGACTTTGAAATCATATACAAAAAAGGGAAGCTAAATGTTGTTGCAGATGCACTCTCAAGAAAGGATGAAGAGGTGGAAGCATTGCTTTGTGCCATTTCTATTGTTGAGATTCAACAAGATGATGAGCTTAGTGAAAAATAGTCGCTTTCACTAAGTGGGCCCGCAGGTTATTTCTGGCGCAAGTCTCTTTTTAGACTATGTCTATTTTTAGACATGGTGATCATATTTCGGAAGTTGCAGGATGCTATTTGTGGATGGTTGGTCAAGTTGGAAAAATAAATGAAATTCTACTTTTAGAATATTGGGTGAAGTATATTTATATATCGTCGATATAAAAATAGAAGTGTCGATTATTATTATCTCTTAATAATAATCTGACAATAAACATCAACTTATTCTCTTGGAGCACTTAATTTCAGTGCACAAATTTGGTAAATCAGTGGGCTGAATGAATTACACAATTACTAGGGTTTACTAGTGGTTCATGCATGGAGGACTTAGTTAAAACTGAAGTGGAAAAGTTATGACAGAGTTGGAAGAGTAGTTCATGGAGTTGTTATTCAGTTTAACTCAGTTATTGGAGTTAAACTCAGTTGAGCTAGTTGTATCTATTCTAACTGAATAATACACTAGTGAGAGTGGAGTTAATTAATTAGTTAATTAATTCACAAATAATAACTCATTAATCAACTGAACAAATACAACAGTTAACTACAGTGCATGTCAGTTCCAATGGAGACCCAGTGGAGAGATAGGTGAAAGGGAAAGATGGACTATTTGTTGTGACTATAGTGATGCATT
This sequence comes from Pinus albicaulis, assembly GCA_034641835.2. Taxonomy (NCBI): domain Eukaryota; kingdom Viridiplantae; phylum Streptophyta; class Pinopsida; order Pinales; family Pinaceae; genus Pinus; species Pinus albicaulis. The sequence goes on along the minus strand of CM076583.1, from coordinate 302,848,731 downwards.
GATTGCACCACACACACATTGGAGTTGCCAATGAGTATTGCACAGTCAAGGCAAGAGTAATTCGAATTCATTCAAAGATATTTTTCAGTAAGGATTGCGTAGTGGAGGCAGGCTAGCAGGTGACAAGAAATCAGTGCATGGATTTGCAGATTTCTTCTGATTAGTGTGTGACGATTGATTGTACTAAGAGCTTGATGTACTAACCTTTGTATGAGATTGTTACATGAACTCCATGATACATAATATATGATTGTTGGGGTTTTCAAATTCAAGTTTTCCTGTTAAAAAACTGTGTTATGTACGATTGTTTTTATTTATGCTTCACATATGTTTACAATTAATTTTCCGCAAAATATTAATAGTGGAATGATTATGTATTTTGCAAGACGTTAAATATTGTGAGATCAGGGGAATCTAGATGTATGCATGCTTAGTGTATATAATTTCTACATGGTATCGAAGTAGTGTTAATTCTTGAAGATTTCAATCTTGAAGAATTGTTGAGTTTGTGTTGGTGGACAATTAAAATTTGCTACAGAAAATTCTTGGTGCAGAAGTTGAGTATACATTGAAATATATTTCAATAGGTTGTGATTGGAGTATGCCCTTGATGGGATATCAAATTACATAGCCTGGAAGGATAGGATGGAGGTGGTGTTGGAGGATAATGGACTAAAGGATTTCATCAATAGCGATGTTCCTAAGATGGGATCTAGCGATGCTGCATTACTTGACGCATGGCAAAAGAAGATAGCAAAGACAAGAAGAATTTTGTTGGAAGGTGTAAAGGACCATATTGTGTCCAGCCTTCATAGGAAATCCACTCCATTATTAATGTGGAAGGCTTTGACAGATTTTTTCCAAAGCAGCAACGACCAGAGGGAGTTGGTGCTGAAAGACAAGCTTAGAAAAATAAAAATGGAGAAGGGCGACAGTATTCCAAAATATCTCACGAAGTTTGTCCACTGTAGGGATGAACTGGGAAGTGTGACGATTAATGTTGATGATGAAGACTTGCTGAGATTCACACTCCTTTTTCTTCCGAAGGGTTGGCATAGCTACGAAGACTCTGTCAATGGTCGGGAGAAACTGTCACGATGGGAGTGACTTTGGTCGGATCTTGTGCAGGAGGAGATAAAGCGGGGTACCAGGGATGGCTCTTCATCGAAGAATGAAGAGGAAGAGAATTGTGCTTTGGCTACCAAAGCAAGGAAAGGGAAGGGGAATAAATTTCCTTCAAAATCTGATGCTAAAGGCAAGAAGCAGGACTTGTCCAAAATGAAGTGTTTTCACTGTCACGAACATGGGCATTTCGCCACTAACTGCCCACAGAAGAAGAAGAACAAGAAGGCTGCTGGAGCTACAGCTGGAGAGGCCTTAGCCTTGAACTTTGAACTTTATTTCTCTTTTCTCACATGCTTTGTTTAAAGCTATATGGGATTGGTGTGGTATCTTGATAGTGGTGCGTCTTTCCATATGACGAGAGACAAGGAATTGTTTAGTGACTTGGAGGAGAAGGACCTCCAGATGCATATAGAGATGGGCGACGATGGTCAATACAGTGTGACCAACATTGGGACCATTACCTTTGAGAGGGAGTTCGGTAATCCATTATTGTTGAAGGATGTTATGCATGTTCCAGGTCTGAAGAAGAACTTGGTCTCGGTCTCAATGTTGGAAGACAAAGGTTATGATGTTATTTTCAATGAGGGAAAAGCCTTCCTTAGACATAAAACAACGGGTCAAACCAAGAAGATAGTGATTCGAGTTAAGAATATCTACAAGATGGAGGTAGATGGCTGCACTGCAATGGTGGGAAAAGTAGAAGAAGTGGTGAGCCAGGATGAGGGATAATTATGGCACATGAGGTTGGGCCATCTTCACCATGGTTCTTTGAAGATTTTGTAGTATATTTCTACTGGACTTCCCAAAGTTACTCTTGCATAGTCAGATCAGTGCAAGGGATGTACTATGGGTAAGTTTGTGAAGACCACCTTTCATGAGAAGGAGAACTGTGCTTTGGTGATCCTAGAGAGAATTCACACAGACATGTGTGGACCTTTCTCGGTTGCTTCGACATCAAAACACATGTATTATGTTATATTTGTTGATGATTATTCTCGTAGATGTTGGATCTTATTCATCCAGAAGAAGAGAAAAACATTCTCAAAGTTCTGAGAGTTCAAATCATTGGTGGAGAAGGAGTCGAGGAAGCAAGTGAAAGCTCTACAGAGCGATAATGGTGGTGAATACATCTCGGGCGAATTCAAAGACTTTTGTAGCAAAGAAGGAATTCGAAGAGAACTCATAGCACCTCATAACCCACAAAAATATGGGGTCGCGAAGAGGAAAAATAAAATGATCATGGGTGCTACACGAGCGATGCTACATCACCTGGCCCTGCCAATGCACTTGTGGGAAGAAGCATGCAACACTGCGTTTTATGTGAAAAACCATTGTCCTCATAGAGTACTTGGCAAGAATTCACTTGAAGAAGCTTTTACTGGTAAGAAGCCTGATATTTCTCATTTGAAGATTTTTGGCTCATCTGTTTACATTCATGTGACAAAGGATGCCAGGAAGAAGCTGGAGCTAACTGCAGAAGTTGGGATATTTGTGGGGTACACAAAAACACCCCATAATTATCGTGTGTATTTTCCAGACTGTCGGATGACTTTGGTGCGATGGGATATAAAATTCAATGAGGTGAAAGCCATGAAGTTGTCGCTTGAGAGGGAGCTACACTTGCATGTAGAGGAGGAACTTCTCATTCCCAAAGATGAGCCTCTAGATGTGGATCAGCCACAGGATGAGATTCATGGAGTGGAGGAGTCCACTCATGCAGAACCAAACATCAAACAAGGCAGAAAGAATACCACAAAAGCTGAGAGACTGAAGCTTGATGCGGCACAAAATGTAGGAGTCCCTACATCATAGCAAAAACAGAGACAATCACCTGACCGATTTACTGGATACGTGGCTCTTATGATCAAGTGTGTCTTGACAGAGCCATCTTCTTTCGAACAAGAAGTGCAGGAGGCCACATGGGTAGATGCCATGGTGGAGGAGTATTACTCCATTGTCAAAAACAGTGCCTGGGAGATTGTTCCAAGGCCGGTGGGTAAATAATTTGTAGGATCAAGATCGATCTACAAGGTAAAGAAAGCTGCTGATGGAAGCGTCGGGAAGTATAAGGCAAGATTTTTTGCCTGGGGTTTCTCACAGATCGAGGGGATTGATTATGAAGAAACCTTTGCACCTGTCGCACAGTATTCTTCCATAAGGACCATTCTTGATCTCTCAGCGTAGATGGGTTGGCACATCCATCAGATGGATGTGAAGACTGCGTTCCTTAATGGGATCATTGAGGAAGAGGTGTACATTGAGCAGCCTGAAGGATTTGAGATCTTCAGCACTGAGACGCATGTTTGCAGGCTCAAAAGAGCGTTGTATGGGCTGAAGCAAGCACCTTGTGCTTGGTACACATAGATTGATAGCTATTTCACTGGACTTGGCTTCACCAAGAGTGAGGCAGATGCAAACCTGTACCAAATTGTGGTGGAAGGTAAGCTTTTAATCTTTGTTCTTTATGTTGATGATTTAATACTAACGGGTGATGAGTAGCTAATACACTCATGCAAGGCAGATCTTGCAAAGGAGTTTTAGATGAAGGATTTGGGCCTCCTTCATTATTTCCTTGGATTGGAAATATGGCAGCAGGAAGGTGAACTGTTTGTTTCTCAAAGAAAGTATGCCTGGGAGATATTAGAGAAGTTTCACATGCAAGGATGCAAGCCTATCGACACTCCTCTTCTAGGAAATTGGAGGAAAGAGGATGCTACATCGACAGAGGTAGTGGATGCCACTATTTATCGACAGTTGGTGGGTTCGCTCATGTATTTAGTTAATACAAGACCGTACATATGTTATGTGGTGAACCAGCTTTTACAAGCGATGGTTAAGACTACCAAGCTCTTTTGGAAGGTAGGCAAGCATGTTTTGAGATATCTTAGGGGCACATCTAAGTATGTCTTATGGTACAGATAGACGGATGAGGTGAAGTTGCATGGCTTCATGGATGCAGATTGGGCAGGCAGCCCAACAAACAGAAAGAGCATGTCAGGAGGGATTTTTAGTATCGGATCTACGTCAGTTTCTTGGTACAATAGGAAACAAAGATCCATGGCACTCAGTTTAGTGGAAGTAGAATACATGGCAGCAATTCAAGTTGCATGTGAGGCTATCTGGATGAGGAAGATCCTGGTTGGTTTGTTCGGTTCACATTTAGATCCTACAGTGATACATTGCGATAATCAGAGTTTCATTAAAATCTCGATTAATCCTATGTTTCATGATAGATATAAACATATTGATATCTGGTATCATCATATCAGATATTGTGTGCAACAGAAGATCATGTTGCTTCAGTACATTCCTATGGAAGATCAGGTTGCAGATATTATGACGAAGGCGCTCACCAGGAGAAAATTTAAATACCATAGAGGCAGAATCAGGGTGAAGGATAATTCCTATCTTGTTGAGAGGGAGTGTTGAGATTCAATAAGATGATCAGCATAGTGAAAAAGAGTCTCCTTCACTAAGTGGGCCCACAGGCTATTTTTGGCGCAAGTCTCTTTTTAGACATGGTGATCATATTTTAGAATTTGTACGATGCTATTTGTGGATGGTTGGTCAAGTTGGAAAAATAGATGAAATTATATTTTTAGAATATTGGGTGAAGTCTATTTATAGATCGTCGATCTAAAAATATAAGTGATGATTATTATTAGCTCTTAATAATAATTCGACAAAAAACATCAACTTATTCTCTTGGAGCACTTAATTTCAGTGGACAGATTTGAAAAATGAGTGGGCTGAAGGAATTACGCAATTCCTAGGGTTTACTGGTGGTTCATGCATGGAGGAATCAGTTAGAACTGAAGTGGAAAAGTTATGACAGAGTTGGAAGAGTAGTTCATGGAGTTGTTATCCAGTTTAACTCAGTTATTGGAGTTAAACTTAGTTGAGCTAGTTGTATCTAGTCTAACTAAATGATACAATACTGAGAGTGGAGTGAATTAATTAGTTAATTAATTCAAAAATAATAATTCATTAATCAAATGAACAAATACAACAGTTAACTACAGTGCATGTCAATTCCAGTGGAGACCCAGTGGAGAGATAGGTGAAAGGGCAAGATGGAATATGTGTTGTGACTATAGTGATTCATTGATTGCACCACACACACATTCGAGTTGCCAATGAGGATTGTGCAGTCAAGGCAAGAGTAATTAGAATTCATTCAGAGCTATTATTCAACAGGGATTGCACAATGGAGGCAGGCTAGCAGGTGGCAAGAAATCAGTGCATGGATTTGCAGATTTCTTCTTATTAGTGTGTGATGATTGATTGTACTGAGAGCTTGATGTACTAATATTTGTATGAGATTGTTACATGATCTCCATGATACATAATATATGATAGTTGGGGTTTTCAGCTTTAGGATTTCCCATTAAACAACTGTGTTATATGCAATTGTTTTTATTTATTCTTCACATGTATTTGCAATTAATTTTCCACAAAATACTGACAGTGGAATGATTCTGTATTTTGCAAGAAGTTAAATATTGTGAGATCAGGGGAATCTAGATGTATGCATGCTTAATGTATATAATTTCTACATCTATTATCTAACCAGATTGAATAACCGAAGCAAGGGATGAATGGAAGAAGGACAAAGAAGTCTGGACACTCGTTCAAATGTTGCAGCAAGATCCTAGTACATATAATAGATTTAGTTGGAAAAATGATTCCTTATGGTAAAAATATCGCTGATATATTTGTAAGAATTCCCAACTAAAACAAATTATTCTTTTTAAATTCCACACTTCTCCTTTAGGAGGACACTCGGGATTTTTACAAACTTACCACAGGGTGAAGAAAGATTTTTTTTGGGATGGCCTTAAATCTGATATTCAAAAGTTGGTGGAAGAATGTTTGGTTTGCCAGCAAAATAAAGTGGAGACAATTAAGACCCTAGGTCTTCTAAAAAATTTATCCATTCCAAGTCAACCTTTGAAGGATATTTCAATGAATTTTATCACAAGTTTACATAGTTTTGAAGGAAAGAGTGTCACCATGGTGGTAGTTGATAGAATTACCAAGTATGCTCACTTTTGTGCATTATATCATCCATTTAAAGCAAGTATAGTTGCTACTGCATTTATGGAAACAATTCAAAAGCTACATGGAAACCCAAATATTATTATAAGTGACAAATATCCCATTTTTACTAGAAATTTTGGATGGAATTATTTCTTATTCGGGTACTCAACTAGCTCATATCTCATCCTACCATCTGTTAGAGTCGGTCCTTACAGCCCTCTGTCAGAGATCATTTCGCTTTTTGCATATCATTTTTAGGTGTTCGTCTGCTCCACTGTCGCATTTCATAGGCACGATGGATCGGCGAGGGGTCCGTTGTCTAAGTCTATTCTTGTGCTATGTAGGGCTAATTAAAATTCTCAAAATCATCAAGTTCATGGTCATTTATCCATGAATTTATAAATGATTAGTTCGTTTAAAAGATTTTTAAATGGCATAGGGTTTCTACCCTGCATACATAATAAAGGTAAGCCTGAGTTGCATGAGGTTTGCTCAAAAGATTTTATTTCAGCCGCTATTATCAAAATATTTGAATTCATTTGGTCCAAAACCGTTTAGGAACTAGAAATCATTAACCACGAAGGAATTGTATTTACTTACCATATGTTTCAGAGAAAGCTCGATATTTTCCTTCTCCCCCCAAAGTCAAATGCCAAATCCCTACAAAGAGACAACAAGTATCATCAGTCCAAGATTCAGAAAAGTAATGAAAAAGCCAAAGAGCAGCATTATATTAAGGGATTGAATGTCGAAGTGCCAAACATTATAAAAGTGGGTCATGGAGTAAATTTAAAATCAAGTCTGATTTTATGAGATATTTTCTTCATGACATAAACCCATATGGTGTTAATCTTATTTAAAAACAAATCCAAGGCGTAAATCGAGCCGGTGAAGTCAAGGTCAAATTCAGAGCTTGCAAAGTTGTAATCGGAATCACAAAGGGCATACGCGCAGAGGAGGCGCGCTACTCATATAGAGCGTGCTACGCATATAACATCACCAGCCAGTGTTAAATACCAAGGGCGCTACGCACTTGCTGCGTGCTACGCATTGGGTGAGCGCGCTACCCATACAGTCTCAGAGCCGAAATTTGTTGCCCTTGCGTCCAATTTCATGCCCAAACACCTTAATCGGCTTGCAAGTAGGTTCTCCACCATTGTTAAGTGATTTTTGAACAGGATTGTGGTGTTTTTAAAGTGGGGAAATTAGTGTGTTTGATGTGGAGAAAAGTGAACCCTATGTTCATAGCAGATTCATTTCTTAGGGTTTTGAATACATGTTGATGGTCTTGTGAAAGATTTCCCAGCTTGTATTGTTGATATATATACCTATGCATCTATTGCCAAAGTGTCACGGCCCTCACGCTCTCAGTTTGCCATCTCACCACTGCTGTCACTATGATTGTCATCCTCATTTTAGCAATGCTCCTTATTCATGTTTTCACATAGTCTCATGATTCACTTGTCCATATCCCCATTAACATTATCGGAACACTGTTATCATTGCTATGGTTTCACTAGGGTCATTGTCATTGTTTCCTGTTCTCCATTGACAAAACACAGTCTCATACTCATTTTCCCCTTTGACAAATTTTAGCCAGCATTACAAAGGCTGCACACTACATTACACTTTTTACTCATTTGTCAAATTCCCTTGTGACTTGTGCTTGACCTGCGGGACAAGCATCCACTTAACAGAGCTATTACCACCGTGGCTTGTTTTCCTATGATGCTTTGGTACATATGTGACATATTTGGGTTTTGAGCATACATTGAAACCTTCACTACACCTATATCAACATACATATTGCAGACATCTTGTTTTCAAAGCCATGTCAGAGACGGATTCAGCATTAAGGCAGGCAAGGAAAGTGATTCCATGTTATGAGGCAGTTGCAAAGCCACTGAGGGTTCTGCACGTGAAGGGTAAAAGGTAGAAGTATCCCAAAGAGGAATGTATTTCTTTGGCTCAATTGCAGGCTTGCCCGCTTGCAATGGATTGTTTTCAGCATCAGTCATGTTTCCAATAGTGTGAGATGATTTCCCAAACTCAGTATCATCATGAGTTAGCTCGCCTATTCGTGCTACATTTGCATGATGGCCGTGTGAATCTTGTTGGAGTAAACTTCATTGTGTCACCAGAGACCATTGCTCAGGCCACCGGGATACCAAACATAGAAGAGGAATGGAACAAACGACATCAGCTAGAGAAATTACACTATGAGCTATGCGATCAAACTCAGGTATAAGGAGGAAATCTGAGTTATGGTTTTTCCTTTCAGATTCCTGAAGGATGAGTTTGCACCACTGATGAAACTCATCATTCGGTATTTCAGTTGCGAGGGCAGATTCTCACGTCTCTATGCGTACCATGTCCGTTTGTTGATGCATTTCACAAGGGTACGTATGATGAACATTCCGTACTTCATGTATCGCAACATAGAGAGGATGATGATTTTTGTACAGAAGAAGACCCCAGCACAGCAGCATAGAAGTATATATCATTACGCGCTGATCAAGATCGTAGTGGTACATCAGTTGACACAGCAGGGCATTACTTGGGAGGATTTCATCTCTCGTGACTTATTTACAGCGCCGCAGCCGCCTCTCGAGGTAGTTCATGATGAGAGAGAGCCTTTACATCAGCCTGACATTCCTGAGATCGAGCATATCACTGCTCCATTGTATGTGACATACCAGCGAGGCCACAGGGCTTTATTTGCAGCTTCACGACGAGTATTATCTCCACCCGGGGTGGAAGGGGTCTCGTTGACTCCATCAGCAGAGCGAGTATTATCTCCACATGATGTGGAAGGGGTCTCGCCTTCTTCTTCAGCGTAGGTACAGTTTCAGGACAGGGGCAAGAGGCCCATGCATGATGAGGGCCCATCAGGAGGCCGGGACACTGATTTCACGATCATTGATGTTGATGCGAGCTCTCCTAGCTCGAAACTGAAAGAGATCATCCAGGAGAAAAAGGCCGAGAATGACACGCTAAAAGAGAAATTGCAGAGGGCTCAGTGGGTGATAAACTACCTGGAGCAGCGTAACAAACAGCTAGAGGATGAGCACACACTTTATGAGCTGCGGCGAATCCGTGAGGATCGACAATTGGCCCGGAAGAGACCTGGTGATATGACACCGGCTGATCGAGATTCTTGCCTCACACATGTTAACATTCATCTGGAGAAATTTTTGGCAAAGGCCAATAGAGACAAAGACATGCTTCGTCACATGAAAGGTCATTATTGGGCCCGCATGCACGTCTGCAAGGCAAAAATGAAGATTCTAAAGAGGAGGTTGAGCAGTGCACTAAAACGGCGGAAGAGGCCTGATCCACTCCGGATTTTGGCCGAGGCTTCGTTGGCTGGGCATGATACATGATGGAGGGTCTTTGCTCCGAATTTGAGCAAATTCAGAGAAATTTTTGTCATTTTGAAATATTTTGGTCTCAAAACAGATTTTTCAGCCATACGAGTAGCGCGTCGACGCGCTCGCTTATGATTGGGACACTTGCTGGAGGAAAAATTTATATTTTTGGGTTTTTCATGGTAAGTTATGCATGCTCCAGTATTTCCGAAGCATTTCATCAAGTTCTGGATGATCAAAGGGCCCAAAAACACCATGAAAACCACCTTTCTGCCACCTTTTGCACCAGCAGGAAGTACTTCTGGGAGGATGAAGTTTTGGAGGGGCAAATGAGCTCCAAATTGGGAAATTCCACTTGGGTTGGATAGCCAACATCCAGGGATTTCCCACGAGCTATCATGAGCTCAATTTGGATGCTGGGAAGTGCCCCAAAAGCAGGCTGAAAGTCGCACTACGCATATGGCTCAGGCGCGCTACGCATATAGATTTTTGGTCAATTTTTCACCTTCCAGCTCAGAATTTCGGCCAGTTGAACCAGTTTTGCTTGTGGATGAAATTTTTGAGTTATCTTGATGTAAATTTATGGTTGGCATGTAACTTGGACTCACTTTTACCTATTCTAGATGATTCACTCCTAAAAAAGTAAAAATCAAATGTAAGAATCAGTTTCCTCCCTTTTAAGAGGCAAGTTGTTTGGATGCCTATATTCTAGCTCCTTGTTTAGAATTAGTTGGAAATGCTCCTAGAAGGAGGAATTCGACCCCTAGAGGTGTGGGAAGGGGTTAGGAGGTCTATATGATGTAATTTCTGAGACATTCTACAGGTTGGACTCTTGGGAAGATTTTGGCACACTATTGTACATATTTTTCATATTTTGGTTAAGGAAAGATCAGAGGTTTTGCAGCACCTGTTGGGATTCTTGTGGATTTCAGTTATTGATGGTGTTTTCTCTCAGTTTATTGTAATTTATTTCATGTTTAATGTATGCCATTCCCTTCTTATGCTTCTGAAACTAAATGAATGAGTAAATGAGGTTGAATCCATTGATTTCAGTGCTCTGCCTTTGAATTTGTTTAGTTTTACATGTTTTCGCCTGTTTGGAGAGGATCCATGTTCTCCCTTGCCCTCTTCAGCTCCTTTTCGTTCTGATCCATCCATATACCCGATCAAAAGCATCAAGACTACTGCCTACCTCGCCCCAACTCGAATTCTGCAAAGATCTGGCCTTATCCCCGGACCCAAAATTGTTTTTCCCATTTTTTCAACAAAAACCCAAAAATCAAAATCAAACTTTCCTATCTCTTTACTAGCCTAAAATCAGTATTCATTATAAGTCATCTCAGCCCCTTTGAAAACCTTTTGCCGAGATAGACCCAGAGAGAGCCCTCTCCTGTCCTCGTAGGGCTAGCTACGAGGCTGAGCGTGGTTTGATGTAGCCTTGAGTTTTACCTTATTTCAGCCTAAGGTAGATTTGAGCACTAACATAGTGGTGACCATACTGGGGAAAAACTCAAAACATTTTCTTGTTATAGACAGAGTCTGAAGTCACGCCAGGTAGCCTTCGAAACGCTGTTGCTATGCATCAGCGAAGTAGATAAACGCTGCTTCAGTCGATCTCCGGTTTAACTTGTAATCGTAGCATTTAACTTGTAAATTTCCCCAATACGTGTATCAAGTTCAGATCTGATGGTTGATGGTGAACAACGGTTAGACATCAGAAGGCTGAAAACATTCACCTGGCGACTTTATTCACTGAAAAATCCAGAAATCAATGCTTCATGGTGACTTCACTGCAGGGAGATCAGTAGCTTTAAGATTTTCAAGATGGACCGAATCACAAGAAGATACGCTCCCATGAGCCGAGATGACATTCCAGGTTTTCCGAATAAGATGCCCAAGGTAGATTGGTCCAGGAGTCTGCCTACGTTTAACGATGATGGTAAGAAAGATGCTGCTTTACATTTGGTTAGATTTCACATGCATATTCGCAAGTTGAAGGTGGATTTTCCTGAAGATTGCTTGATGAAGATATTCCTGGCCACTCTGGAAGGTGAAGCCCAATCTTGGTATGAAAATTTTCCGCCGTCCTGTATTTACTGTTTAAAGGATTTTCATGCCCTGTTCATTGAAATATATCAAACATCTTATCCATCATTAAATTTAGTTCATGACTGTTGCAAACATGCTTCTAATTTTATTGAAAGCCTTGAGAAATATTATGAAGATGATAATTTTATGGATGATGAGATCATGGAAGCCCTATATGAAAATTCATTTCAGCAGCATAAAGACGATCATGAAAATTTGCAGCAGGATCAAGATTTTAGTGCAGTGGAAGATGAAGGAATGTTGCATCTTGACAGTCAACCGGAATTACATGAAATGGATCAGCAGTATGAGGAAAATCTGTATACTCCTTCACTTGAAATCAATAAAGACAATCATTGTTTGAGCAAAAGAAAACAAAAGGTATTATCTCCTCTGTCTGAAAATGAGATAGATCAGCTATTGAAAGGTCATGTTCCAGCTCAAGTTAACGCAGATCTGCAGTGTGCACATGGTCAAGAAGGTGATGGTGGAACTTCTTCCTTTTCTGAAATGGATGACAGTCCTGTAAGCAGCTTTATAGATCAGCAGGTTGAAGATGTCTATATGGCTGAAAATGATGAAAGAGAAGAGCTTGTTTCAGATCTGCCTACAGAAGAAGACATCATGCAAGTAAGTCCAGTTTCAATTTCAGAATGTGATAATGTCAGGACAGCTATTTCAGTTTCAGATTCAGATTGTGATAACCAAGCATACCCTGTGCTGAATCTCGTAAAGGAGAGTCTTGCTGTTGAGATCATAGACAGAGTTTTTTCATCAGAACAAAGTCTTCATAAAGAGGTAATCCAGTCAGTTGATGTACGACAAGATGGGATCTTCGCTCAAGTAAGTGAAAAAGTTTCTCTTGATGAATTTATGGTAGATGCTAGAAATGTCATGTTTGGGTATCAAGAATCAGCTGAAGTTTCTTTCCTTATGATTGATGACTGTAATGAAAATCCGGCTATCCTATCATATGAAGATGACCTACCATATTTTCAAACTGTAGAAGATCAGAACATTCAGGATTTCCATTCAGATTCTTCTTCATATGTTTCATGTGTTGAAATGTTTTTACAAGAGGAGATCTGCTCATCTACCTGTTCAGAGTTTTTTGAAGCCCAGGAGCATACTTTTACTGAAGTACATGATAAAGACAGATCAGAATCAGAAGAGAAAGACACCTTGTTCTTTCAGCAGGAGGTAAATCTTCATGTTTTTCAGGATCCAATGGCAGATTTGTTACAGTCAGCAGTGAAAGTGATTATTGCAGTGTTCAGTGATGAAGGAGATCATGGCTAGCTATGTTTTTGGATGCCCAGTTATCAGTTTGTATTGTTGACCAGCAGATCTGATCAGGGAAATCAGTCAAGAAGCCATCTGCTTGACTGGTTACATTGGAAAGCCAATTATACATGATTGTACATATTTCATTAGTATGCAGGTGGTTGTCATCATGATTCCAAATCTTGATGGACTGCTGCCTTTTTCCCAAAAGCTTTGTAAATTCTTGTTTTAAGTCAGTCATGAGTCATTTGTGTTTGGTCTGTTGAGTCAGTTTTTTCAAGCTATTTCAGTTTGCCATCGAGTCGGTTTGAGTCAGTTTTGGTCTAATTTCAGTCAAGTCTGCAGTCAATAAATGTATCAAAAGTTTTGTGTTATCTGTTTAAATAATGACTCCATCGCCCAATGGATGAAGGCACTGTCTAACTCCCCCAGAGATCTGCCATTCTTGGCATCTCCTTGGAGCCACCATCCCCCATTGGAGCCAATGTTAGAGTCGGTCCTTACAGCCCTCTGTCAGAGATCATTTCGCTTTTTGCATATCATTTTTAGGTGTCTCGCTCGTTCCACTTCGTTGCATTTCGCTAGGGGCATACCATGGACTGATGAGGGGGTCTGGTTGTCTTGTGTTTCCTCATGCTTGTACCTGCAGGGCTAATTAAAATTCTTCAAAAATCACTGAAGTTCATGGTCATTGCATTCATGGTCATAAATGATTAGTTTCGTTAAAAAGAGTCTTTAGTCCTAGAGTCTAGGGTTTTCAGTCCTTTGCATACATGTAATAAAAGCCCGCAGGCCATGAGGTTGGTTTCAAAATATTTCTATTTCACGTTTTTATTATCACAAACATTTGAAGACATTTCTAGTCCAAAACTCTGTTTTGGAACTAGAAATTGTCAAACTTCATTTTTTGCAATAATTGTATTTGTTTCACCATAAGAAGTTTCAGAGCAAGCCTCTGATCTTTTCCAAAGTCAAATGCCAAATCCCTGCAAAAAGACAACCAAGTACCATCAGTCCAAGACTCAGAAAAAGCAAGGAAAAGCCAAAGAACAGCATTATATTAAGTGATCGAATGACAAAGTGCCAACATTATAAAAGTGGGTTATGGAGTAAATTTAAAATCAAATCTGATTTTATGAGATATTTTTCTCCACATATAAACCATGGTAAACAATTCATTTGCACGAATCCTCAAGGCAGAAATCGAGCTGGTGAAGTTGAAGGCCGAAATCGTGTTTTGCAAAGTTGTGGCCGGAATTGGAAGTGTGCGCTACGCGCAGAGGAGGCGCGCTACGCATATAACATCACCAGCCAGTGTTAAATACCAAGGGCGCTACGCACTTGCAGCGCGCTACGCATTGGGTGGGCGCGCTACCCATACAGTCTCAGAGCTAAAAAAAAATTTCCCTTGCGTCCAGTTTCACACCAAATCGGCACAATCAGCTTGCAAGTAGGTTTTTAATGGCCGCTCAGTGATTTTTGAACATGATTGTGGTGTTTTAAAGTGGGGAAATTAGTGTGTTTGATGTGGAGAAAAGTGAACCCTATGTTCATAGCAGATTCATTTCTTAGGGTTTTGAATACATGTTGATGGTCTTGTGAAGAATTTCCCAGCTTGTATTGTTGATATATATACCTATGCATCTATTGTCAAAGTGTCACGGCCCTCACGCTCTCAGTTTGCCATCTCACCACTGTTGTCACTATGATTGTCATCCTCATTTTAGCAATGCTCCTTATTCATGTTTTCACATAGTCTCATGATTCACTTGTCCATATCCCCATTGACATTATCGGAACACTGTTATCATTGCTATGGTTTCACTATGGTCATTGTCACTGTTTCCTATTCTCTATTGACAAAACACAGTCTCATACTCATTTTCCCCTTTGACAAATTTTAGCCAGCATTACAAAGGCTGCACACTACATTACACTTTTTACTCATTTGTCAAATTCCCTTGTGATCAAAGCAGTGACTGTTTTTATGCCAATCCACTTAAACAGAGCTATTACCACTGTGGCTTATTTTATTATGATGTTTTGGTACATATGCAACATATTTGGGTTTTGAGAATACATTGAAACTTTTGACTTCACTACACCTATATCAACATACATATTGCAGACATCTTGTTTTCAAAGCCATGTCAGAGACGGATTCAGTTTATGAGCAGGAGTATGACAGTGATTCCATAGCAGAGGGTAATGTGCCACGGAGGTCTCACAAAAGTGGCAAAGGTGGTAAGCATCTCAGGGAGGAGCCTACTTCTTTGGCTCAATTGCAGGCTTGCCCGCTTGCAATGGATTGTTTTCAGCATTAGTCATGTTTCCAATACTGTGAGATGATCTCACAAACCCAGCATCATCGTGAACTAGCTCGTCTATTTGTTCTACATTTACATGATGGCCGTGTAAACCTCACCGGAGTAGATTTCATTCTGTCACCAGAGACTATTGCTCAGGCCACCGGGATACCAAATATAGGAGAGGAATGGAACAAACATCAGCAGCTAGAGAAATTCCACTATGAGCCATACATCAAACCTGGGTATATGAGGCACCTGAGCAGGGTTTTTCCTTTCAAATTCTTGAAGGATGAGTTTGCACCATTGATGAAACTCATCATTCGGTATTTCAGTTGCGAGGGCAGATTCTCGCGTCTCTATGCGTACCATGTCCGTTTGTTGATGCATTTCACGAGGGTACGTATGATGAACATTTCGTACTTCATGTATCGCAACATAGAGAGGATGATGATTTTTGTACAGAAGAAGACCCCATCACAGCAGCATAGAAGTATATATCATTACGCGCTGATCAAGATCGTAGTGGTACATCAGTTGACACAGCAGAGCATTACTTGGGAGGATTTCATCTCTCGTGACTTATTTACAGCGCCACAGCCGCTTCCCGAGGTAGTTCATGATGAGGGAGAGCCTTCACACCAGCCTGACATTCCTGAGATCGAGCATATCAGTGCTCCATTGTATGTGACATACCAGCGAGGCCACAGGGCCTTATTTGCAGCTACACGACGAGTACTATCTCCACCCGGGGTGGAAGGGGTCTCGTTGACTTCATCAGCAGCGCGAGTATTATCTCCACCAAGGGTGGAAGGGGTATCACCTTCTTCTTCAACGCAGGTACAGATTCAGGATAGAGGCAAGAGGCCTATGCATGATGAGGGCCCATCAGGTGGTCGAGGCACTGATTTCACATTCATCGATGTTGATGCGAGCTCTCCTAGCTCAAAACTGAAAGAGATCATCCAGGAGCAAAAGGCCGAGAATGACACGCTGAAAGAGAAATTGCAGAGGGCTCAGTGGGTGATAAACTACCTGGAGCAGCGTAACAAACAGCTAGAGGATGAGCACACACTTTATGAGCTGCGACGAATCCGTGAGGATCGACAATTGGCCCGGAAGAGACCTGGTGATATGACACCGGCTGATCGAGATTCTTGCCTCACGCATGTTAACATTCATCTGGAGAAGTTGTTGGCAAAGGCCAATAGAGAGAAAGACATGCTTCGTCACATGAAAGGTCATTATTGGGCTCGCATGCATGTCTGCAAAGCGAGAATGAAGATTCTGAAGAGGAGGTTGAGCGAAGCACTAAAACGGCGGAAAAGGCCTGATCCACTCCGGATTTTGGCCGAGGCTTCATTGGCTAGGCATGATACATGATGGAGGGTCTTCGCTCCGAATTTGAGCAAATTCGGAGAAATTTTTGTCATTTTGAAATATTTTGGTCTCAAAACAGATTTTTCAGCTATACGAGTAGCGCGTCGACGCGCTCGCTTATGATTGAGACACTTGCTGGAGGAAAAATTTATATTTCTAGGTTTTTCATGGTAAGTTATGCATGCTCCAGTATTTCCGAAGCATTTCATCAAGTTCTGGATGATCAAAGGGTCCAAAAACACCATGAAAACCACTTTTCTGCCACCTTTTGCACCAGCAGGAAATACTTCTGGGAGAATGAAGTTTTGGAGGGGAAAATGAGCTCCAAATTGGGAAATTCCACTTGGTTTGGATAGCCAACATCCAGGGCTTTCCAACGAGCTATCATCAGATCAATTTGGATGCCGGGAAGTTCCCCAAAAACAGGCTGAAAGACGCGCTACGCATATGGCTCAGGCGCGCTACGCATATAGATTTTTGGTCAATTTTTCACCTTCCAGCTCAGAATTTCGGCTAGTTGAACCAGTTTTGCTTGTGGATGAAATTTTTGAGTTATCTTGATGTAAATTTATGGTTGGAATGTAACTTGGACTCACTTTTGCCTATTCTAGATGATTCACTCCTAAAAAAGTAAAAGTCAAATGTAAGAATCAGTTTCCCTCCTTTTAGAGGCAAGTTGTTTGGATGCCTATATTCTAGCTCCTTGTTTATAATTAGTTGGAACTGCTCCTAGAATGAGGAATTCGACCCCTAGAGGCATGGGAAGGGGTTAGGATGCTCTATATGATGTAATTTCTCAATCCTTTTCAGAGGTTGGAGAGGTTGGACTCTTGGGAAGATTTTGGCACACTATTGTACATATTTTTCATATTTTGGCTAAGGAAAGATCAGAGGTTTTGCAGCACCTGTTGGGATTCTTGTGGCTTTCAGTTCTTGATGGTGTTTTCTATCAGTTTATTGTAATTTATTTCATGTTTAATGTATTCCATTCCCTTCTTATGCTTCTGAAACTAAATGAATGAGTAGATGAGGTTGAATCCATTGTTTACAGTGCTCTGCCTTTAAATTTGTTTAGTTTTGCATGTTTTCACCAGTTTGGAGAGGATCCATGTTCTCCCTTGCCCTCTTCAGCTCCTTTTCATTCTGATCCATCCATACACTTAATCAAAAAGCATCAAGACTACTGCCTACCTCGCCCCAACTCGAATTCTGCAAAGATCTGGCCTTATCCCCGAACCCAAAAATTGTTTTTTCCCATTTCTCCAACAAAAACCCAAAAAATAAAAATCAAACTTTCCTATCTCTTTACTAGCCTAAAATCAGTATTCATTGTTCATTATAAGTCATCTCAGCCCCTTTGAAGATCCTTTGCCGAGATAGACCCGGAGAGAGCCCTCTCCTGTCCTCGTAGGGCTAGCTACGAGGCTGAGCGTGGTTTGATGTAGCCTTGAGTTTTACCTTATTTCAGCCTAAGGTAGATTTGAGCACTAACACCATCCTCAATTTCATGTTCAAACTGAGATAGTGAACAAATTTTTGGAAGGATATCTTCGTTGTTTTTTATTTGATAAACAAACACAATGGGTCAAGTGGTTACCTCTAGCTGAATGGTGGTATAACGCTTCCTTCAATATTGCAACAAAAATGAGCCCATTTATGGCACTTTATGGCACTTTATGGGTATCATCCACTGTCCATCACATCATATTTAAGAGAAAAGTCTAAGGTTCAAGCAGTGGAAGATCACATCGAGCATCAAAAACAAGTTCTCCAACTATTAAAGGATAACCTAAATTTGGCACAAAATCGAATGAAACAACAGGCATATCAACATCGCAGCGAGAGAAGTTTTTTTGTAGGAGTCTAGGTATTTTTATGGCTGCAACCATACAAAAAAATGTCCCTCAAGAAAGCTGGTAAGGATAATAAATTATCTCTAAGGTACTATGAACTTACAAGGTGCTGCAAAATATTGTTACTATGGCAAACAAATTGGAGCTTCCTGCTTCTTTGCGAGTGCATCCAATTTTCCATGTTTCATGCTTAAAGAAGGTTACAGGTGACAAAATTGCTATTCAAACAATATTTCCAGAACTTGATAATGAAGGAAAAATCATATTGGAACCTGAAGCAGTCAGAGAAACAAGAACTTGACAGTTATGAAATCGATAAATTTCAGAGTATCTCATCAAGTGGAAGAACTTACCCACTGAAGATTCTACATGGGAGGATGAGAATTTTGTACAGAAGCATCCAGAGCTAATTAAGCATTTAGGAAAACACTTTTTTGAAGGAGAGGGGCATGTTATGTAATATTCCCAATTAGTCATGAACTAATTGGAATATTCATTTTTGTTTTATACTTTTTTTAAAGAATAAAAGAGAAAAGGAGGTCCATAATAATCCTTAAATGTGAATAAATCATTGCCAAATGTAAAAAGGCTAAATCTTGGCTGCTAAATCAAGCACCCTTAGGTGTGAAAGGGGCTTTACATTTTGACTAGGTCAACCTTGACCAAATCTACAGTGATGTCTTGAAGGAGTGGCCATCAATGAGGCACAACGCAGTTTTAGATGGAGATGCCTTGTGTGAAAGAGGTGATATGATTGGAAGTGGTTTAGGGTTTGCAAGATCTTACCTTATAAAAGGAAGAGGATAGTAGCATTAGAAGGTTGTTGATGATTATTAGATTTTTAAATATATTGGCTATTTAGACATATATCTTTATCTTGCTGTTTGTTATCACCCTAGTAATTTCTAAATATTGTGGCCTTTTTATTTTTAGTTTTAAGAAAATTAGGGGTAACCACAAACCTACTTTGGAAATCTAGGATCTAGCCTTCCTAAATTTTAGAGAGGACTCTCTCTTTATGATTTAACTTTGTTTTTTGTTTAATATTTTAGGCTAGTTATGATAGTTCAATTAAATTTTTTTTTTTGAAATGTTTGGTGGAAAATAATATTACTTAAAGACAAATTAAAGAGGGATCTACTAGTCCATTGGGATATGGAGTCAAAATCTAGCAAGCAGAACTAGAAGGCAAGGCCAAGAGGATGCTAATGTATTCAGGGCAAGGTAGATAACCCTCTGAGATTTGGATAGATTTTTTTGATGGGATGGCTTGCTTCGGGATAAATGGAAATGAAGAATCCTTTGATCCAGAAAAACAGGAAGGAGGCAGGGGTCAAATGGTACTAGGAGCAATTAATAATTCCTAAATCTGGAAATCAGCAGAAAACATTTAAATGATTAAGTAGTTAAGACAAGGAGTTCTAATACTAGTCCTGAAGTAATACTCCTACTTAATCATTAAGATTGAAAAAAATATATGAAATGAATGGAACTCAGAAAGTAAACAATGACAAGATAGATGCACTTTACTCTTCAAATTATCGCATGAATCCTGAATTATGAAGTCCAATTGGAAATTGTCTAGACTGCTGCTTTGAAATTGACACAAATGAGCCTCCAATGTACCATCGAAATGTCTATAATGTTCTTAGCAATTTTATTCCACCCTAAACACTTCATAAACTGAAGTATTTATACAAATGTTTATTACAAAATATCCTACAGAAATCTAGGAATAAATCTAGGAAATAAAAATATCTTTACACATTAAGAGGGACAGCTGCTTAACAACTTAGCAAGTTATCCTCTTATCTAGAAAAAATAGTGATATCTTATCTAACAAAAAACTGTTTGTTGAATAGATTTCCATGCTTGCTGGCATATTGCAAAATATCTTTTTAGAATATGTATTCACTGATACTTTTTCAACTTATACTCTTTGACCCTGTACTTTATCTCTGATACTCTTTCATGCTATTTATTAAACATTTCACTGCTGTAAAAAGGAAATTACGACAGTCAAATCAGCTAGCTGTCATTTTTATTTCTGATACACTTTGACTTTGGCCTTTCACCCTGATACTCTTTAAACTAATACTTTGACATTCAACTGCTATAAAAAGAGATTTCTCAGCAGTAAAAATTCAAAATCAAGTACTATGTTATTTCTTTTCTTTTCAAACTGATTTCTTCATTTGCACTGTCTTCCACTGTTTTCTCCTTTGCTGCTATAATAAATATGTGAAGGTATACCATTGTTCAGCATCTAGAATCTTCATACTTTTCAACTTTTTGTAATTCTCATCTGCTTCAATGTACTTAGCAAAATTTGGCTTAATCACAAATAAGTGTTTGATTTCATTCTGAAGGAAGAATAAATCTTCAATGTATTTGAGAACCACTTTCCCTGTTGGAGATCCCTATGGCAATTGCTTATTAATCTGTTCTTTGGCATGATCTCTGATCTTCTTATCATATTATTTCTGGTCCATTAATTTGTCATTGAAAACATGTATGTATGGGATACTTTCTTGTCTTAGCATGGTATACTTAGCTAAAAACTTGGTGATGGAAAAATTCATAGCATCACATTTCTCTTTCAAGTTACTCATGAAAATTTTCTTTGTCAATACCATTTTGATCTGAAATATAGCTTTTGTCCTATCCTCTATCTTCAATTCTTCTAGCTCATTCCTATTCTTACTGTTTAAGAAGGTAATTAAACTTTGTTCCTGTGTTGGTTTGTCTACTAATTCTTCTATAGTCCTTTGTATTTCATTTTGAGCTTCCAGAAGGAGGTCCCTTTATTCATATATTATCTGAATTGATGGCCATTGAAGATTTATGGCCTCAATGATGTTGTTCCATAGATGATTTCTTATGTAAGAAATATGAGTGGTAAAACTCAAATGCTTCTGAAGATTCTTGACTTGTTCTTTAAGCCTTTTGGATATTTTTCATAATTATTAGCATTAATCAATGTTGTTTTATTTGATACCTCCATATTCTGGATCTTTTTCTTCAAACTGTTTATTTCATTGGTTTTCAATGTCATTTCTTCCATTGCCTTGAAAATTTTCCATGCATCATTAGTCTGCTGCACCTGTGATGTTGAGGATTCAGTATTGGAAGTGGTAGCTAATTGCACTAACACTACAGTTTCTAGTGGCTCTTTGGGTGTGAAATTATCTCCCAATGTAGAAGGAACAACAGCTATAATAATAGGAATAACTATGGGAATGGTGGAAGCATCTGTTTCCTTCACAATTTTCTTTTCTTTCATCAGTAAATCCAATTGACTTTCCATGTCCTTGATTTGAGCAGTAAGCTTTATGATCAATTGCATCATATCTTCTTTCTCTTTCTGTTCCTGAAGTATTTCTTTGCTCTGTGGATGTTCACTTTGAGGAAGTTTTAATTGTTTCCTCAAAGCAGAAATGTCATCATTTTTCTTTTTTATTAATACTTCAGCAGCTTGTACATTAGATGGATCCACTCCTATTTGTAGAATCAAGTCTTCTAAAGCTTTGATCCTTAGATATTTTTCATATAGGGAGCCTTTATCAAGCTTCATCTGATCTTGCAAGTTGATGATAGTATTTTTTAAATTGGTTACACTCATGGCCTTTGTTACCACAGTGGAATATAACATCTCTAAGCTATGCCTATGAAATTCTATCTGATCCAACTCATGTACCTTTTCAATATCTACTTCAAATTCCTTCATTTTTTAATCAGCCATTTTTTTAGGAGTGGAATTAGTAGGTTGTAAATAGGACATGATCATTTTATTTGAAGAATAATCAAATGCTGAAAGCAATCTATCTTGATTTCCTGGCTTCTGCTTGAGGAATTGAGAATAAATCTCACTTTTAATCTCCTCATTTCTTTGTTTGATTTGTTTATATTTGTCTTTAGTATCCAAATCCTTCTCTTCAGCTATTTGAGAAGAAGAAGTTTCTATATTCACCTGTTTTTCAATCACTTGGGTCTCTTTTCCTTTGAGGCTTCCTGTTCTCTTTCAATTTCTGTCAATGTCTCCTTTATTATTGTAGTTGCCTCATCATTAATAACCTCTGGTTCATCTTCCACTTCAATGAGTTTTTCTTTGCCAATGGAGCCAAATCTCAGCCTTTTATTGTAGATAAGTTTAAATTTTGTATCTGTTGTAGTTTTTGATGTATAGGCACCTTCCTCTCTACTCCTTTTGTTTGAATTTTCTGGCTCTTTAGGAGTTACCACAGCAAGTGTGGTACCCACTTTTTCCATTGGTTTTGTTTTTACAGTCAAATCAACCAATGTATTCTCTTACCATTCTTCCTGATTAGCATATTTTTCAATATCAGGTTTTGCTTCATGTATAAAAGGAGGTAATTTGCACTTAAATATGATACTACTCAATAGACCTTGGGGGTCATAATTCTAAGGAAAACTCACTTGGAATTTCAATTTTGGAAATCTGTTTTGTATCTCTTTCTCAACATCCCTGTTATTCACTATAAATGGTCCATTTTGATTTTTCAGTTTAAACTGAGTCTTCTTTTTGGATGCCATGAAATTGATGGAATCATCATTCAAAACCTGCCTTAAATATTCTAGAGCAAAGACTCTTAGAGTCAAAAATTTAGGTAACTTATAAGGAAGAAAATTGGTTCCAAAGATTCTTAGTTCAGTGTGCTTCTCATATAAGTACCAGTCTCCCATTTTACACTATTTTGATAGCTGTAATATTCTTTTCATCTCTTCATTTATTCTGGGCTGTTCAGACTTATGAAGTAAATTCATTGCTAGCCTAATAAATAAATCAATGAAGTCTATATAGTTATATTCATTTCCTTCCTTTCTCAACAAAGATGTCCAGAAAACAACTGATAGAGGCTGGCCCTCTACATTCATCTTCTGCAGTGCTATAGGAAAATGATATGCTTGTGAAAATAAGAACAAATGGAATAAATAGGAGGAATACCTAAACACCCCTTCAGTGGGTAGCTTATTCAACTGGTGGTGTATGGAATCAACAATAAATCTGGCAAAAACAAAGACCACGACATGAGGTTCTCCAAGGGATAAAGTGGATAAAAATCCAAGGATAGACTCATCAGTAAACTCATCAGTAAAGTATCCTAAGATGAAGGATAACATTGAAATAACATGTCTAGAACCCTCTGGGAATTTGGATGTGGAATATGGAGGATTCAACTTTGGGATATCCACATGGCTGGGCATGAAGTTTTGGAAAATCATGAATCTTTTAGGGAAATCTAACCCTAAATATAATTGAGTCAGGGCTTCAATGGATAATGGGACTGCCCTAGGGTCAAATTGCAACTACAACATCTCATTAATTGACTCAGCAGTAGTAGAAAAGAGGATTTTCCTGTCGCTAGTTACAATGGATCTTTGATCTGGGACATAATACTTTTGGCATAGTCTTATCAAGTCCTGACCAGGATGTGTCACTGGGACTATATATTTAGGTAAGTTTTTATCCTAGAGGGGAATTTCTTCTTTGTCTAAAAACTTCTCATGACACCAATTATGTACCTCTAATAGATTAAATTCTACTAGAGGGATAATTTATTCACTGGAAACTGGAGGTTGAAGAGGATTTACAGTGACAGTGGACTTAGCAGTGATAGCAGGGGTAGAATTTGGAACTTTTTCTGCATCAGTTTTAGGAGGTTTTAACCCTCCAGGCTTAACAGGCTTTGATCCTCCAGCCTTAGGTGTGAATTTATTTTTTTTCATTTTGAATTAACTATAGCAAGATTAAATAGTTTTCTATAGTGGATTTTTCTTCAACAGAGGGTAATTGAGCAATTTGATGGGAAAGGATGATAGAAGTGGACAATTCAATGCTAAATTTTGGAATTTTAGGGCACAAGAAACAGCTTAAGACATAAAATGCAGGTTTTCTAAATGAATGGGACTGTAAAAAGAGGTTTTAAGGTTTTCAGTGAGTTTCAAAACCTTTTAAACCTTGGATTTTTTTTTTCGCAGGGTCTGGACTCAGAATTTTAGCTTCAAAATGAGGTTTTATGCAACTAGAAATTTTGGGAAAAATTTGTGACGGTTTGCCCTCTTTTCCAAGGTTTTGGTACAGAATTGATGCACACTTTTACTCTTGGTATCTTTAATTGATTCACTTGACGGTCGAAACTGTGAAATTGCAGGCGAAATTCTGAAAAATACCTGATTTGCAAGTATGTTGATAACTGAAACAAAGGGTTTCTAAAGCTTTTGGGTGATTCCTTGATTGCTGATTCAGAAAAATGACTTCAAAGAGTCTAAAAACAGTAGACAACAATTGAAATGCAGTTTAAAACAGGAATTCGGGCTTCAAAATGTAGTGGGAGTTTTTTATAACAGCGGGAATGTGTGTAATAGTCGGGCATGGCATAATACATATATAACATAAATAAAAACATATAAAAAAGGTTTTATTGTTTTGCTATAAATATTTAAACTATGTCATAAATGCCAGTCAAATCACGAATGGAAGCAGTTTTTGTTTTATGAACGCAAAAAACATCAGTGGTTTTCGCACTGGGTTGGGGTGGTAGCTGGTTTCACTCCAAACAAATGCGACTGTATCAAGAAATGACACGTCACCAGAGGCAGTAAACAAAAAAATGGCAATTTCGTGCTCATTTGGATATTTGTCGATTGATTAGTTTGGGAGCACGAAACTGGAGGTCCATTGTCGGATCTAGAAAGAGTGAGCGAACGGTCAGGATGAGATCTGAAAGTTGTGGTAAAATAAAGGGTGGGACCGGGCGGCTTGAGCACGGGCAGTGAAACTTTAATAATATATGACCAAAGTTTATTCAAATGGTAATGCAGTGTATATTGTTTACAAAGGTTTTAAATGAGTGGTAATATATATCAAAGCTTTTGTAACCATATATATATATATATATATATATATATATATATATGCGGGGTATATGTTCTACAAAGGGTTTTTAATAAGCAGTGATATACATATGTCGAATGTGCATGAGGCGGGGTTTGCTTTTAACCAAAGGTTTAATTTATATACAAAACATGAGGTTTTATACATCGGGGAAGGTAAAAGGCTTAGGATAAATAATATTAGGCCTTTAACCTTAGGTTTAAGCAATGTGGGAAATGGTATTTAAGTATTATAAAGGCGCAAAGATCAACTTTATGAAACTTAGGATAAAATGATATAATGGGGGAAATATTTTTCACTTAGACATATATAAAACATGTCTAAAGTCTTTTTGTCTTTTTATTTTATTATATAGTTATAGACTATGGAAGTGTCCATCACTATAGAGGGTGGGATATTTACATATGGTTATTTTTATGCCAAAGGGGGTGTAATTGGGGATTTTCATTTAGACATGTGGGTAATTAACTTTCGCAAAAAATCCTATATTAGTGGGTTTTTTGGGAATTTTTAAAATAAAAGGAGCTATATTAATAGGATAAGGTATTTTATAAGGAATTAGTAACTAAGTTAGAAATTAATATGACATAGGACAATGAAACACCAAAATATTTTTATATAACTAAGTAAAGTGATAATGTAAAAAGCAAAGCTTTATCATTTGTATTTTGGGCCACTTTTGACATAGAGTATAACATTTTTTGGAGGGCTTTTATGTTTTTATGAATGATGGAAATTAATCAAAAGGGATATTCTTTTTCATTAAGTAAAAGGTCTTTACTTATGAGTTTTGAAATGTAAATGGATGAATGTAGGGTAAATGATGACAGTTAGGGATTAACATAGAAATTCAACACTTTTAACTTATCAATCATTGAGCCTTGGGTTTGGTCCCAACAGAAGTCAAAGAAATGCTCCGAGCCTCTTTGATTGAGAGTCTAGAATGAAAAATAACTATACGGGAGGGGAAATTAGTGATTTTTCCTGGTGAAAAGTATTTACATGATTCTCCCACTTCTTTCTATCTACCCAAATTTTAATCTAACATTTTGTCTTCCATTTTGTAGGTGCATTTGAGCTAGCAACCTTGAACATTTTATTCTTTTGAAAGCAATAAGAATTTTCTAAATATACCTTATATCATCTGAGGGCTCAGATTAAACTGACGAGCACCTCTTTATTCTCTACCTATCTACTAATTAATCAGGATTAAACAGTCTGACTAATCTTTATTCACTATTCTACAACAAATAAATTGAAACATGACAAGTCAAGATTTAAGCAGTTCAACTCATCATGGATTATGGCATTTATTAACACTCTACCATAATCATCAGTAAAAAGTAGTGTCATTTAGACTTGCACACTTTCATGTTTTAATTCTTTTTCTTTGGGGTATATTATTTTTTCTAAGTCCTTTGATCTTTCTTTTAGGACTTTTACCGTCTTTTTGATTTTCTATTTTTTTATTTTTTATAAAATATGGGAAAACAACTTGCAGAAAGCAAGGTATGTAGATATTTTTACAAGAATATCATAAGTTAATTCCAAATTATGAATCCTATACTTATAGGACCCTAACACTATTTATCTGAGAATGAATGTTGTTTAGCATTGGGTGTTCCTGGTCGGGAATCCCACCTCTTCCCATTGAGTAGATCTAGGGACAGTTTGCATTGTATTTTCCACTATCTGGCTAAAGTCCAAGCTTCTTCTTTCAACTAAAATGCAGATCTTGTTGAGGGTTTAGTTTTCTTTGCAAGTTTCAGCAAGTGGAGACTAGATATTTCAGATCTAGGCCATTTTAGTGCTCCTTTTCAGTGGAGGAGAATTATACTTCATTGTGAGGAGAGTATTGGAGGACTTGAGCTTCATTTTATGATCTTGGCATGTGGCCAACCACATTTTGATCCCTAAAGTGCAATTTGGCTTCCAGATCTGCGTTATTCCTGTAGGTGCAGTTGCAGGGTGTTTTGGCACACCATTTGGAGAGTTTGTTTTCAAGTGTTGGGGATTTTACCTTCACTTTGGAGATCCATTGGAGGAAATAATTCTCTTGTACATATCAGATCATATCCATTTTCCAGATCTAAACATTTCATTAGATTTGTAGTCTTAGATCTCATATCTACAACTTGTCCATGGTGTAATGCTGAAAACCCCAAGGGGAATTTTTAGAGGAGCCTATATAGTGTATGGAACTGTTATAGATCTGAATTTTTATGCACTTATTTGCTCTAGATCTAATGTGTAATCTACAGTTTTTGTTGTCCAATAAAATAAAACTGTAAGGCTTGTTCAGTATTTATACATGGTTGTAGCACCTCATTTTGAGGATTTTCTTACATTGGAGACTTGTATTTCCTATTATGCATCTTATGGGCCATATTTTACATCTATTTTGCTGCTGTAAATAAAAATGAATGGTCTCCATATTGGCCTCCTAATTTGTCTATGATAATCTGCATTATTTTTCTATCATTCTTCATTCTATTGCTGCATTCCCCATTTGGGAATATTACAGTGGTATCAGAGCATCATCGTGGCATAGCCTGTGCATTCTAAAAAGCAAATATGTCTTCCGAAGAAGGAGATCCTCTTATTGACAAAGAGAAGAGGCATCTAAAGAGAAGACACAAAAAGTTTGATTACACAAATGATAATGAAGACAAGGGTAAAGCCACTTTATCTAGAGGTGAAGATGAAGAAAAAGAATTCCCTAAGATCCTTCTTAGAGCTATGCAAGACCTTGCTAGAGAGATCAAAGAGATGAGAATGGACAGAATCAAGGAATCCCCTAAAGGATTTCATCTTGGAGAATTCTCTGGCATGTCTCATCACTAGAATGATCAACTAGTGCATCAGCCGCAAGTTTCCCAACATTCTACCATGCCTACATTTTTGGTTGTTGGGAATGAAGGGTTTCAAGAGCATAAATCCCTTGAAGACTATTTTGAAGAATATGAGTCTCAAAATCAGAGATTCAAAGATCACTTGAGTTTTCAAGAGTTTTGTCAAATAAAGGACAATAGAAGACCAAGGCGTCATCATAGAGGTGGTGGATTCATTCAGAATCATGATCGACACCACACTATGGGCAGAATATTTTTACCTAATTTTGATGGGTCATCCAAGTGTTCTGCCAAATATTGGGTAGAAAAACTTGACATATACTTTCAGTTGAACAAGGTTCTAGAGATGGAGGCTATCAAGATTGTAGTGTTGCACCTTGAAGGTGAAGTACATAACTGGTGGTTCCATGGCTTGTCTACAATGGGTCATGCCAATGTGACTACTTATTCAGAGTTCAATAGAACGCTGGTGGAAATATTTTATAGAAGAGATCCAGAGGCACCATTCATGATCCTTGAAAAGTTGAAACAATCAGGTAATACATAAACTTACATCTCTGAATTTTTAAGACTTTATGTTATGGTTCCTGATTTATCTGCAACAAGAAGGGTGTACATGTTCATTGATGGGTTAGATGAACCTCTTCATGGGTTGGTTAAATATACCAAGCCCACTACCCTACATGATGCTATTGAAAGGGCTAGAGACCTTCAAGATGCCTTTCCAAAAGCAAAGTAAACTTTTCAGCATAAGCCCTCTTTTCCTTCAAAAGGAAAGGAAGAAAAGGTTGCTCCTTCAAAGGAGAGATCATATAAGAAACCTCTTGATGATGATGTCCAGAGAGATCTAAGAAGAAGGAAGCTTTGCTTCACTTGCCAAGAATCATGGGCACCTGGACATAAATGTGTAGCTAGAAAGGCACATTACATATAGGTATTCTTAGATGATGAGGAGGAAGAAGAAGAGGAACTAATGAGAGGTCATAGCGCTGACACTGCAGGAGGAGAACCAACACCATTAGTAGATGTGAATGGAGCATTTTCTCTTATTGGAGGGGTTGTTGCATCTTTGAGAGGAGTACCTACGTACTTGACCTTAAGATTTCAAGGTTCCATCTTGAATCAGAGGGTTTCTGTTTTGATTGATAGTGGGGCTACCCAAAATTTCGTTGATGCCCAACTAGTACAAAGGAGGGAAATACCCACTAATGCTTTTGAGGGATTCTCTGTTCTGGTCCTAGGAGATAGAACAATGAAATGCATGCATTATGTCCCATCACTTTCAGTCACCATGGGGACATATACATTGATTGACCACTTCTTTTTGGTTGACATACCTGACACCAATGTGATATTGGGTGTTGAACGGTTGATTACATTGGGAAAATTCACCACTGATTGGGAGGCTTTGCAAATGGAATGGGTGGAAAATAAGAGTGGTGAAACTCAAATGATTAAAGGAATGCATACATATCCCTCACATATAACTTCCACATAGAAAAAAAAGATGGATTTTCATAGTGGAAGTAAGGACCTTACAGTCCCATCTATCATGCTCATGAAATTGCTGCATGGGACACTATTATCTAGTGCCAAACCACCTAGGAGGTCACCTGATTCAGATCTTGTAGGTGATATCGCACAAAATTATGCTCCAAGCATAGATCTAGGAGGGATGGGAGCATTGGGAGACAATGATACAACAGTGGGAGTCTTGGGTAGGCTGAAGGAGGAGGGAGATCTTCTCCCAATATCATTATTACCCACTCTCATTTCAGATTCTGTGCCGTGGGAGGAGATGCATGGAAGGAATGGCCTTCCAACATATACCTTTTGCATGGGAGATGTGAAGGAGGAGAGCAGAAATATGATAAAAATTTATGTTGCTAGATCATCAACGTTGTCACTAAGGGAGATTGATCCATATTAGAAATCCCAACTTTTGGTGGACTATTCCAAGGATCTGCACACATGCATGATACTTGATGACCAGCTGCATGAAGAGGGCTATTTAGTCCAATAAGGAGTCATCTATTATCATGGTAGGATATTCTTGTCTAGAACATCCAAGCTCAAGGAGAAGTTACTACAAAGGGCCTATGAAGAGTTCTGTTTCAGCCACACATATTCCATGAGATTATACAACATCATCATGAGGAGATATACTTGGAAAGGATTTGAAGGAGAACTACATCAGCATTTTCAAAGATGCATGTACCATGTGGAGATGGGATAGCAACATAGCTCTATGGAAGGGTTAGTTCAGCCATCTCTTTCTCTTTTTGAGGAAGGGGATAGATCTATGCACCACTCCATTTGTTTAAGGAGGAACTTTGGTGGAAAATATGATCCTGTAAATAATGTTTCATTTGATTATTGTTTGCATTATTTCACCATGTATATGTAGGCCATGACTCCAAGGAGGAGTATTGTACCTTATAAACTTCATGTCCAACTTTGGGCCACAAAAATTTCTGAACATGGCCGCTCCCTTGGAGGACAAAGGGAGATTTTGTTTCATGATAAGTGCATTCATAAAGCACCAAATATATCTCACACTTTCAGCCATAGTGAGATGACATGGGTAGCAATTAAGTGGTGGGGAAACCACTTACCACATCATGATTTGATGCAGTTAGGAGATGCACTGCTCTGGTTCCACATGTGGGACTATGATCCACCTCCATGTGTACAAATTTATGTTTGTATTGATGTAGTTTTGATCCCATACATTGATGATATACTTGTATTGTTTATGGGAATGTATGGAGGGAGGATGGGAGGTATGTATGTGCCCTGTGGGATGGAGATTATCCATGTATCTTATGCTACATTTTTCAGGGAGAAAATTGGGCAAACCCTGTTTGTTTCATTTGAGCTATTGTCTCCTTATGGAATGGATTATTTAAATCTCATGAGAACTTTGGAGGAAAATTTCATGGAGGGATGGATTGGTGAACACTTAGCTTATGGAGGAAGCTTATCACACGTTGGTGTCACCAATGGGGGAGGAGAAGAGTTGCAGCACTCACCTTGTCAGTTGCTTAAGGACAAGCAATGTTTGGGAGCGGAGGACTGTTATATTCCCAATTAGTCATGAACTAATTGGAATATTCATTTTTGTTTTATTAATTTTTTTAAAGAATAAAAGAGAAAAGGAGGTCCATAATACTCCTTAAATATGAATAAATTAATGCCAAATGTAATGTAATATCCCAAATGGGAAAATTCAGCAATACATGCATGAAAAACACATTTTTCAGAAATATAAGTTTAAACAGAAAAATGCAGCCCATGAATCCATTAGATATGACATTATTACACTTAGATCTAAAAGGATATTAGAAACAAATGACTTTTTCCTAGTTAAACAGGCCTCCCATGCTCAAAACATCCCAATAACACTGAAACCCCAAGACTGCTACAAACAGAAATTATTGCATAAAGAGACATCACAGTTATTTGAGGGTTATAATTAGAAAATGGGGAGACAAATCAGATCTGATATTATATTAATCAATGAGGCATACAACAGAGATCTAGTCTCTTTTACATAGATCCAAGATGAGCCAGGTATGGTTTCTTGATAGAAATGATATACATGAAATATATGCTACAGATATATGTCTGAATCACACTGTATGGATGAAGCACTGCATAAATATGGTTGTTCATGGAAAGAAATGGCTGTAGCTCCTTTTTATATCTTTTCTGGAAGAAGGTTGATCCTCCTCCTAGGAAACTAGCTCTTAAAACAAGGGATTAAACCCCTCCACTGAAATACCTTAAGAAATAACATAGTTTCTGAAAGTGACTGCACCATTTCTGAAGGTAACTTCTTGGCCTAACACCATATAGTGGAAAATACAGCATAAAATGCTCTCCTTATATTTCTTAAACAAGATCTCCAAGCAAGAGATAGGAATTCCTGCATGAGTAAACCCTTGCACTAAACAGTGCAACAAACTTAGCTAAACAACCAAAATATGCAAAAAAAGTCTAAACAGACCACATAAAACAAATAATCTTCAATCATGCCCATATGGTTGCCATTCCCTTCATTACATAGTTGATGAGCTTCCTCACCAATGGTCCCACCCAATTATGAGGTTGCTTCTATGCAAAGGCTCCTCCACCAAGATTACGCTGTCTCCATTAGTCTTGCTCATTTTTTTACAACGATGTTTTATTTAGTCAATTTTGACTGGATCTTCATGCATTGTGACTTTTCACACTCAAGGTGTCTTCATTTTGACTAGCTAGATTGATCTTCATTCACATTGAGTTGTCTTTATTTAGGATCCACTCCTGATATAATAATGTTGTTGACTTGGTCAAACTTGACTTTGTCCACACATTTTAGACAATTTTCACATATGTGGATGCTTGATATAGTTATTAACATGATCCCTTTTCACATTATGAGGGATTTTACTCCTACTTAAGCAACTTATGAGCCTCCTTGCCCATTTATTCATCTAACTGGATTTTAAAAGAAAATTTGATATTCCTATTAGATGCATGCTAATTTAGGAATATTATAGTCTTCCCCTCCCAAATGTTGCTTGTCCTCAAGCAATTTCAAGGGTTGTACAAAATCTCCCCTCCTCCTCTTGGGGCCTCCTCATCCAACAGTCTCCACCATTGCTTCAGATATTCTGCAATAATTCTATCTCCCAATGGTTCCTCCCAAGTGTGCAAGTTGGCCTTTGGTGAATAAACCAAATGGCTCTCATCATGAAAGAATAGAAGGTCTATGTGGAAACCTTCTTGCAAATAATGGCCTCCTCAAGATATAAGTGATGAAAATCATGGGGAATTTCATCATCAATGAAGGACTCCCATCTCCATGCTATCATCCAAGTGAAATGAATCTCCTTCCAACTTGGTAATTCATAGAAAATCTCCTCCCAGATGCTCATGAGAGGTATGTTCCAAGTGCTCCAAAAAACCATATGGCCCAGCTCATAAAGAAACAATTGATCTACTATGGTAGCCATATTTTTTCCCATGCTCCCCTTGAAACATGTAGTGAAAAAAGTGTGGGAAATTTCTTCCCCCAAGGACACATCCAACCAATGTGTCTCTCCTCCAACCATGTCCTCAACAAAGATAAGAACATTTTCAGCATATGGAATCATAATTAGAGTCATGATAGCTTCCACCTGTAGTAAAGGAGAAGGACAATGGTCCCTCATGTGCAACCATTGCATTTTTAATCCCAACTGCCATAGAATATGATATGACAAGTGCTTCTCCCAACACATGTTTTCTGCCCCATTCTTCTTGTATGCTTGGAGAAGGTGTATAATAGTTGGTTCTAATGACTCACACCATGAAGAGTACATCATATCTCCAAAATCTTCTAAGGAATGGTCAACATCACCATTGTCTATGGCTCCAAGTGGCCCATGAAGCCCATAAGGAAAAGTGCCCCCTCTTGGAGCAAATCCATGTACATGATTGTTAAGAAAATACAAGCATATAGTAGATACATTATGATGTTCAAAAATAAAATTCTTACCATACACTTGATTCAAATCAGTGAGGTAGCTCATGGATGAGCTTCCTCTCACACCCAATGAATAAGGAGGTGGCAAGGATAACTCTTCCCAAGAGCTATGTTCCTCCTCAAACAACAAGTGATCTATGCACTTCCTCATATGAGAGTGCATCTCCCCTTTGAAATATTCCCACATGAATCCCTACAAGATGGTACAGTATGCTTTAATAAATCCAGTGGGTTTAGAAAGCAAGATCTCATAGGTTGCATTAAGTAGTTTATCCTTGAGCTTGGAGTCTCTAGTTACGTAGATCTGATTTTGGAAATAAATGACTCCATCAACGACTTTATACCTCCCATCCATCACTTTCCCATCAAGAACCTTACATGTGAAGAGTTCCTTGGAATATTCCATCAAAATTTGGGACTCCCAATAAGGATCTAGGGTCCCCAACAATGACAGCGTTGTAGAAATCTGCAATGCAGCCCCTGTCATAACATGGCTTTCCTCTCTTTCATACTTGATGCCAAAGTCACATGTTGGAGTACTATCAACTTTCTTTTGTTGCCTCTCGTGCAGCTGATCTTGCTCAAGACAAGATTGAAGTTTATGGAATTCAACCTTCTTTGAACGGTTTCTTTCCTCCAAAACTTCCATAGTTTTCCCCACGCATACAAGAGTGGTAATATCCTCTTGTCATATTTAGAAATATTCATTATATATGGAAGTATATTTTGTTTCTCCAAGGCTATGGAGTGGCCTCTTGATACCATACTCATGTCAACAAAGATTTCTGAATTCTTCTTTTCTAGTGGAAATATATGAGTAGAAGATGGAAAAGTCAATTTCATAAAATTTCTCAGCTCTTCTTGGAATCCATAATTAGTTCTCAACATTGTGGTAGCTCCCCTCAAGGCTCCTTTCTTAGCCAAATATGTCACTGCTGCACATAGTTGAGAGAAAAATTTAGTCTTCCTCCAATTAGGGGGTCTCCCTGATGGAATGCCTCCATTCAAAGAGACATCAAGGGATAAAGTAGGATGTATATGTGTGTGGACAGATTTGTCCTTGCCTTCATTTCATAGATCCTCCTACCTTCTTTGTGTATCATCCTTCTGAAATAAACAGGGGTGTATACTCCTCATCATATGATGCTTTCCATCCCTTTTATCTTCTTCTATCTTAAATATCTCACCATTTGATAATAATGGCACATGCTGCACATGGATTGTGCCATGATCCCCATATGTGAGATTATTTGGAACTCCTTGCAAGAGTGCAAGAGTTTCCCTCCTTGGAGCAAGTGCTCCATATTCCTCTTCATGAGGTCCTAGATGTGCCCTTGTCATCACCACACTGTTATATCCAGCCTTCTCTTCCTTCTCTTCAATAGTTGAAAATGCCTCATCATCATTAAGAGACCTCAGATCTTGGTCTTCTTTCGAAGGAGGAATCTCCATGTCTTCCTCTTGAGAAGAAAGCTCTTCTTGCAATGGGGACTTTGCCTTTGGCAAGGCATCATGCAAGTTTCCTTCCCCTTCAATGGTTTTCTGAAATGGATCTGAGTTTATGGATCCTTCCAACCCATGCAAAATTTTTGTTTTATTTTGTTTGATAAACTCCATAGAAGGTGTTTCATAAGATTTTTCATCAAACCTTTCCACTATTATTCTAATGAACTTTGCATAAGTAGATGTATTTGCATTCTTTAAGGAAAAAGGTTCAAACAACCACCAAGCTTAAGCCTTACCCTAAAGATGTAGCACTGATACTTTGATGGCTTCCTTTTATGAAACTTGATGTTGTTGCACATAGGTGTCAAGCTCCTTCACCAAGCCCTAGCTGGACATTTAGGTGATCCATCAAAAGTAGATAGAAATAATATACCCACACCATGCTGCTTGCTCCTTGTGCTTATTTCCTCCTTGATCTTGCAACACCCTTGGAAGTTCAAGTGATATTTGAACCCCTTAGTTTGAGCTTCACACTCTTGCAAATAATCACCAAGAGTCTCCTTATTTGGTGCATCTCCTTCCTTCATTTCTCTTGCAGTAAATCTGGGCATAGAATATCATTGTAGATTTGATTGTGTAGCTAAGTGCTTGAACATATAGGATGAAGAATTGGGCCTTTCTTCATGTAAAGATCTTCTTGAGGGACCTTCATGTATTTCCCTCTTCATTTCTTTGATTTCACCTTTAAGCTCATGCAGAGTTTGGAACTGAGTTTTTGAGAACTCTTTTCCTTTCATTCTTCTAGATAAAGGGGTTTTAACCTTGTCTTCTAGTCTTCAATGTAATCAATTTTCTTCTTCTATATTTTCTTTTCTTGAAAATAGATTTTGGCTTCTTAGAATGCACAGGCTGTGCCAAGATGATGCTCTGATACCACTGTAATATCCCAAATGGGAAAATTCAGCAATACATGCATGAAAAACACATTTTTCAGAAATATAAGTTTTAAAAAAAAAATTCAGCCCATGAATCCATTATATTTGAAACTATTACACTTATATCTAAAAGGATATCATAAAAAAATGAATTTTTCCTAGATAAGCGGGCCTCCCATGCTCAAAACAGCATAAAACATTGAAACCCCAAGATTGCTACAAACAGAAATTACTGCATTAAGAGACAGAGCAGTTATTTGAGGGTTATAATAAAAAAATGGAGAGACAAATCAGATCTGCTATTATATTAATCAATGAGGCATAAAACAAAGATCTAGTCTCTTTTAAATAGACCCAAGATGACCCAGGAAGGGTTTCTTGACATAAATGATATACATGAAATATTTGTTGTAGATCTATGGCTAAATGACACTGTATGGCTGAAGCACTACATAAATATGGTTTATCATGCAAATAAATGGATGTAGCTCATTTTTCTATCTTTTACGGAAGAAGGTTGATCCTCCTTTTGGGAAACTAGCTCTTAAAACAAGGGATTAAACCCCTCCACTACAATACCTTTAGAAAAAACGCAGTTTCTTCAAGGGAATGCATTTTTGTTGAAGGTAACTACTTGGCCTAACACCAAATAGTGGAAAATGTAGCATAAAATGCTCTCCTCAAATTTCTTAAACAAGATCTCCAAGCAGGAGTGAGGAATCCCCGCATGAGAAAACCCTTGCACTAAACATTGCACCAAACTTAGCTAAACAACCAAATTATGCAAAGAAAGTATAACCATACCACATAAAAAATATAATCTTCAATCATGCCCATATGGTTTCCATTCCCTTCATTATATAGTTGATGAGCTTCCTCACCAAGTGTCCCACCCAATTATGAGGTTGCTTCTATGCAAAGGCTCCTCCACCAAGATTACGTTGTATCCATTAGTCTTGCTTATCCTTTTACAAAGCTTTTTGATTTAGTCAAACTTGACTGGATCTTCATGCATTGTCTCTTTTCACACTCAAGGTGTCTTCATTTTGACTAGCTAGATTGATCTTCGTTCACATTGAGTCAATGTCTTTATTTAGGATCCACTCCTCATATAATAATGCTATTTACTTAGTCAAACTTGACTTTGTCCACAAATTTTAGACCATGTTCACATGTGTGGATGTTTGATCTGGTTATTAACATGATCCCTTTTGACATTATGAGGGATTTTCTTCCTACTTAAGAAACTTATGAGCCTCCTTGCCCATTTATTCATATAACTAGATTTTAAAAGCAAAATTGATATTTCTTTTAGGTGCATGCTATTTTAGGAATATTACATGTAAAAAGGCTAAATCTTGGCTGCTAAATCAAGCACCCTTAGGTGTGAAAGGGGCTGGACATTTTGACTGGGTCAACCTTGACCAAATCTGCAACGTTGTCTTGCAGGAGTGGCCATCAATGAGGCACAGTGCAGTTTTAGATGGAGATGCCTTGTGTGAAAGAAGTGATCTCATTGGAAGTGGTTTAGGGTTTGCAAGCTCTTAAATTATAAAATGAAGCGGATGGTAGCATTAGAAGGTTGTTGATGATTATCAGATTTCTGAATATATTGTCTATTTAGACATATATCTTTCTCTTACTGTTTAGCTTAGAATGAATGTTGTTTATCATTGGGTGTTCTTGGTCGGGAATCCCACCTCTTCCCATTGAGTAGCTCTTAGGAGAGTTTGCATTGTATTGTCCACTATCTGGCTGAAATCCAAGCTTCTTCTTTCAACTACAACGCAGATCTTGTTGAGGGTTTAGTTGTCTTTGCAAGCTGTAGCAAGTGGAGACTAGATCTTTCAGATCTAGGCCATTTCAGTGCTCCTTTTCAGTGGGGGAGACTTCTACTTCATTGGGAGGAGAGTATTGGAGGACTTGAGCTTCATTTTTTGATCTTGGCATGTGGCCAACCACATTTTGATCCCTACAGCGTAGTTTTACTTCTAGATCTACATTATTCTTGTAGGTGCAGTTGCAGGGTGTTTTGGCACACCATTTGGAGAGTTGGTTTTCAAGTGTTGGGGATCTGCCCTTCACTTTGGAGATCCATTGGAGGATATCATTCTCTTTTTCGTATCAAATCAGATCCATTTTACAGATCTAAGAATTTCAGTAGATCTATAGTCTTAGATCTCAGATCTACAACTTGTACATGGTGTAATGCTGAAAACCCCAAGGGGATTTTTTAGAGGAGCCTATATAGTGTATGGATCTATTATAGATCTAACGTTTTGTGTACTTATATGCTCTAGATCTAATTTGTAATCTAAAACTATTTTAGTACAATAAAATAACTTTGTAAGGCTTGTTCATTCTTTATACATGGTTGAAGCACCCCATTTTAAGGATTTTCTTACATTCAAGACTTTTATTTCTTGTTATGCATCTTATGGGCCATCTTTTACATCTATTTTTATTCTGTAAATACAAATGAAGGGTATCCATATTGGCCTCCTACTTTTTCTATGATGATCTGCATTATTTTTCTGTCATTCTGCATTCTATTGCTACATTCCCCATTTGGGAATCTATAGTATTCCTTTTTCAGGATTGCTCATAAAACATGCATGAAAAACTCATTTCCAGCAACATATGAAATAAAATAATGAAATTTACTCTTGGATCCCATAAAATAATCAATATGAAATATAAATCCAAGAATATAGCTGAAACAAATCAAACTAGGTGGGCTAAACAGATCTCCCACACCTAGGATGACCAAAAAGTGATAAAACCCCAAGATTGCAAAATGCCGGAGCAACTGCTCAAGGGACTGCACAATCTAAGAGAGGGTTTACAAATAAAATGATAGGAGAACCATATATATACTCATATATTGATAAATAATGATGAATAACAGAGATCTATTCTCCTCGTACAAAATACAAGATAACCCGACAAGGGTTTCTTGTCAAACACTCTGCATACAAAGTGGGAGATTCAGTAATTTACTGAATAACCAATTCAAAACTGAAGTACATGAGTTTATATGGCTGAAATAAGTCTTATATTATGTATATACCTCAAGGGCTTCCTCCCATGAAAGGATGAGCCTCTCAATCAAAAGGAAACACTGCAACGGAGCCACCAAATCATGCAATGGACACTGCCACCAAAATAGCGCACTCCCTAGCAGAAAAAATGCTAGGAATGTATGTGAAATGTGTGATCTGATACCACATATCTAAAATAAGCTCTGAAGCTCTCCAAACATATCTCTCAAGTGAAGGAAACCTTCCTCCAATGAGAAACTAGCTCAGAAGTCAGGATTCCAATCCCTTCCACTGCTGCACCCAGCAACACTACACAATCTCTGAAAAATTTGTGCTGCTGAAGATGGATGAAGCTTGGCCCTAAAACCTGATGTATAATGATGAATAAAAACTCTCCCAATGAGCTCCTTAAAGGAAAGAGGTGGGATTCTTACTCGGGAACACCCAGTGCTAAACAACACTGCAACTTTGCTAAGCAGCAAAGCAGCAACAATTCTTGGCAGCCAAGAATAATAATCTACAACATGATGAATAATGCTGCCATATTATTCCTTATATAATACATGATTTTTCTTACCCTTGGCCCCACTAAATTAGGTTACTTCTAACCCAAGTTACATCTCCCTCCAAAATTGCATTATTCATCCTTGGATTCCTCCTCCACTAAAACTACGCTGTTGACTTAGTCAAAGCAGCTTGAATTTAACCTTGTTCACACATGGAGGTGTCTTATTGAGCTAGAAAGAGTGTCCCCCTTTCTCATTTAGAGTATTTTATTCCTCCTTAGGATACTTATGGGCTTTTCTTCCCATTCATTCACCGACTAGAGCTGCTGCTAACTCTAATGTTCCATTTAGCTTGGAGGCTAAAATTTGGGAACATTACAGAATCTTACATGTTAGGTCCCTATATTACTAGAATACTCCCTTATTTTTGTTAGTGTAGCCCCCTTATTGTTATTGTTGTATCCCTGTAACCCGCATATTATTATTATTGTACCCTTGCATTATTATTGTTAAGTCGGCTAGGATTATATTATGACCCCATGGACTCCTATATATAGAAGGAGGTTTTTTCATTTGTATCATCCAAGAATTTTTCATTTATGTAATGTAAAGGAGGTTTCCCCCTCGAAGTGGCTTATTTCTAAGGTGTTGATCTCTCTTTTATTCTATTTTTGGAGTTGGTTTCATAACAAGTTAAGAAAATTTTCATAAGGGAATTGGGGAATAATTTACCCCAATTACCTATCGTGTTTTTTTTCCTGTGGCTCTTAGTGGATCCATGGCCTATGGGCATAAAGGTGTGTGGTCTGAAGTGTGTCTCCATTGATTACAGATTCCACTGGGGTTGGTGTACACTGTGGAGGTAAAACTAGTGTTGGGCGACCCCCATTGTGTGTTAGAGGGGAATGGTAGTGTAGGGAATCAGAATTAGGCATAAATTTTTGATACCATTGTGGGGGAGTGCTAATTAGGTGGACTTGGTGTGTAATGTTCCCAAATCGGGACAGCTAGCAATCCATGGCTGGAAAACACATTTTCTAGAAATGGAGGCAGCAGGACTTGATACGAAGACCTTGATCC
This sequence comes from Pinus albicaulis, assembly GCA_034641835.2. Lineage (NCBI taxonomy): Eukaryota > Viridiplantae > Streptophyta > Pinopsida > Pinales > Pinaceae > Pinus > Pinus albicaulis. The sequence goes on along the minus strand of CM076583.1, from coordinate 302,807,999 downwards.
CTTATACCAATGTGTCTAAGACTTAAATCCAAGATTTGGGGCCAAAGAAATCCTTCTAGAGTGGTTAAAAAGATCTCCCACTACTAGATATCCTCAGAAAGTGCCCGGTGAGGGACTGCAACAAATTTACGCACATGAAATGGAAAGACATCGTTATTTTACAACCATGATCACATGAAGATCTGATCAGCCAACAAATGATCTTATAGCAGCAGGAAGAGTACAATATCTTGAGGAAATAACCTCTCAAGAAAGGCAATGCAAGCCTCAACAATACATGTACATGGAAATGAAGAAACACAGCTGCATATATGAAACCCTTGGATATGACAGCACAATATATTATGGATTACTGCTGCAATACAATTTAAATACATGGATATGGCAATGATATAGCTCAAATAAATTAGGGGAGCAAAGCTCTAACCCTTAGATGCAATAAAACATCAATCCTCCAAGGGATTGGCTGAAATACACAAAAGGGAAAAAATGTCGGAGTTGTTGGGTAGCTGCAGCAAATCAAATCTCAAACTCAATAGAGAAGGCTAAAGATGATGAGTAATATGAATTATACCTTCTCCAATGGATCTCCAAAGTGGAAGGTTTCTCCTTGCACTTGAGATCTCACCCTCCAATCAATCTGCAAACCCTCACTGCAGATACTCCATGAAAATAACGCAGTCACTAAGAGGGACTGCACAGTGACTGAAGCAGAACACTGTGGCCAAGTGCCAAGATCTAAAAATCAGCTCTCAAGCTTCCAATATGATCTCCCAAATAAAGGAAGGACTCTCTCTCTCTGAAAAAACAAGATATGGAAGAGGTGTTGTGGAGTCTCCACTGCAACACCCTACAACACAGAGTTATGCTGCTACAACAATAATGTTGTCCTGGAGGAGGATACTTTGGCCTTGAGCCAAGAGATGTGGAAAATGAAGAACCAACCTTCAAGAGGCCTCTCAAGAAGGTGAGGAAATCCTAAACAGGAATTTCTCGGCAATTCTTGCTAAACAACAGAGAATGTACAATGTTTGAATAGACATGAAATGAATAATACAAGCATGAATAAAAATGGCTCTCCTCCTCTCCATATATGGCAAGTGAAGGCTCTTTCTCCATGTGCCCCATCCATTATGGTTTCATCCATAAATTAATATTCCCTCCTCTATCTCTGTGTTGTCCCATGTAGTGCTTTCCACCTCATACCCTGCGCTGGTTGACTTGGTCAAACCTCTTTGCAAATGTCTCCTTTCACACATGAGGGTGTGAAATCTGGTTCCATGGCTGATCCCTTTTCATACTAGAGGGATTTTATCTATGTTTTTATTGTATTTATGCCTCCTAACCCAATTATTCATCTCCTAAGTGAAAATAGACAAAAATAATGTTCCAATTTATTGAAGCAAAAATTTGGAACATTACAGTCCTCCCCTCCCAAATGTTGCATGTCCTCAAGCAACTGCAAGGATAGAACTAGAAAGTCTCCAGTCAAGGCATGGAGTCAGAAATTTGATGAGGAACATATCCCTCATTTGGATCCTCCATCCCCAATAAATCATCCAAACAAAATGAGTCACCTCCCAACATGGTAACTCTTGAAAATCTGCTTCCACCTCAAGCTCCGGAAATGAAGGTGGGTTGAAAATATGAACTTGGAAAGCATAATAGCTCACCCCATGCTATCCTTCTCTCCAATTATGATAATTTTAGAGTGTGTGCTGATCCTGGGCTGCAAAATTATTTCCCTAAAATGGAAAAGTGAAGAAAAATCCTCCAAAGAGTGCTCCTCCAACAATGAAGAAGAAGCTGGCCCAAAACAATCCATCCATGATGAATAGGACATGATCATCATAGAAAATCCTAATGAGAAGTTTTCTGAAGGTTTTACATAATGATACATGATACAAACAATGTCTCGCAAGGATACAATGCAGTTTCATCCACTGCAATCTCAGAAAAGAACATGGCAAGTGACATACAAATCCATCACATCTACTAAGGAATAGTAAATGGCTGAATATAACAACAATACAAGATCAAACACTTGCCCATTTCTTTCCAATGAATGAATATCAAGTCCATGGTCCACCTCAAAAGAGAAAACATATGTATTAGTGGTGGCCATATCTCCTCCCATGCTCCCATTAGAACATGTAGTGCAGAAAATGTGGGAATTTTCTCCCCTCAAGGACACATCCAACTCATGTGTCTCTCTCAAAATCATGATTCTCATAAAAATATGATCCTTATCATCAAATGAAGTCATTATCAGCAATAAAATGAGAAAAATGTTGAAGGTTACAAGTGAAGCAAGAAGGTACCAACAACTTTCCCAGTAGTGACGTCGCAGTTTTGAAAACTGCTACTTCAGAAAATCATATGGCAAGTTGTTTTGTGTTACATGAATAGTTATTTATGTCATGATAGCTACTGATAAATAGAAAATTGCTGAGTATATAAACTGATCATACATCAAAGAAAATACTTTCCCAAGGCCATATAAAAGATGGTTGTCTCCATCATACAAGTTGGCCCAATTTTGTCCATGGAGCTCAATGAAAAACTTGCCCTTTTGTGGAGCAATGCATTGAATATGAATGGTAAGAGCATCATAATGTGGTGTTAGATAATCCATGGATGTAAAAATAATATTCTTATCATATTTTTAGAGAAAAATGATGCATGTGTATATAAATGATCTCTCCATAGTAGTATGGCACATTCCCAGGAAGAGAATTGAACCATATGTTGCATAAAGATCACCCTCCTCATACTTGGAAATCCAAGTCAAGAGGATCATAGAAAGTGAGGTCATACCAATGCTATAGATGTCTCCATCCACTACTCCATCAATCTCACCTCTTATTTTTCCTCCAAGTGCATCAAGTGTGAAGTGATCCTGGGGAAACTCCATCAATAACCGCAAGCTCTCAAGTGACAACGTTGTTGGCCTCTACAAATGATCTCTGGCCAACTCATAGCTCCATTATTTGACATGCTCCTTTTCAAAGATATCTCCCATAATTCTGCAATACATAAGAAGTCCTCCCAAAGGTGGAATTACCTCTCTATCATCAAAAGCCAAGGATATAATGCCATCTCCTCCTCCTGCAACATCATGCAAAATGTGAGAGCAAATCTACCCTTGCTCTCCCAAGAACAAGCAAAGAAACAAAACATTTTGATGCTTCCCCATGTTGAAGATTGCAACAAGAAACAGTGAAGGAGGCATCCTGAAACATCATTCCTGATCCTAGTTCGAAAGTGATCACCTAAACTAGGTGGGGCCCACACAAGTGATTTTTCTCGCAAAGTCTATTTTTAGACTATGTCTATTTTTAGACATTTCGATCATATTCTATGATTTGCGGGATGCTATTTGTGGATGGTTGGTCAAGTTGGAAAAATATATGGACTTCTATTTTTAGACATATTGGGCGGAATCTATTTTTAGATTGTCAGTCTAAAAAATAGATATGTCGAATATTATTAGCTCTTAATAATATTTGGACTATAAACATTATCTTATTCTCTTGGAGCACTTCAGTTAAGTGCACATATGTGGCACAGGAGCTGACAGAAGGAATTATGCTATTCCTGAGGGTTAAGTGGAGCTATTGCATGGAGACTTCAATTAGAACTCATGTCATAGAGTTTGGTGGAGTTATTGAGGTAGTTGGTGGATTTGTGTTCAGTTTAACTTAGTTAAACATAGTTGAGCTAGTTGTATCTAGTCTAACTGATTGATACACTAGTGAGAGTGGAGTGAATTAATTAGTTAATTAATTCACTAATTATTAACTCATTAATCAACTAAAGAATGCATCAGTTAACTACAGTGCATGGACAGTTTCAGTGGAGACCAGTGGAGAGATAGGTGAAAGGGCAAGATGGACTATACGTTGTGACTACTAGTGATGCATGAATTGCATCTATATATACATTGGAGTTGCCAATGATAATAATTCAGTCAAGGAGAGTGGGATTGCATCGAATTGGTATTTGTAATCAGCTTGGATTGCGCAGTGGAGGCAGGCTAGCAGGTGGCAAAGATCGGTGCATGGATTTGCAAGATCTGGCCTGATTAGTGTATGACGATTGTACTGTACTGAGAGCTTGTGATAAGCTTTGTATGCTTGTATGATATTTTCATATGATCTCCATGTTACATAATATATAGTTGGGGTTTTTAGCATCAGGCTTTCCCGGTAAACAACTGTGTTATGTGTGTCTTTATTGCTTCATGTGTTTTGCAATTGTTGATTAAATTTCCGCAAGAATTATAGTGGAAGGATTCTGTATTTAGCAGGAAGATAAATATTGTTAGATCAGGAGAGTCCAGATATATACATGCATATTGTATATAATTTCTACACCCCATACTCCCATCATACAACTCATGTGATGAAGACACAATAAATGATATGAGTATCACATCAACACCATGCATCCATACTCTATGCTGCTCAATGATGCAATTATCCTCCCTCCTACTCTTATGAACAGTGTTTGCCAAGTGATGGCCAAATTCTTTCAAGAGTAACCAGCATAGCCAAGCCTCCTGCTGCCTGGTATCATAAATTTGCAAGTAGCCTCCCAGCCCCTTTCTCATCAACCACATCAACTCAATCACTTGTGGATGCTTCCTTCTTCTCTTCATCTTGGTACTCCTCCCATGAGGGCTACCATCCTCCCAAATCAAACTCCTGTCTTTGCACTTCATGGGATTTTGAAATGTAATATTCTCAAAGATCAATGAGACCCTATCAAGACCCAAATAGGTGGTAGGCAAAAACCTCCCATCATGATGTGCATGGCTCAAGGAATGTCCAACACAAGCATGAGAGATGTTATCCATTCTAATATGTCCTCCATCTTCTATCTGCTCTTGTGAGAAAGGAAGAAAATCTTTGCACTCCATGGTGTGTTGAAGTGCACCTCTAATGAGATCTCTCCTTGAGACCTCCCTCTCAACAATATTCTTCCAAAACCAATGAGGTCTTGGATCTGAAAGTATAAGTTCCTCTTTGAGATAAGAGGAGCTCATCGAGAAAGTTTCATCTTGAAGGGAGAAAGGGTTTCTTACTCCAAGATGTCTACTATCAACCTTCAAGGCTTCAAATCCCAACCTCCAATGTGATATAAAATCCAACAAACACTCATGAAGATGATGGTTTATTTCCTCCTTGAATGTTTTCATGTTGCACAGCATAGTGAAACCAAGATGCTCTATGGTAGTAATGGGATTTGACCCTTGGTCATTCAAAAGAAAATCTCCACAATTTTCAAAAGAAGTTGCTGCAACAATAGATTGTGGAAATATTTTCATACCTTGATGTGCATTTGGAATTTATTTTAGGGCTACAAGAGTTCCCTCCTCCAAAGTGTTGGCTTCTCCAACTGTTGATGCATGTAGCTTCTCCTCCATGAGTGTGACAACATTATCACAAGGCTCCTCAAGTGGTGGTGTGGTCTCCTCTTCCTTTATTCTTTCACCATCAAAGGTTTTGACCAACCCTTGGATGAACTTTGCAAAATTTCTCTCCCTTTCATGGCTCAAGTGGCTGCTCCACCAATCATAGGCTTCACCCTCCAAGTGCAGCGCTGAGATTTCAACAACTTATTTCTCTACTACAGGATGTAGAAATAAATATGCTACCAACTCTTTCACCCAAGTTCTTGCAGCAAATGACCCATCATAGGTAGACAACAGAAATATATTGCCTTTAATTTCCTTTCTGCTACATGGTCTCTTCTCCTCCTTCAACTGGATGAAATGAGGAAAATATACAGTATCTTTGAAGGCTCTCATTTTAGATCTATACTCAACAAGGTAATCACTCATAATATGATGATCCAAGTATCTTCCATGCTCAATGTCTTCTTCTTGATGAGAATATGAAGTGCATGGTACTTCCTCTTCTTTTTCTTCAATCTTCTTGACCTCCTTGGAGAGGTATCCTCTGGATCTAAAAATAGATAAGAAGAAACCAATCTTCTTCAACATTTTTATCTTCTTGTGCTTAGACTCACAGGCTGAGCCAAGGAAGTTGCTATGATACCACTGTAATGTTCCCAAATCGGGACAGCTAGCAATCCATGGCTAGAAAATGCATTTTCCAGAAATGGAGGTAGCAAGATTTGATACCAAGACTTGGATCTCTTAGACCAATGTGTCTAAGATTGAAATCCAAGATTTGGGGCCAAAGAAATCCTTATAGAGTGGTTAAACAGATCTCCCACTACTGGATATCCTCAGAAAGTGCCCGGTGAGGGACTGCAATAAATGTAAGCACATGAAATGGAAAGACAGCATTATTTTACAACCATGAGCACATGAAGATATGATCAGCCAATAAATGATGTTATAGCAGTAGGAAGAGTACAATATCTTGAGGAAACCACCTCTCAAGAAAGGTAATGCAAGCCTCAACAATACATGTACATGGAAATGAAGAAACACAGCTACATATATGAAACCCTTGGCTATGACATCGCAATATATTATGGATTACTGCTGCAATACAATGTCAATACATGGATATGGCAATGATATAGCTCAAATACATTAGGGGAGAAAAGCTCTAACCCTTAGAAGAAATAAAACATCAATACTCCAAGGGATTGGCTGAAATACACAAAAGGGAAAAAATGACGGAGTTGCTAGGTAGCCGCAGCAACTCAAATATCAAACTCAATAGAGAAGGCTGAAAATGATGAGAAATTTGAAGTAGACCTTCTCCAATGGATCTCCAAAGTGGAAGGCTGCTCCTTACACTTGAGATCTCACCCTCCAATCAATCTGCAAACCCTCATTGTAGATACGCCATGAAAATAACGCAGTCACTAAGAGGGACTGCGCAGTGAGTGAAGCAGAACACTATGGCCAAGTGCCAAGATCTAAAAATCAGCTCTCAAGCTTCCAATTTGATCTCCCAAATAAAGGAAGGACTCTCTCTCTGAAAAAACAAGAGATGGAAGAGGTGTTGTGGAGTCTCCACTGCAACACCCTACAACACATAGTTATGCTGCTGCAGCAATAACGCTGTCCTGGAGGAGGATGCTTTGGCCTTGAGCTAAGAGATGTGGAAAATGAAGAACCAACCTTCAGGAGGCCTCTCAAGAAGGTGAGGAAATCTGACGCAGTCACACAGCTGAAAGTCAGCTCCCTTTCTGTCTACCCTCGTTCTTTGGCTCCACGTGGTCAAATTGATAAATAACTATATTCAACAGCTTTGAATATCAAATGGTATCTCCCGGCTTGTATCTTATTCCCCACTTTATAATCAAAGTTTATACCTTCGCGCGTTATATATATTAATATTGGCTTTATAACGAACCTTTGTAATTTAAATAAATTTTCGTGCCTTATATAATATCCTGACACATTATAAATAACCAGCGTTACAATGGGCCTTCGGCTCGGCCCCACATATATGTCAATGGCCCAATCAAACGCGCACGTCGTACCTTGTTTAAACTTCGTGCATCTCCGTCAAACGAAGACCGTCCAATGGCCTTTTCCCAGATCGACGGCTCGTACGCATATCGCTCGACATCCAACGTCAAAGGTTAGCGCGCGATGGCGCGCTTGAATGGTGGTTTTCCAAGGGTCCACCTTGCCACGCATCAAACTCTCTATGGAATCGCTCCTCGACCCAGAAATACCGCCTTCGCACCAAAAGCAGTGCGATATGGGTAGTCTCCTTCCACAAATCCGCTAGTGGTTTTGAATAGTGGCTAACCAGGGTTCATGTCGGGGTTTGCGTTCGCCTATGTGTACTCCGGTTGACAAAAAATCGTAACTTACTGTGTTAAGTGGGATTCTATTACCATTAACCAGATTTAAATGACCACGGTTTCACTGCTTCTCTACTCGAGCAAATTGAGGGAGACAAAAAAAACAAAGCGAGATATACTTAAGTCTATACAATGGTACGATGGAATACATATGGGGTTAGCACTTCGAGTGTATACGACGATTAATAATTCAACACGATTCTAGGGTAAATGCGCACATAAACTATTTAATTGGAAGTAATCGTAACATATAGAGTTTATTGCAGAATCTCCTCTCGTCTTCTTCTCCTCCTTCATACATCCGAGGGTTTAAAATTATATACATAAACCTATGACTCTTTGGTACCTCTGAGAGGACCGTTTCTGGAAATCAATAGTCTAATTAAAACAATTCGACTAACTGGAATATGACAGCTAGAATAACTAAGCTATTTGACTTCTACGACTCTAACTGAAATAATAATACAATCAGCTAGGGTATTCACACCTAGCTGTGATAATTCGACGGTTTTCAAAACCCTCCTAGCCACAACATGTGGAAAAAACTCCTACATTGCTGGCTAGTGTCTAATGCCCCTGCATCAGACTCTCGAGGGAAATTTTCTTCATGGGCTCCTGTCCATGAGCTCTTCCACTGATATGCCTATCTTCTGCAACATTTCTTCAGTCATCCAGGTGGCATCTTCGTCTGGTTTATCCTTCTATTTGATCAAATACTGATAGTACTCTCGTCCTCTTGTCCTTCTGAACACACTTTTGTCCAATATTTTCTCTGGTTGCAATGGTTGTGCTGGTGGTAGCTGCTCTCTCCAATCAATCTATTCCTTTTCTGCTGCTCTTTCTTCTGCACCATCATCTTCATACCTATATAAATCTGCAACATTAAAAATAGGATATATTCCAACATCAGAAGGAAATTCAATCTCATAAGCATTTGCAGAAACCTTCCTAAGTATCTTGCATGGCCCAATCTTCTTGAACTTCAATTTGTTGTACTGCTTCTTTGGGAATATCTCCTTTCTCAAGTGTGCCAAAACCTGATCTCCTACTTCAAAATGAACTTCTTTTCTGCTTAAGTCTACTCTTCTTTTTTACTTGATGCTGCTACCTTGTAGTTGCTGTTTCACTTGTTCATGTATGGCCTGGATCTCTGAAGCAAATTCCTCACCATCTGCACTTCTCAGCTCTGCCTTCCCCAGATTTCTCAATTCTGATATTCCTCTAGGGTGAATTCCATAAACAATATCAAATGGACTCTGCCTTGTGCTTCTGTTTGGTGAATCATTGTATGCATATTATTCTGGGGAAAAATATGATCCCACTACTTGGGATGCTCTCCTGCAAGACATCTCAACAAATTTCCCAGACTCCTATTCACTACCTCAGTTTTTCCATCAGTCTAAGGATGATAAGCTGAGCTAAAACTTAGCTTGGTATCAAGTTTCTTCCAAAGTTTCCTCCAAAAATGACCCACAAATCTGGTATCTCTGTCTGAAACAATACTCTTGGGAAGTCCATGCAATCTAACAACTTCCTTGAAGAACAGGTTAGCAACATGGGTGGCATCACTAGTTTTGCAACATGGAATAAAATGTGCCATTTTGGAGAATCTGTCCACCGCAACAAAGACTGAATCATTCCCTCTCTGAGTCTTGGGCAATCCTAGAACAAAATCCATACTCACCATGTCCCAAGGCCTGTCTGGAATAGGTAAGGGAGTGTACAATCCTGCATTCTGGCTCCTTCCTTTGGCATATTGAAAAATCTTGCAATTCTTCACAAACTTGTCCACTTCTTTTCTCATCTTGGGCCAGAAATAAAAGTGACTCAGCTGCTCATAAGTCTTATCAGTACCAAAGTGTCCAGCGAGTCCACCATTATGATTCTCTTTGATCAAATTTTCCCTCATGGAACATTTTGGTACACACAGTTGGCTTCTCCTGAATAGTAAGTCCTCCTGCAAGAAATAATCCAGCCACTGGCTTCTATCTATTAAAATAGGGTTACTACATGCCTCAAATGCTTCTTTAAAATATGGATCTGTTTTATACAATTCTTTCAGAAAATCAAACCCTACAACTTCAAAATTTGTCTCTTGAACAAGCATGTGCCTTCTACTCAAAGCATCAGCTACTTTATTGGCTTGGCCACTTATATGTTTCAAAACAAAATTAAAACTTTGGAGATACTCAAACCATTTAGCATGCTTATGTTTCAACTTGGGCTGCTGTACAATATATTGCAAAGCATGATTGTCAGAATATAATACAAATTCCCTGGACATCAAATAATGTCTCCACTTCTTTAGTGCCTGAACAATTGCATAGAATTCCTTCTCATAGGAGGAATACTTTCTTCTGGTGTCATTCAGTTTTTCACTGAAATATGCCACAGGCCTATCATCCTGACTCAGCACAGCTCCAATGGCCTCTCCACTGGCATCACATTTTACTTGAAATGGTTTTGTAAAATCAGGCAGAATCAAAACAGGCTTCCTTGTTATCTTTTGCTTCAGCAACTTGAAATTCCTTTCTGCTTTAGCAGTCCACTTAAATGGATGTTTGCTCTTCTTTATTGTCTCAATTATGGGTGCATTGATCTTACTGAAGTTTCTTATAAACTTTTTGTAAAAACTAGCAAGTCCATGGAAACTTCTTACCTCAAAAACATTCCTGGGTGAAGGCCACTCCACAATTGCCTTAACCTTTTCTGGGTCCATCTTCAATCCTTCTGCAGAAACAACAAACCCCAAATACACCAACTCTTTCTTCATGAATGAGCATTTCTTCAAATTTATCAGCAGTTTCTCTTGGTGCAGCTTCTTCAGAACATGATTAAGATGCCTTAAATGTTCTTCTCTAGTTCTGCTGAAAACTAATATATCATCTAGATATACTATCACAAATTTACCAATGAATTCTTTCAACACTTCATTCATAAGTCTCATAAAAGTGCTAGGTGAATTTGACAACCCAAAAGGCATTACCATCCATTCATATAACCCTTCATTTGTTTTAAAGGCAGTTTTCCACTCATCACCCTCTCTTATTCTAATCTGATGATATCCACTCTTTAAATCTATCTTTGAGAAATATTTAGCACCACTCAAACAGTCCATTAAATCCTCAATTCTGGGTAAAGGGAATCTGTACCTGATTGTGATATTATTAATTTCTCTGGAATCAGTACACATCCTCCAGCCCCCATCTTTCTTTGGGCTCAAAAATGCTAGTACTGCACATGGACTCAAACTTTCTCTGATCAGTCCTTTATCCACCAACTCCTATACTTGTCTCCTGATTTCCTCATTTTCCTTGGGATTCATTCTGTAGGCTGCCTTATTTGGCATATTTGAACCAGGGATAAAATCTATCTGGTGGCTGATCTTCCTCACAGGTGGCAGCTCATCAAGTAAATCATCCACAACAATGTCACAGTAATCATCTAACATCTCTTGTATCTCTACTGGTAAATCAGAAATCTTTGTAGAAGTAAGAACTACTTTAGGCTTGCAAACTAAAGCAAAGCTTACCTCTTCTTCTTCTATCTGCTGCAGATATTCCTTCCCACTCAGCAACAAGGTCTTTGGATCAATCACTCTGCTGGATGGCTCTCCTTCCTCCATGGGAATTAATGTATGATGTACCCCATCCTTGAAGAACTTGTAAGTGTTCTTCTTGCCATCATGCACTGCTGCTCTGTCAAACTGCTAAGGTCTACCCAACAGTATATGACACACATCCATGGGCATTACATCACACAGGACCTTATCTTTGTACTTTCCCATTTGCAGCTCTATCTCACACTGTTCTTTCACAACCAGCTGGTGCCCTTTGTGCAGCCAGGACACCCTGTAGGGAGTTGGTTGCTCCCTTGTTTTCAACTTCAACTTTTCTATTACCTCAGTGGAAACCAGATTGTCTGTGCTGCCACTATCAATGAATAGCTGGCAGCATTTCCCTTGGACTTTGCATATGCTCCTAAACAAAGTCTTTCTTTGTGCAGGCTCAATGACCTCTTTGGCTTGCTTCAACAAGACCTTATTCACCACCAAGGATTCTCCCCTCTCTGGAAGAATTTATTCTTCAATTTCTGCCTCTTCTCCAGTCTGGGCAACAACAACATTCCTTGGACCAACACCCACATTCTCTGGACATTCATAGTGCTTGTGTCCCACTTGATGACATCTATAACACCTCAATTCTCTACCTCTGCCTCTGTCTCCTCTTCCTTTTCCTCTGTAAGAACCCCTTCTGCCCCTTACATCATCCTCTGCAGATGCATTCTGAGGTGAGCTACTGTTAGCTCCATCCTTGGGTGTAGCAGGCTTTCCTCTACCACCTCGACTTCCCTTTCCTCGGAAAGTACCTCTCTTCTTGGCAGACTGTTTCCTCAGGAGTTTCTCCTCTGCTTTCAAGGCCATCTGATAGGCCTCTTCCACTGTCTTAGGAGACAGGAGACCAATCTCATCTTGGATCTCCAGCTTGAGACCATTCACATATCTAGCAGTCTTCTCTGGTGTGTCTTGGAATTGCCCAGCCCTTATGCTTACTCTGTAGAATTCCTCTGTGTATTCCTTTACTGTCAGCAACCTCTGTCTCAGGTTCTGCATTTGCTTAAATAATGTTAGCTGGTAATCACTAGGAAAGAATTTACCTTTTAATTTAGCCATCATTCTGGTCCATCTCTTGATAGGTTTCTTTCCAACTCTCCTCCTTTCTGCCTGCACTCCATCCCACCAAAGTGCAGCATGTCCTTTCAGCTTTGTTACTGCAAACTTGACCTTCTTATCTTCAATTATTTCTTCATAATCGAAGCACTTGTTCAATTCATTTATCCAGTCCACCAGTTCTTCTAGATTCATTCCCCCTACATAGCTTGACACTTCAATTTTGGGCTTAACTTCAGACCCCAGAACAGTTCTAAGGAGTCTCATGTCAGGAGGAATTTCAACATTTTCTTCTGCTTCTTATGTCTCAGGTTCACTGATGTCTTCAGGATCTATGGGCTGTCTTTTCTCCATGGCATCAATTCTGGCCTCGACCCTCTGCAACATCCCCAACACTTCTACGTTGGCAACAGGTCTTCTTCTGCTAGCACCTCTACCCACTCGGATTTCCATGTCAGCGAAACAACTTCAGACTTGCTCTGATACCACAAATGACGCAGTCACACAGCTGAAAGTCATCTCCCTTTCTGTCTACCCTCGTTCTTTGGCTCCACGTGGTCAAATTGATAAATAACTATATTCAACAGCTTTGAATATCAAATGGTATCTCCCGGCTTGTATCTTATTCCCCACTTTATAATCAAAGTTTATACCTTCGCGCGTTATATATATTAATATTGGCTTTATAACGAACCTTTGTAATTTAAATAAATTTTCGTGCCTTATATAATATCCTGACACATTATAAATAACCAGCGTTACAATGGGCCTTCGGCTCGGCCCCACATATATTTCAATGGCCCAATCAAACGCGCACGTCGTACCTTGTTTAAACTTCGTGCATCTCCGTCAAACGAAGACCGTCCGATGGCCTTTTCCCAGATCGACGGCTCGTACGCATATCGCTCGACATCCAACGTCAAAGGTTAGCGCGCGATGGCGCGCTTGAATGGTGGTTTTCCAAGGGTCCACCTTGCCACGCATCAAAATCTCTATGGAATCGCTCCTCGACCCAGAAATACCGCCTTCGCACCAAAAGCAGTGCGATATGGGTAGTCTCCTTCCACAAATCCGCTAGTGGTTTTGAATAGTGGCTAACCAGGGTTCATGTCGGGGTTTGCATTCGCCTATGTGTACTCCGGTTGTTAACTCAGGTTCGGACTCCGGTTGACAAAAAATCGTAACTTACTGTGTTAAGTGGGATTCTATTACCATTAACCAGATTTAAATGACCACGGTTTCACTGCTTCTCTACTCGAGCAAATTGAGGGAAACAATAGACAGGGATATGCAGAATCTATACAATGGTTTGTTCCAGTAGATACATATGCACAGATTTCATCACTTCGCAATTAAACAACCTCTTGACGATTAATGATTCAACACGATTCTAGGGTAAATGTGCACAGAAACTATTTAATTGGAAGCAATCGTAACATACAAAGTTTATTGCAGAATCTCCTCTCGTATTCTTCTCCTCCTTCATACATCCAAGGGTTTACAATTATATACATAAACCTATGACTCTTCGGTACCTCTGAGAGGACCGTTTCAGGAAATCAATAGTCTAATTAAAACAATTCGACTAACTGGAATATGACAGCTAGACTAACTGAGCTATTTGACTTCTACGACTCTAACTGAAATAATAATACAATCAGCTAGGGTATTGACACCTAGCTGTGATAATTCGACTGTTTTCAAAACCCTCCTAGCCACAACATGTGGAAAAAACTCCTAAATTGCTAGATATTTTCTAATGCCCCTGCATCAAAATCCTAAACAGGAATTTCCTGGCAATTATTGCTAAACAACAGAGAATGCAAAATGTCTGAATAGACATGAAATGAATAATACAAGGATGAATAACAATGGCTCTCTTCCTCTCCATATATAACAAGTGAAGGCTCTTTCTCCATGGGCCCCATCCATTAGGGTTTCCTCCATAAGGGAATATTCCCTCCTCTATCTCTGCACTGTCCCATGTAGTGCTTTCCACCTCATACCCTGCGTTGGTTGACTTGGTCAAGCCTCTTTGCAAATGTCTCCTTTCACACATGAGGGTGTGAAATCTGGTTCCGTGGCTGATCCCTTTTCATACTAGAGGGATTTTATCTATGTTTTTATTGTCTTTGGGCCTCCTAACCCAATTATTCATCTCCTAAGTGAAAATAGACAAAATTAATGTTCCAATTTATTGAAGGAAAAATTTGGAACATTACATGGCAGGTGATAAGGAGGTGATAGGGGATAAATAGAGGATTTCAAGCTCTAGAGGAATATGGTGTGTGTCATGGAGTAGCATGTGCATGGTACTACATAGAAGCTCCTGGTTGGAAGGTGGTGGTAGTGGACCGGCATCACAACCTCGACCTCGGCGCTAGCATTGGAAAATGGTAGAGGGAAGGTTGAGCACAAGTGTAAATGAGGCCTTGTTGGGGTGCCATTGTGGCCGATGTCCTGCATCAAAGAATAGGAGAAATTCCTTGCGTGATACCACAGGCCTACAAAGGTAGTCAGTGAAAATGTAGCAAGAAGCCCTTGAGAAATTTTGATAGGAGAACACGAGCTAGGCATGGTAGTCCTGTCACAAATCAAATATTCCCATTGTCAACTTTGGGAAATATTGTTGGTGGTTTGGCACAGTCATATGCATATTGTTGACGTAGCTAGAAGCCTAGCTGGCTCACCTGGAGAAACACGTAAACTTCCTATTTTTCCCTCCTCCCCCACATAGGATGGGATCAGATAATCCAACTTCTATTAACTATAATGGCTAATTATGTGTTTTGGTGTTTTTCTCATGTTGTCAGTTTTTTTGGCATATCTTTCATTTACGATTATGGTTGGCAAGCCTTTCTCTTTTTTGTAATGTTTACTTTGAATTGATGGAAATTATCAATAAACCTAGTAGAAGTGAGACCAATAGACTTTCAAGTAATTTCCATTTACATATTTACTCTTGTGGTTAATAGAAAGTTCTGAATTACAAAAAAATCTAATAAGAAGAGTTCAATGAAAGTTGTGGGCGTGATAATTTTTTAACTAAATTAAAAAGAAAAAAGTACATAATGAGTCACAATTTTACATTAATTTATTTTTTGGATATTCACTAGTACAAAATGGCGAATTAGTTACTAAAAAAAATACTAGAATTTGCATATAAATGACTATTTTTAAGTCAGTGATCAATAGTGGCTAATTTAAGGTATCTTAAAATGAGACCGAATTTTAGTCATATTTAGCTTAATCATTAATTGGTTGTCTTAATTTTATCGTCTAGTATTATATTTAGTAATAAACTTGGTCATTAATCTATCCATTGATTTAGTTGTTAATTACCACAATTAATGACCATATACACAAGAAAATATAAGATTACATGATCACCTAAGAAAACCAATTAATGACCAAATAAATATGACCAAAGTGTTGGTCGCATTATAAGATACTATAAATTAGCTACTAATATTCATATATATGCAAATTTTAGTCATCGTTTGAAACCAATTAATGAGCAAAGAAATATGACTAAATCTCGTTCATGTTATATGATACTGTAAATTAGCTATATATATATATATATATATATATATATATATATATATATGCAAAATTTATTCTTCATTTGTAATCACAAACATAACATTTACAGTAGTCATTTATCTTTTTTTTGTAGTTTCATACTCATTATATAAACAAATGATTTAGTGTTTTATATTAATTTCATTTATTTCCATTAATAATCATTACAAATGATGAATTGAGTCATTGTATATTCATTTTATTTGTGTTTTTCATTAATTAACATAAACTACTAATTTAATAGTTTTAGGTTGATTTTGTGTGTTCATTATTAATCAATATAAATTAATTAGTATGATTTCAATACTAAATTAAAAAAATTTCATCCAATGTGCATGTTCATATAATATGAAAACACATAGTTTCATATGTTAATTACTATACGAAATAATATCTAGTTCAACGATCAATAATTTCAACCACATAAATTATAATATATGAAATGTCAAGTATTACAATATGAGTTTCCAACTTAATATTGATTGGATTGCAATTTACACATGAAATATTGTTTCATCACTTAAAAACATTATGATTATGTTTTGTGCATTAGTTGTGGTCCACATAGTGATGTTACAGTCTTGGATTCCCATTTTTATTACATTATATTGTGATGAATCCTTTGAAACTAACTCCATTGCACCATGAGTAGATAACGACAAAAATAATAGCAATGCCTGTTAAAATAAAATTTTAATTTAAAATATTATTACATGCAGTCAAGGAGAATTTCCCACCGCTGGAGTGAGGTCCCTTGAGGCACAATTTATGATATCCTTTTGTATAATTTTGTATGTACGTGTTGCGCAAATGGATTAAAGGAGCTTTGGGGTGGGTCAAAGTCCCCAATTTTTATGTAAATGGGCTTAAGGATAAACTGTGGGCCTCAAACCATGGTTTGAGATCATAGTATCTGGACATTAGGTGCACATATATAGATAGATCGTATCTAAGTATTGAATGATATGTTATGAATTATTGGTCTTTTGATAAGTGTATGTGTCTATAAGGGTTGTTGGGTTGGGTTAAGAGGCTCATGTTGCCTATGTGCGTGGAAGGGTTTTGTAAGGACATTTGATGTATTGATTGACATATCTAAAGAAAATAGAAAGGATATTTTTGACAAATTTTACTTTGTTATGCATCTGAATTATTTACTGTTTACGCTTTGTTAAGATCACATTATTTGTCTTACTTATTGATGATTGCGCAAGGATATCTGCTCTGATTATGCATGATTATTGATGGTTAATATATCTCTTTAAGTATTCTCGTTGGTTAAGATTTGGATTGGGCTCTATTTTGTTTATTTGCCCTAAGACAAATAAAAGTTTTGTGTTATTCTGTTAATGACTACGCATTCTCTGTAATTTTGTTATATATTGTTTCATGCATCTGCATGAGCTCACATTGGGTTTTTATGAGGACCACTTCATTAATTTCTCCCTCAAGGTGTGGAAACTTGGTTCAAGCACCCCCCCATACTGCTTTGGGTAAGACTTTGTTTTGTGCAAGCAGATCACTACTGAAAGGGCCAATAGTTGGAGGGATTTTTGGTTTATCCTTACACTATGAACCTGGTCCAAGACCATACAAGACAACAAATGGTTCCGTTGTTGAGACCGGAACATTTTGAGGGATATTTGATGTTGTGGCATCCGTCACGAAACAAATTACAAGATTGGCTAGATAGAAATATCCTTGAATTTGCGCTCAAAGAAAATATAAGTACTAAGATGTTTGGAAAATAGTGGGTATAGAATATATTTATAGAGAAGTGCATGAATTTTCTTTTTTGTTGTTTTTCCCACAAACTACAGGAGTGGTTTTCGTGCTTATCTGAATTCCATCGCTTCATAAAAGACAATGTAGTCACTAGTGAACTCTTGAATTGATCCAGCAAGTAGAGAAGTTTAATAATAAGATCACCCGTGTGATAGATCATTGGATCGATCACCTCTTGGGAGGATGTAATATTCCAAAAATTTAGCCTTCAGCTAAATGGAATATTATAGTTTGTTTTATCACTAGATAGGTGAATAAATGGGTAGGAAGGCCCATAAGTCTCCTAAGCAGCAATAAAAACACTTCAAGTGTGAAAGGAGACCCTTTTAGTAGCTAAATAAAGCACCTCCAAGTGTGAACAAGGGTTGGATCATGTTGATTTAGTCAGCTTGACCAAGTAAATAGCGTTTTCATGGAGGGGTGGAGATTAAATGAAGAATAACGTATTTTTGGAGGGAGATGGATCTCATGAAGGAAATTACCTAATTGAGTGGGGCCAAGGGCAAGTAAGCTCATATTCTATTTAAGGAAGAGGATGGAAACCATATGAGCTCATTTTTTAGATTATTATTTTGATATTGGTCTGCTTAGACTTTGCTTCCTCTTGCTATTTAGTAGGGTTGTTGTGCTATTTAGCACTGAGTGTTCCCGAGCAGGAATCCCACATCTTTCCTTGAGAGGCCTCTCGGAAGAGTATTTTATTCATTTCCACATTCTAGCTTTCAGGCCAAGCTACAAATTTCTTCATCAGTGTATTTTCTACAGGTTATTGTGCTGTGTTGCAAGGTGTTGCAGTGGAGGGGTTAGAAACCCACTTTCTGAGCTATTTTCTCATAGGAGAAAGGTTCCTTCTCTTGGGAGATCATTTTGGAGAGCTCTTGGGCATATTTCAGATCTTTGGCATCATGCTAACTATTTCCCATAATTTTCAGTGTTGTTCCAGCTAGGGATTACATTATTTTGGAGGGAAGCTTCAGAGAGGGATCTTGTGGCTCCTTTGGAGTGTTTTCTTGTGATTGAAGGGTTCACCATTTCATGGGAGGAGACCTTTGAGAAAATCTACATCAGATCTGTTATATTTCAGCCTTCTACACTCATGTTCTTCAGTTTGTAGTGAATCTTCAGCCATTGGACTTTAGATCCCATCTTGTATAGAGTGTATTTCTGAAAACCCTTTCCTGATTATTTGTAGGAGTTTGTATTAAGCCTAGATCTTTATTAGGCATATATTTTGAGGCATATAGTAGCCCTACATATTTTGTACATTCTTTTTCTATAGCAGTATGTTTTTAATTGCGTTGTAGCAGTCTTCTGGCATTTTTTATTGTAGCAGCAGTTCATATTTAGGAGTGATTACTTATGGAAGGCTTGTTTCCTCATTGTATATGATTCATGCCTCACTATTATGTATTGATTTTTTGATATAATACATGATGAAATGTCTCCATATTGGTCTCCAATGTCAATGAGTTGATTTACACTGCTATTTCTTGTTTGTGTTTATATATTGCTGCATTCCCCATTTTTGGATATTGCAGTGGTATCAGGGCATAATCTTGGCTACGCCTATGCATTTAGCTAATATGTCACCATGAGGAGAAAATCTTCACCAGAAGAGGAGATTTACAGTAAAAAAAAAAAAAAATACTCCATTATTTAGAGGAAGAGAGGAGGAGGAGCTCTCAAAAGCTTCTCTTTCAAACTATGCAAAATATCAAGGGAGATCTCAAGAAGATGAGAAGAGAGAGAGAATATCCAAAAGAGTTTGGATCCAAAGTAAACTCTATATTTTCACATGATAAGTGTGAGCATGCAGCCACACACTATGATTCACAGTGCAGTCAAATTCCTAGATCCGCTATGAGGGAGATGGGAGAAGAAGAAAGGCCTAGGAGGGAATCTCTTAGTTTTTATTTGCAAGAATATGAGTCTCAAAATAAGAAGTTTAGAGATCATATCACTTTCCAAGAGTTTTGCAAGATCAAGGTGGATAGGAGCAAGAAGAATTACATGGGTATATTTTTTCTATCTACTTTTGATGGATCACCCAAATTTTTAGCTAGAGCTTGGGTGGAGGAGCTAGACACCTACTTGCAGCAACACCAAGTTTTTGAAGATGAAGCCATCAAAGTTGCAGAGCTGCATTTTGGAGGTAAGGCCTATGATTGGTGGATCTTTGAGTATTTTTCTTTAAGAAATCCAAATACTTCTTCTTATGCAATGTTCACTAAGATATTAGTGGAAAGGTTTGATGGAAAACCTGAAACATCATTGGTGGAACTAAACAAACCAAAACAAGAAAACCCTTTGCATATGTTGGAGGAATCTATACACCCAACTTCAGAAAACTATTGGAGAGGCTCACATATTGCATAATACTTTGCTAAATTCAAGATCTTTGTCCCATATTCTTGGACAAGAGGGCATGAAGGTCCCTTTTTCAAAATAGGATCCTCTTATTTAGAAGGTGACTTCCATTCATATTGAAGAGGAAAAGAATGATGGGGGCAACAATGCTGTCATATCTAGAGCACTTCTAGCACCTCATGCAGAGGTAGATGGAGCACTTGCTCCAGCCAGGGGGATTCTTGTATCATTGTAAGGAATTCCATAGGATCTCATATATGGAGGTCAAGGCACAATCAATGAACAACAAGATTGTCAAACATTGCAAATGGAAGGAGAAGGTAGGGAGGAAGGTCAGCAACACATGATGAGGAGCACACACTGTTGAGTCCCGAATTTGCATCTTTTCCATACACTTTTCCATACCTTTTTCACTCACCTAAACCTCCAAAATTGTCAATATCATGTGCAAAAGGGTATCTAACATGGTTTTTAATTATGTTTTTGTGTTTTCTATTTGATCTAGATTTTGTTCATACAGCTGCGGAAACTTGTCACTTTCCATAGCTGCTGCAACTTTCCGCAGCTATTTTGTGGAACTATATGCTACAGGTGTCTACAAAGGAAACGAGCCACATGGGCAGGCTAGGAATGACGAGGACATGGTACGTGTCCTATTGGTTCAAGTAAATTCATCAAAGGAAGCCGCGGTCAAAGCCATCCACGTGGAAGTCAACTATGGAGTTTCATGTCGGCTGGACTCTGTTTCGTGGCATATAAACATCCATACGGCCGTTTCTAAGCTTGCGGAGGTTAAATCGACATCTGTGCAGAGTTCTGGAGTTGAATTCAAGCCTCCACCTTCCGTATATTCGTTTTCCAACATGGCCATACTCCTATATCCGTGGCCGTAGTGGTCTACGTGCTCTCTGCTATCATAAACTTCAGGAGACAGTTACAGTTTATTGTTTTATATAGAGCGTTTGCATACGCACGTAGAGTTAGTTGTTAGTTGATAGTTGATGTGCGTACTCTGTTATGTTTGCTTTGTAGTGATTACGCTGCCTTGAGCCGTAATACTACCAGTCTGTAATGAACTGCTTTTTAATATGAGAAAACTCTGTTTTTCAACTTAATTCGTGTTTGAGGATCGTTACCAAGGCTGTGTAGAGGGCCCCTGCTCAGCTAAGGTTCTGTGTATTAATGTATATATTTCTCATTTCATTTCTTTTAAAAGTCATTGTATCATAATCCATCATATGTTCATACTTTGTAGTTGTTTCATTTCTGTTTATACATTTCCATAATTTCCATTTCATTTCCGTCTTTCATGTTTTTTATGATTGTTAATCACTGATCAGTTTTCTTGTGCAGGTTTTAGGTAGACAGCCCGGGCATTTTTATAGCATTTTGACTAATGACATGAAACTAACATTGTTCTGCTGCTAGTTTGCTTTTCATAGCTTTTGTTTAACTTCAGTCTTGCTTTGTACAATTCAGTTTTGCTTATCTGATTCGGTAGTTAAATTTAGATTTATTGGTACTCATGTAGCGTCTTGATTTACCTGAAAACACAATTTGGGTGATGGTTAAATTGCATGATGAAATGTGTAGTTTAGTATTAGTTTCTTTTAGCAAATTTAGATATATTAAAAATTTACTCACTTAAGTCTTCGATTTACTCCAAGCCACCCATTTGGACGTGTTGAGGGGCTTGCATTATGAAATGTATAGTTTAGTAATAGATTTCTTTATTACACCAAACTTAAATATATTAAATCATGTATGACATCTTCAGTTGCCTCCGAAAGCCACAGCTGGACTGATGGCGAGGGATTGAATCATGTGTGTATGGTTTAGTATTAGTTTACTTTCTGCGAATTAAATATCAGTTACACAAGTTATTTATGATTACTTCCGCAAGTCATAGCTGGTCTAATGATGAAGGGTCAGAAAATGAATTGATGTAATCTGATTTAGATTTATTTCATTGCAATTTTGAATTTCCATAAGCGTAGTTTCTTTTGTGTTCAGTTGGCAGCAAGAATAGTTTAGTTTCATGTTCACTAGTTTCTTGTTTTGATTCATTAGATTAGCAGCACCTTTTCATTTCAGTAGTACACTTTTACTTTCTTTCAAGTCTTGTCATTGTAATTTCAATTTGCTTTTAAAGTTTCAAGATTGGTAAATCATTATAGGGGATATCACTTCCTTGAACAAATATAACCAAACTTGTTTTTCATTTTAGAATTTCCATTTCACCTTAGAAAGACCAAAAACGACAAAAAGTTAAGAAAGAGGTTATCTTGCACATATAGTGCGCCGCACTTCATCAGCTTACGATTCCCGGATTGACAATTAAATGCAGAAATTTAGGACACACTAAATTGACCAAACATTTTGGCGCCGTTGCCGGGGAAGTGTAACTAGGTAGCCAATTTCTTAAAAAAAAAACACATAAAATCATAAAAGAAGGGAAAACTTGATAACTTCTTGAAGTATACTCTCCTCTTGCACCTAGTGTGATCTGGAGGATCAGAAAAGAGAGTTATTGGTTTAGTAATTTCTTAAGTATGCTCTCTTCTTGCACCTAGTGTGATCTGGAAGATCAGAAAGAGAATTATTAGCCCAACTTTTTTTTTTTTTTAAATAAAAAATAAAAAATGACATGCATAGAGCGAGAGATTCTAGGGGAAGGTTTATAGCTAAAGCCAAGAGTTCAATTTTCACAACTCCATCTTCTTCAAGGCATAGACCAGATTCACCACCATCTACCCCTAGCCTTAAGATTTTTGGAATTCAAGGAACAGCTGAATTAGAGGATTCTCCTATACCACCTACTAAAACTCACTTAGAAAACAAAGAGACTTTCTCTCATCCTTCCTTGGTAGAAGAACTAGAGGACTATAAGGACTCTAAAGAAACTATCATGGCAGAGGAAGTAATAAATAGAGGTGAAGGTAGAAGAGGAGGAGATAATGAAGATAACAATGGTGAAGGAAATAACGGTAGAAATAGGGACAATTTGCTTGGATTCCCTATAGTTGATGAGGAAACTCATGCAACAATGAAAAATATCTCACCATCTGTTCTCCCTAACTTTTATGGATTGCGAAGTGAGGATCCTGAAACATTTTTGTTTGAGTTTGAAGTAGTGTGCCGAACTTATGACTATATGGAAGATTCTCAAAAACTCAAACTGTTTCCTTCAACATTGAAGGGATCTGCTTTGAAATGGTTCATGGGATTAGCCACTCAATCTATCGGGACTTGGAATGATATGAAACAAACATTTTTGGATAGATACTTGGACTATTGTATGCCCACCAATCACAAGGATGAGGTATTCAAAATGATGCAAAAGGAAGATGAAAATTTGGAAGACCTAATTGAAAGATTTAAATACAACTTGAAAAGAGCAAAGATGAGCAACTTAGATAATGAAACCTTGAAAGCCCTCCTATTAAAAGCCATTAGAGATGAATTGATAGACATTTTAAACATGATGGGGAAAGGAGACATTTCTCAACTTCCATTTCATGATATAACAGAACTATGTATCCATCTCTCAAGGGGAAAATCTAAAACTGGAAAAGGGCCTAGGGATTCTTCTCTTATTAGGGCTAACAAATCTGCAACTGGATCAGTAAGTAGGGCAGAAATTGGTAATATGCTTGATGAGTTTAAAACTGATATCTTAGGGAGCCTTAGTGAACAACTAGACACCCTTAAAATCCAAAACAAGCAGAAAGCAGAAACAGATGCTTTAGCCATCTTTTGTCCGAAATGTAGGAAGAAACATGCTTTAAGGGAATTTCCCTTGGATGCAAAAGTTGTAGAAACATGTATGATTTGCTCAGAAAATCATGAGATCAAGGATTTTCCTTCAATCCCTGGACTCAAAGCTGTTTTTCAAGAAGATCCAAATTCAATAGAATCTCTCTGTTTTGTCGCAAGGAGACCTTGGCAGGGACAACAATCTCAAGGGTTTAATAACCCTATGAATCTTCAAACCCCACCAAATTGGACTCCTTGGGAACAACCTTGGCGCCAACATCAAAATTCATATCAGCCATGGGTACAAGGGATGCAAAATCCTTATGGGAGATTTGCTCAATTTTATCAATATCCTCCATCTTTTCAAAATCAACAAGCTCCACAATTTCCAAGCCAAAATCCACAACTTTCATTGCCATTTCCACAACAACAACCTTCTCAACAAAATACAAATCCTCAACTCATGCTCCCATACCAACAGAAGACAAATCAACTTCCAGCTCAGCCATTGCCAAATCCTAACAATAAGAATCCTCAAACTACTTATATGGTAGAACGACAACAATTTCCTACCTATATGATTGTTCCTCTCAACGATGTACAACTCAGATCTGGTAGAGTTTTAGAAAAACCTTCTATAGACATTCAAGAGAAAGATACCTCTGAAGAGGACTCTCTTCAAGTCAATAAGGGTTCTGAGGAAGAATCTCTTCAAAATTCAAAAAGAAAAAGAAAAGCTAACATCCACAACTCCTATAGTTGAGCAACCTGTATCTTCATCTACACCTCCTTTTCCGGAAAGACTACAAATTGATAAGGGGTTGGAAAAACAAATCTTGTTGCCTAACTATGACTTTCTAGATGAATTGAAGAATGTTTGTATCAAGATTCCATTGCTACAAGCCATTCGAGAAATTCCTATTCTAGCAAAACCATAAAGGAGTTGAGTTTCAAAAGACCAGGAAGGAAGCTAAAGGACACAAGAAGAATCCACCTGGTAGGAAAGATTGCAGACATTATGATGGGAAAAATTACCATGCAGAAGTATGTAGATCCGGGAAGTCCAATTGTCAAGACACATATAAATGGGATAGAAATTCCAAACACATTGATTGACTTAGGGGCTGCTATCAACATTATGAGTAGACAGACTATGGAGCAGTTAAAACTTCCTAACCTTCTTTTTACACCTACTTTATTGCAACTTGCAGATCGATCGGTTATTAAACCAGATGGTGTATTAGAAGATATTTCAGTCTCCTTAGATTCTTGGGAATATCCAGTAGAATTTATGATTTTGACTCCCAAAAGTAATCTGGGAGGACATCCAATTATCTTAGGAAGACCTTGGCTGGCCACAGCTGATGCTTTTATTAGTTGTAGATCTGGAGACATGTACATTTCTAATGGTAATTCGACAAAGAAATTCAATTTGTATCCTCCCGCAAGAGCAATTACAGAAATAGGGGACAATGAATGGGTCGATGATGAGAACACTATACAACCTGTCTTTACCATTTCTGAAATTAGTGAGGATAGTCAAATTCTGAACACATTAGAAAATTTTGAGATAACTTCAGAATATGGCCCCACACAATTTCAGTTGGAATCTGACATAGAATATTTATCATCAAGACAAATGTCTCTCTACTCTATGGAAGAGTTTGGTAATTCTGCTTTTGAGATTTTTCCAGAAAAGACATTGAATATCAACAAACATCTGGAGAAGTCACAACAAGAAGAACTAACGAGAATCTTGCAAAAACATTCTACTGCATTTGCATGGGAGTATACTGACATGAAGGGTATTGATCCTAAGACTTGCATCCATCATATCTATATTGAGGAAAACAGTAGACCAATCAGACAACCTCAAAGAAGGATGAATCCAAATCTTAGGGAGATAGTGAAAGAAGAGCTCCAAAAAACTTCTCAATGTAAACTTCATTTATCCAATTTCAGATAGCCGATGGGTTTCTCCTTTGGTTATAGTACCTAAAAAGAATGGTAAATGGAGAGTATGCATTGATTACAGGGAATTGAACAAAGCAAATTTGAAGGATCACTTTCCTTTGCCTTTTATTGATCGGGTATTAGATACATTAGTAGGTAAAAAGTACTTTTCATTTTTGGATGGTTTTAGTGGCTATAATCAAATTCAGGTAGCACCTGAAGATCAAGATAAGACCACATTTACTTGTCCATGGGGAACTTTTGCCTACCGAGTGCTTCCTTTTGGGTTATGTAATGCACCGGCAACATTCCAAAGAGCAGTACTAGGAATTTTTTCTGATCTAATCCATGATTGTGTAGAGGTTTATATGGATGATTTTACAGTTTATGGTAATTCATTTGAAGAGGCATCAGAAAATTTGGAAAAATTTCTCATAAGATGTAAAGAAACAAACCTTTCATTAAGCCATGAAAAATGCTTTATGATGTTTACTGAAGGGATTGTTTTAGGACATCATATTTCGGGAGATGGGATTAAGGTTGATAGATCAAAAGTTGAAGTCATCTCCAAGTTACCTATTCCAAATTGTCAAAGAGATGTTAGAATTTTTCTAGGATTTATTGGTTACTATAGAAGATTTATAGAAAACTTCACTAAAATAGCATCTCCACTCTTCAAATTGCTTACAAAAGACTGTGAATTTAAATGGGATCCTGATTGTCAATCAGCTTTTGAAACATTGAAAACAAGAATATCTGAAGCACCTATCTTGAGAGGACCAAATTGGAAACTTCCTTTCCATATTTCTACAGATGCTTCAGATACAGCTCTTGGAGCTGTGTTAGGTCAAAAAGATTTAATTCCTTATGCCATTTATTACACCAGTAAAAATTTGACTCCCACAGAGTTGAACTATACTGTGACTGAAAAAGAGTTCTTAGCTGTTGTTCATGCAATTAATAAGTTTAGACATTACATAACAGGCTATGAAACTTTTATTCATACTGACCATTTTGTAATTAGATATTTAATGAACAAACCTGTTACTAATGGCAGAGTGACAAGATGGCTCTTACTTTTGCAAGAATTCAATATTATTGTGTTGGATAGACCAGGGAAACAAAATACAGTAGTTGATTTCTTGTCTAGGATTCAGAATACTAAAGAAGATTCTCCTGTAGAGGATAAGTTTCCTGATGAATACTTGTTTGCAGTAACTATTAAGACTCCTTGGTATGCAGATATTGCTAACTATTTGGTTACGGGGAAACTACCTTCACATTTATTTCCAAGTGAAAAACGAAAAATTATTCAGGAGAGTTCAAAATATTCATGGATTTCTAACGAATTGTTTAAAACAGGGCCAGATCTTGTGATCGGAAGATGTGTCAGGGAAGATGAAATGCCTGATATTCTTAAGGCATGTCATGATGAACCATGCGGCGGACACTTTGCGGACAAAAGGACGGCCTATAAAATCCTTTCCTTGGGATATTATTGGCCTTCTCTCTTAAAAGATGCAAAACAATATGTCAAAAGGTGTGATAGCTGCCAAAGAATAGGGAAACCTACCCTTTCAAATGAAATGCCACTGCAAACACAGGTACTCATTGAACCCTTTGAAAAATGGGCTTTAGATTTCATTGGACCAATTAATCCACCATCTAAGCAAAAGAAGTATATATTGGTTTGCACTGATTATGTTACTAAATGGGTAGAAGCTAAAGCATTAGTATCTGCTACTGAAAATTCAGTTGTTCATTTTCTTTATGAGGATATTTTTACTCGCTTTGGTGTTCCAAGAGAAATTTTAACAGATCAGGGGAGCCAATTCACATCAAATTTGGTGGAGAAGTTGATGGAAGAATACAAAATCAAGCACAGAAGATCTACTCCTTACCATCCACAAGCAAATGGTCAAGTGGAGTCCACAAGCAAAGTTCTTGAAAGTATCATCACCAAAACTGTTCATCTACATAGAAGAGATTGGGCAGAAAGGCTTCCAGAAGCCTTGTGGGCCTACAGAACTACATGGAGGAATACAACAGGACATTCTCCCTATGAACTTGCTTATGGGAAAGAAGTCTTGCTCCCCATTGAGTTCCAAGTCAAGACCTTCAAGATAGCGGTTCAGTTGGGGATGGACTTATCAGAAGCCCAAAAGCATAGAATGGAGCAGTTGAATGAGCTAGATGAGATCAGACAAGAAGCAATTCTAAGAACTGATCTAATTCAATATCAAAGAACTAAATGGCATGACAAATATATCAAGGAGAAGAAGTTTCAAGAAGGAGATTGGGCATTGTTATTTGACTCCAAGTTTAAATATTTTCAAGGGAAATTTCAGACTCATTGGCTTGGGCCATATGAGATTGACAAAATCTTTAACAATGGAGCTGTAAGAATCAAGACCATTGATGAGTTTCAAACTCCTCTTATAGTGAATGGCCATAGATTGAAAGTTTATCATAAGCCACTCTCTAAAGAGGATTTTGTCAAGTTGTTTCAGGAAAGTTCTGCAATCAGGCTGGTACAGAAGAATTCTTCTTCTCCACCAGCCTAGCTTTTGTTTTCAAGTTAAAAAAAGAAAAAAAAAAAAAAGAAAAAAGAAAAAAAAGAAAAAAAAATGGTATAAGCCTGAAAACCAATCATTGATTGGCAGTCTTATACAGAAAATATGGGGTGAAAATCAGGGACACCTGACACTCTATATTTTCCAAAAAATCTGTCTTTCATTTCATTTCATCTCACCACCCACTCCATTTCATTCCACTTCATTTCATTTCATTTCATTTCATTTCACTTCATTCCACTTCATTCCATCCATTCCATCAATAAAAATATTTTTATGACCATTTCCACCTGGTCATTTGTCACTTGTTCATTTCTATTTCAGCCAAGTAATAGCTGTGTCAGTTTTCGCAGCTGACATCTGTTTCCGCAGCTGACTCAAGTTTCCGTAGCCAGGAGCAGATTCCGCAGCTACTACTACTCTGTTTTCAAAAAGAATGTACAGTTAGTTGTTATTTTCATAAATTATGAAATAAAATGCAGGAGAGAGGATCAATGGAACATTCAAGACACTAATGAAGATCAATCAGTTGAAGACCAAGGGAAAAAGCAAGGATTCCAAAGGTATGAATAAAGTTGATTTCAAATAGTATCGAAAAACACATTTTTATGTAATTTTAAACTATGAGCTCTACCCATAATGCGCAATGATTATATTGACAGTCCCGTAACCTTCCACGATCTCTATGTTATCCTCTTGCATTTATTCACAAACGGTTTCATCATTGAAATTCCGACTCTCACTCATGTTCAAATATCCCACCGTAGATAATGATACATATTTGAGTTGACAAAGGACTCTTACAAGCCGCATAACTTCATAATCATTGATTGAAACGTGTTTATATTTATTACACAGCCACCAAAATTCAAAATGAGGCCGAATGCATTATACTTTGTTAACCTCTTTGTCGTGTCTCTGTCGTGTTTACAAAACCCCACTCTACTCATTCTCACTCCCTGTTTCACTCCATTCTGTTCCTTTTGCTCACTCTCACTCCCGTATATCTACCCACAGTCTTACTCCATTCTGTTTATGGTGCTCATTTCCATTTTATGATAATATCCCCACAGTATTGTGCTCGATCCTGTGTATTCCATCGTTCCATTTCCACTTAAACCCTCACAGAGGCAAGCCTGTGAAGCACAGAGAAGTAAAATGGGAAAACTATTAAGGGCAGAGCCGGAAGGACCGAAGTTTATAGAGGGATATCCACAAGCAAAAGAGATGTTGAGGAAAGCTAAATGGCTGCGTTTTATTCAGAAATTCAGGGGTTACCACAGAGAAGTTACAAAAGCGTTTGCAAGATCATTTGATGGCTCGGAAGCAGAAGTGGGAGACCTCAAGTTTTTGGTCAATGAAGCATCAATAACAACAGCCACAGAGCTTCTTCAGGAAGGAGAACGTTGGTTCAAAAATAAAAGTATCAGTGATGAGGCATGGAGAACAATCCTCCGAAATCAAGGTATGGATATCACTGTTGTCAAAAGAGGAATCCCTGTGCATGCAATAAAAGATGAATGGGCCACTTTACTACTCATTGTTCAGAAATTTATTACATGTGAAGGCCGTTTTGGCTCTATGTACATGTACCATACTAGGCTATTGATGAATTTTCTTGAAAACCAAACTCTTAATCTCCCTTATTTCCTATTCAATAGCTTAAAGAAAATGGCTGTGACTGTTCAAAAACACTTGGGAGATGTAGAGCCTCATCTTTATCACCACGGCCTTATAAAAATTCTGATTAAAAAGGAGCTAAAGGAAAGAAAAGATACATGGGAACAATTCCTAGTTAGAAACTTCTTTGAAGAACCTCAGGAAATTCCTGAAGGTAGTCCAATTAGAAGGAGTAGAAGAAAGAAAATGAATGTTGAAACCCAAGTTTCTCCTACACAGGAAATTCCCGCAGCTAGCACAGCAAAAAGAAGTAGAAGGAAAAGAACAGTAGATGAAATCCAAAATACTTCTACTACTACTATAAAAAAAACTGATAGGGAAGAGAGATTGGTAAAAAGGAAGAAGAAGGAAATCAAAGCTAAGAAGCCAATAATACCAAAAGGGAAAGAAATTATTGAGGTTGTCCATAAAACTCCTTCTTCTGAAGAAGAAGATCACCAAATACTATCTGAAAGATTAGTTTTTCTTCAAAAACGGTCATCTATATCCAAGAAGGCAGAGACAGGAAAACAAGAACAAAAGGGTAGTGTACCAGAGCATGTGAGGAGAAGCAGCAGGCTTAAGGGAAAATTGAGAAAAACACAAATTAAAGGTCCTCATTTCATTGATTTGGGTGAGGAGACATCTGAACAGTCTCCAACTGATCATAGTCCATTTCAGTCAGTTAGTGAACCTGACTCCTTTCACTCCCAATCAGACAATGAGCATATTCCATCTTATTCTCAGCAAAATATTGATGTAAGTCCTCCTCGGCCAGATTTTGAACATAATTCTCCCTTGCAGCACTTTGGGGACAGCCCAATGAAAAAGACACCGGAAGTAGATCCCAAACAACAGGAGGTATATGACTATATAGAATCCTTGGAGAAGGCAGCCACAGGTCCAAGTACCTCTTCCATTCAGCCTCATACATTGCAGGATGATTTAGTTCAGTCATTAAAACAGGAAATTTTTGAGCTTGAGCTTTTAAATCGGCATATCAAAAATGAAAATGAAACACTGAAAGAGCAAGGCAAACTGGACAAGATCATCCATGATAATACTATGTTAAATTTGGGTATTTGGCAAAAGAAGAATAAGAAATTAAAAAGGAAATGCCAAAAATTGAGCAGAGCACTTGTGAATATCAAATTCAGGTGCTTAATGAAGAAACCCAGAATGATGGCAGTACCAAAGAAGAAGAGAAGGGGGTTGGATGTGCTGGCTGAAGTATCAAGGCACATGAACTGAACAAAAAGTATCAAAATTTTGGTTGCATGAGGACATGCAACACCTTCACAGTGGGGGTATGTTGAGTCCTGAATTTGCATCTTTTCCATACACTTTTCCATACCTTTTTCACTCACCTAAACCTCCAAAATTGTCAATATCATGTGCAAAAGGGTATCTAACATGGTTTTTAATTATGTTTTTGTGTTTTACATTTGATCTAGATTTTTTTCATACAGCTGCGGAAACTTGCCACTTCCCGCAGCTGCTGCAACTTTCCGCAGCTATTTTGTGGAACTATATGCTACAGGTGTCTACAAAGGAAACGAGCCACATGGGCAGGCTAGGAATGACGAGGACATGGTTCGTGTCCTATTGGTTCAAGTAAATTCATCAAAGGAAGCCGCGGTCAAATCCATCCACGTGGAAGTCAACTATGGAGTTTCATGTCAGCTGGACTCTGTTTCGTGGCATATAAACATCCATACGGCCGTTTCTAAGCTTGCGGAGGTTAAATCGACATCTGTGCAGAGTTCTGGAGTTGAATTCAAGCCTCCACCTTCCGTAGATTCGTTTTCCAACATGGCCATACTCCTATATCCGTGGCCGTAGTGGTCTACGTGCTCTCTACTATCATAAACTTCAGGAGACAGTTACAGTTTATTGTTTTATATAGAGCGTTTGCATACGCACGTAGAGTTAGTTGTTAGTTGATAGTTGATGTGCGTACTCTGTTATGTTTGCTTTGTAGTGATTACGCTGCCTTGAGCCGTAATACTACCAGTCTGTAATGAACTGCTTTTTAATATGAGAAAACTCTTTTTTACAACTTAATTCGTGTTTGAGGATCGTACCAAAGCTGTGTAGAGGGCCCCTGCTCAGCCAAGGTTCTGTGTATTAATGTATATATTTCTCATTTCATTTCTTTAAAAAGTCATTGTATCATAATCCATTACATGTTCATATTTTGTAATTGTTTCATTTCCGTTTATACATTTCCATAATTTCCATTTCATTCCTGTCTTTCATGTTTTTATGATTGTTAATCACTGATCAGTTTTCTTGTGCAGGTTTTAGGTAGACAGCCCGGGCATTTTCATAGTATTTATTGTTCTGCTGCTAGTTTGCTTTTCATAGCTTTTGTTTAACTTCAGTCTTGCTTTGTACATTTCAGTTTTGCTTATCTGATTCGGTAGTTAAATTTAGATATATTAAGCTGCTCATAGCGTCTTCAGTTGCCTCCGAAAGCCACAGCTGGACTGATGGTGAGGGACTGCATTATGAAATGTGTAGTTTAGTATTAGTTTCTTTTATGCAAATTTAGATATATTAAGCTGCTCATAGCGTCTTCAGTTGCCTCCGAAAGCCACAACTGGACTGATGGTGAGGGACTGCATTATGAAATGTGTAGTTTAGTATTAGTTTCTTTTCTGCAAATTTAGATATATTAAATCATGTATGACATCTTCAGTTGCCTCCGGAAGCCACAGCTGGACTGATGGCGAGGGATTGAATCATGTGTGTATGGTTTAGTATTAGTTTACTTTCTGCGAATTAAATATCAGTTACACAAGTTGTTTATGATTACTTCCGCAAGTCATAGCTGGTCTAATGATGAAGGGTCGGAAAATGAATTGATGTAATCTGATTTAGATTTATTTCATTGCAATTTTGAATTTCCATAAGCGTAGTTTCTTTTGTGTTCAGTTGGCAGCAAGAATAGTTTAGTTTTCATGTTCACTAGTTTCTTGTTTTGATTCATTAGATTAGCAGCACCTTTTCATTTCAGCAGTACACTTTTTTCTTTCTTTCAAGTCTTGTCATTGTAATTTTCATTTTTTCTTTTAAAGTTTCAAGATTGGTAAATCATTATAGGGGGAATCACTTCCTTGAACAAATATAACCAAGCTTGCTTTTCACTTTAGAATTCCCATTTCACCTTAGAAAGACCAAAAACGACAAAAAGTTAAGAAAGAGGTTATCTTGCACATATAGTGCGCCGCACTTCATCAGCTTACGATTCCCGGATTGACAAATTAAATGCAGCAATTTAGGACACACTAAATTGACCAAACACACACCCCTATCTATTTCAGAATGGTAATGCATAGAAGAGGCAGAATGATTTGAGAAGTAAGGGAATGAACAAAGCTGTCCATCCATATGTATAGTCTACTCTTGACATTGATGTCTCACTACATGGAGGCATTCCACCGGGGAGACCACCAGATCTAGAGATTATGAGAGATGCTTCACATGGGGTTGCACAACTCTTAGATCCCAGAGGGGTGGATACTTTAGAGGGCTCTATTACAGCATAGAGAGTTTGGGGTAGTCTCAAGGAGGAGGGAGGCATTCTCCCATTTTCAGCATTACCCGCTCTCACTACATATACTGCACTGACAGAAGTTGTTGTAGTAATGGAGGATAGCACCTTCATGCTGCAAGGGAGCTGCTCCATGGATTTGGAGAAACAAAGGGTACTTCCTTGGAGGAAGGAATCCTCCATACTTTGGAGTAGATGGAGGCTACTCATGCTTACATTGGCCAAGATAGGGATGTTATTTTTGGATGATAGCTTCTCATGGGAGGCCAAATTCCAAAGTTCGCCACTTCTATTTGAGCATGAGAAGTTGCATGATGGGCATGGCAACACTTTGGAGGATGAATTTGACATAGGGAATGTCAAAGGAGAAGGAAGTAGCATGTGGGGAACTTCACATTTCAGATCTTCAAGACCGTCTCTTAGAACGATTGATCCATATTGGAGATCTCAAATCTTGGTAGAGTACTCCAAGGATCTTGGTGCTTGCATGATTCTTGATGACCTGGAGGGATATGATAGATACATGGTGGTTGGAGAGGTCATCTATTCTTATGGTAGAGTCTTCTTGACTAGAGTGTCTGAGCTCAAGAGGAAGCTAGTACAATTAGCACATGTGGATTTTATTTCCATGCAATTTGATGCATTTCATTCTTTGATGGAGGAGGTCACTTGGGAGGGAATCCAACAGGATATATATCAACATTTATAGAGATTCGTAGCTCATATGGTGATAGAGAAGATGTCACAACCACTTCCCTACTCATTGGGGGTGAGGGAGAATTTTTAGTTGAGCCATTTCAGCTCAAGGACCAAAGTACATGGTAGAGAAGGTACACATTTGCATTATTATTTACACTTATTTACTTTATATGAGCAACATGTTGTATTAAGGACGGCCATTCCTTCTTATACATTATATTATGATGTACTTGAGGTCAAATGTAGCATTGATATTGGTTATCCTTTTGGTGGTTTATGGGGGAAGCCACATGATTCTTGGCGTGCACCATTGACACCACATTTTACCTTCATGAACCTATCTTATAGGATGATTGTGGCAGCAAACAAGTGGCTATAAAAGCACTTGTTATGATTTTATTTTAGGTAGGAAAAGGATGCACAATGCTGGTTCCATGTGTGGAACTATGATCCACTTTCCGGTTGTCATATGGAAACTTGTTTTCAAAGGTTTTTTCTTCCATATATTGTTGATGTTCCTATGTTCATGGGAAGATTTGTTTGGAGAGTGGGACAAGAGTTGGAGGTGCCCATTGGGGGTATGATTCTCCCTACTTTACATATTGCAGGTTTCAGGAGAAACAATGGAAAAACCATGATTTCCATACTACATCTCTTTTATTCATGTGGGAGGAGCCTGTTAGCCATCAATAAAATTTTGACATAACTGATGATGGCTAAAAAAATATATATTTTAGTCTTCAAGAAACGGATTTCATGTGAAATCTATGACTTCTTGAAGCCTCTCTGTGTTCTTTATCCTCAAATAAATCCATTCCATTTGATAGCCTTCACTTAAAAATCTTAAAAGAAAAACCCTGCTGTTATAGAAAAGATTGTTTTCAGACCCATTTTCCTCTATCTTTTCCTTTGAAAAAACCCTTTGAAAACCCCTTCATTTCACCCATTTTCCCAATTTTTTACCCTTTATTTCCTTCAAAAATCCCCTTAAAACCTTACAAATTTTCTTTTTTTGGTTTTAAACCCCATTTTCTAACCTATCGGAACCTCCAAAAACCCTTAAAAAACCTCCATTTTCGGCCTAAAACCTTCATTTTTTATATAAGGCCTTAAGCCCCTTTCGCTTAAGCTCAAAACCCGTTGTCTACCATAAAACCATGCTCTATGACCAAGCCCATTTGCACATCGGCGATCCCCGCGACCTTTTTCTCTTTACAAAGTGTTTGCCGCCGATGCGAAATTCCAATCGCATCTCAACCATTGATCTTTTTTTTAGATCGATGGCCATCACACATCAGCGATCCCAGTTCTTTTATTCCTAGACCCCTACTCCACCGATATGCCGATCCTCTGATGAGATCAGGATCTTCCAATCCCTAAGATTTGATAGCCAGCGCTCCATCGCATCGCTCCATCGCATCGGACTTCACCTTTTCCTTATCCCCTGAACCTTTTTCCCCCCACCGATGCGATCCCCCGACTGAATCTCCGCCATTTATCTAATCCAGATTGGATGGTTCTTGATCCATCAGCAATGTTTGTTTTCTCGTTCCCATTCCATTTCCGTCGATGAATCCTCTGCCGATTAGATCCTGACCGTTGATCTCTCTCAAATATAACGGTCCTCCTTCCTCACCCCTGCTTTTCCATTGGCCATCGGCCATCACAAATTCCAAATTCCTTTGTTCCCGGACCCTCTGCTCCTCCAATCGCCGATCCTCCGAAATCAATCTTGACCATCCATCTCCCCGATCTGACGGCCCACATTACTCTTGCCCTCCACCTGCACCGTTTCTCATTTGTGCAATCCGTTGAGTTCATCTGAGCCGTTGATCCTCCCAATCCAACGACTCCCATTGATCCCCTCCATCGCTTATCCTTTCACCCCATGAGAAGATCTCAACCATAGATCTCCTAGATCTGATGGTTATCGCTGCATCTCCCACTTTTCCTTCCCAAACCATGTTCTAACCCGGCGCCCCTTGCAAAAGGCATTTCCCTTTGTATTTCCCCTCCATATCTATCAAGTCCCGCATCGAATCTGAGATGCTGATCTTTCTCGATCAACAATCCTCTCATCACTTCCCGATTTTTATCCACCAAAAATTAACCTACGTCACCTCGACCCCACCATATATTTCCTTCGCACATCTTTTCCATTTGTCGTGCTCACTTACAGCCATAGATCTGCCCCCCCGGATCGAATGGTCTAAAACTGATTTCACGTTCATTTCACAAAAAGAATTGATCGCGGATTTTCAACGCGAAAATGGTGGTTTTTGTTGGACATGCGTCGCCCAGGGACCTGTATCGCTTTCCCTCGAGGCAAAACCATTTACTGCCCATCCCCCGAGAAAACACCATTCTGATTTTCTGCAAAACCGCTCATCACCATTCCGCGCCATAATTCAAATTTGAAACCCTGGTTCTTGGATTTTCTCCATGAAACCTTTCCTCCACACATTTTTCCTCCTCTGCACTACTACAACACCCATCCTGAACCCTCTGAAGCAGTTTAACCAAGTAAACACAGGTTTTTATGACAAGTTTGTTATTTTGTGCAGGTTTTAATGGTGGCCATTTACGCACAAGCCTCCCACAGCAAAATACAATTGCAAATTCACAGGATGACGATCCTCAAGGTTCTGACAAGAAAAATGAGGGATCCAGGGTTTTGATTCCAAGCATTTGATCAATGCAATCATAGAAACCCTCCAAAATGCCAAAGAAACCCCTGCAAGCAAGAAAACAGAGTGATTAAAGGCTTAATCAAAGAAATCAAAGAAAAGCGAGGATTAGCATAAAGATAAAGGATAAAGACAAAGATTCGAGGACAAAGATGGAATATTAAAACAGTCAGTAAGGGAATTAAGACAGAATATGATTAAAGAAGGCCTAAAAGCCAAAATTTGAGGCCTAATCAGAGTTAAAGCCACCTGTACATCAAATCGAAGAAAACAGTGAAGATCAGTGTAAAGAGATTAAATTTTTAAGGTTAAATCAAGGAAGATTAGGCTAAAGTAGCCTCGAATACATCAATAAAGAGTAGTTATTTTCATCAGAAATATCAACTAACTCCTTTGGCCCTTCTTTATCTGAAAAGGAAAATCAATAGTTATTACACAAAAGAATATAGTTTAAACTATCAAGACAGTTATTGTAAAAGATAATGATAAAGCCTTAAAGTCAATATTTTCACCTGTTTTATCCTTAGAAAGTAAAGACAGAGTTATTAAAAAAGAGAGGTATCTACAGATGTTCCTACCTTATTCCTTGTATGGTTATCAACGTCAAGAATGTATTTACTCTATCATAAATAACATTTGAACCCTAAAAAATAGTTCCACCTCCTCATTTGCAGTATAAATACTGCACTGGAACTCATTGTAAATGTTGAATTTTGATGACTGATGCTAGAATAATACATAGTCCTTTAAAAGGGTGAATATCCCCTTCCCACCACTATTGAGAAACTATTTTCCTGGATTATTTATGAATAGTTGCCAAGAATTTTTGCTTCTTTGCTACTTAGCAAAGATGCAGTGTTGTTTAGCACTGGGTGTTCCCAGGCGGGAATCCCACCTCTTTCCTCTGAGGAGCTCATTGGGAGAGTTTGCATTCATCATTCCACATCAGGTTTTCAGGCCAAGCTTTAGCCATCTTCATCAGCACAACTTTACTGGAGATTGTGTAGTGTTGCTGGGTGAGTAGTGGAAGGGATTGGAATCCCAGCTTCTGAGCTAGTTTCTCATTGGAGGAAGGTTTCCTTCACTTGAGACATATGTTTGGAGAGCTCCAGAGCTTATTTTAGATTTATGGTATCAGACCACACATTTCCCATACATTCCCAGTGTTTTTTATGCTACGAAATGCATTATTTTGGAGGCAGTGTTCATTGCATGGTTTGGTGGCTCCGTTGTTGAGTTTCATTGTGATTGAGAGGTTCATCCTTTCATGGGAGGAAGCCTAAAATTTCTGATTTCCCATGACTTGGAGTATGCAAAAAACGGCTGAATCATATAGTGCATAATTTCTGAAGACATTAGAAAAAATATGTTTGAAACATCAGATCCGAAGTTTATTATAACAGAGAATGAATAAAAATAGAGATTCAGCCCCTTTTATACATAAATATATCACCCAGAAAGGGGATTTCATGAAAGAAAAAATACAAGTATCAGATTTGCAGAATATGGATCTGGAAAATGTAGAATCATTGAAACTCTAATTATATGAGATGAAATATACAAAATTACAGAAGAGGGCTTAAATACAGACTTTCCAGAAGAAGGGATGGCCCTTCCTCAAGGAAATTGGCACCAAACTAGGGTAGAAACCCTGCTGCAGCAATGCACTGGAAAAAGGACGCAGTTCCTGGAATGAACTGCGCAGATGATGTTGGAAGGTCCTTTGGCATGATGCCAAGATCTGGAACTAAAGCTCAATTCCTCCTCACTAATCTTCCAGAGAAATGAATGCTCCTTTTTCTGCAAAACTAGATATGGAAGAGGTGTTGAAAACCCCTCACTGCAACACCCTGCAGCACAGTAATTCCCGCGCAACAGAAAACGCTGTAGCTGGAGGAGGAAGCTTGGCCTCAAGCCTAGATGTGAGGCATTTTATAACCTACTCCTTCAAGAGCTCCTCGATTAAGGAGGAGTAATCCCTAGATAGGAAATTCCTCTCTCTCTAGCTAAACAGCCAAGAGAGTTTGAGTTTCTTAAGCAATCTCAAAATCGAATTATCTTCAACTACAATACATAAGGGTGAAGGATTTCTTTGGTCCCAACTCTTGGATTTTGGTCTTAGACACATTGGTCTAAGGGATCCAAGTCTTGGTATCAAATCCTGCTACCTCCATTTCTAGAAAATGTGTTTTCCAACCATGGATTGCTAGCCATTCCAAATTAGGAACATTGCAACATCCTCTCCATCATTCTGATCTTTGTTTCTCCTCTTCACTTCTCTGATAGCTTGATCTCACAAGCTACGACAGATATCATGCTCTGATACCACTATAATATTCTATGGAAAAATGGTGGTTTGTATTGTTCTATATGAGATCTCCCACTACTAGATGTCCTCAGAAAAATGCCCGATGAGGGACTGCAACAATGTAAGCACATAGAATGGAAAGACAACGTTATTCTTGTAGCTGTGAACACGTGAAGATATGTATAGCCAAAAAATATATGATATAGCAGAAAATGTATACAATGTGTGGATGAATCAATCACTCCAACTAGGCAATGGAAGCCTCAATGAAGTAATACTGCTATGCAAAATATCATATGACTAAAATAACACAGTTTATAGGTGATACTACTGCATACAAAATGAGAATAGGATGATATGACAATATCAACTCAAATAAATGAGGGGAAGCAAGCTCTCAACCTCGGAAAACAATAATATAGAAAAAATACATAATCCTTGGAAGGATTGGCTACAATATACATGAAATTGGCAAATCTGCAGAAATGTCGGAGTTGCTAAGAAGCACTGCAACTCAGCTGAACAGCCAGAGTGTGAAATTTTTCTGAATAGACAAATAATAAAATGATCCAAGATGTCTCCCTATGCCTGCCTCCTCCTCTTCTTATACAAGTGAATGCCTCTTTGCCATGGACCCCACACATTAAGGTTTCTTCCACAAGGATTATTTCTCCCTCAAAAACTGCACTGTCTTCCCATGCAAGCTACACCTCTTAGGCAGCGCTGTTGACTTGGTCAAACTTGACCTTGCCCTCATGAAAATTTCCCCTTTTCACACTGGAAGGTGCAAAATAAGCTGCTCCAATGATCCTTTTCACATTATGAAGGATCTTATTCCTACTCATGGGCCTTTTACCCATTTTAGTCACCTCCTAGATGAAATAAGAAAAAATTAACGTTCCAATTTTCTTCATGAAACTTTGGGAACATTACAGTCCTCCCCTCTCAAAGATTTCTTGTCCTCAAGCAAGTGCAAGGATAGATTGAGTTCTTTTCTTCTCCTATCCCTGTATCATCCTTATATGATGATCTCCTCCAAGGAAAGTGATGTTATCTCATCAATCAAATCTCCACAATGCTCCTCCTCAGCATGTAAGTCAGCTATCAAGCTATCATCATGATAAAGTGAAATACTTAAGAGGATAACAAAGTGATGTCTAGAGGTCCCCTTGAAGAATTGGATCTGACACAAAGTGGGAACTGTCTTCCCCATATGGATCCTCCATCTCCAAGCCATGAGCCATGTAAAATGAGTCACCTCCCAACTAGGCAACTCCTAAAAGCTGTCATCCGCCTTTGGCTCCGGCAAAGTAGGTGGGATAAAAATCTGCACATGGTAGACTATGTAGCCTACCCCATGCTATCCATCTCTCCACTCATGATAAGTGTAGAGTGTTGGCTGTCCATGGGCTGAAATAATTTTTCCCTTAAATGGAAAAATGAGGACTAGACCTCCAAAGATCTCTCCCCTAACGCTGCAAATAAAGATGGCCCAAGTATCTCCATATATGATGAGTTGGAAGTCATCATCATATGGAATATCTTCCATCATATGGCTCACCTCATAAAGAGACAAATGTGCTATCAAGGTGATCATATCATATCCCATGTTCCCCTTAGAACATGTAGTGCAAATAGTGTGAGGAATTTCTCCCTCAAAGGACACAACCACATAATGTGCCTCTCTCCCGAGCATGCTCCTCATGAGAACAGAAACAATAGAGACATAGGGAGAAAAGATGAGAATCATACTTGCTGCCATGTGCAACAAATGAGAATGACAATGGTCCCTCAAGTGCAACCAGCGCAGCTTGGCCCTCAACTGCAATAGAGACTGCTGAAATAAGTCACTTCTCAACCACTTGTCTGCTGCTCCAATATCCTCATAAGTATGGAGGAAGTGAATGATATAAGGTGCACAATGATCATGTCCTCCATAATATCTATTCTCCCCAAGTTCTCCTAGGGAATGTCCATCAGTCATGCTTATGGCCTCATCTAAACCATGTGGTCTATAAAAAATAATGCTCCTTCATGGAGCATCATCCTGCACATGTATGGTTAAGGGACATATACATACATCATATAAATGCTCATGTAAAAAATAATGAATACCATTACCATACTCTCTACTCATACAAATGGAGTGGCTCATAAATGAGTCTCCTCTCATCCTCAAAGTGGAAAGAGGTGGTTGTGCTAACTCTCTCAAAGAGTCATGTCTCTCCTCCATCTC
Source organism: Pinus albicaulis (assembly GCA_034641835.2). Taxonomy (NCBI): domain Eukaryota; kingdom Viridiplantae; phylum Streptophyta; class Pinopsida; order Pinales; family Pinaceae; genus Pinus; species Pinus albicaulis. The sequence goes on along the minus strand of CM076583.1, from coordinate 302,766,366 downwards.
TGTCTGGTCCATTCATCTCCTCATATGAAGATGTATCTCCTGCTCAATTCCCTCCCAACAATACCTCTCCATGATGGTGTGGTATGCTCTCATAGAACAAGTGGGGCTGAAAAGGAAATCCTCCTGAGCTGCATGTAGCAAATTCACCTTGAGCTTGGAAGCTCCAGGTAAGAAGATCTTGTCATGATAAAATATGACCCATCTTTGACTGAATATGCCTCCAAGTGCAACTGGCCATCCAAGATCATGCAAGTAAAAAGATCCTGGGAATACTCCACCAACAGCTAGGAGTTCCAATATGGATCTAACCTCCATAGTGACAGTGTTGATGATCTCTCATGAAGAGCACCTGTCATATGGTCATCATCTTCTTTGACATTTCTCATGCCAAAGATACAATTTGGAAGGCTGCTACCCTTCCCCTGTTGCTTCTGCCACAACGTAGAATCTGAGATGGAAGTGGGTATTGATGATGTTAAGAGAATGCTCTCTCTCTCCTTGAGTCTACCCCAGACTCCTAGCGCTGTATCAAGCTCTCTCTAGGTCTCCAACCTCCTGAAATCAATGATTGGTGCCCTAACATGTGAAGCATCCATCCTCCTTTCCTGATCCAGTGGTCTTCCCGGGAAAATTCTCCATGCAATGAGACATCATCATCAAGAGATGACTGAATATATGAATGGAGAAAGCTCTCCATGCTTCCACTACGCAATCCAATCACCTTCTTAGATGCATCAACCTCCATAAATGAATAGGGATGTGTGCTTCTCATCACATCATGATAGTCATCCTCCCTATATTCTCCTTGTGTCTTTAAGGCTCTACACCTTCTTAACAATGGCACATGTAGAACATGAGTTGTGCCTTGATCTCCATACATGAGATCCTGGGGACTTTCTTGAAAATATGCAAGCATACCTCTATTTGGAGCAAGAGCTCCTCTTTCCTCTACATGAGGCACTAGATCAACTCTAGATCTAACAGTGTTGTTACCCTCAATATCTGCAAAATGAGTGGGAAACCTCCAAATGATTTGATCCCTCTTTGAAAAAGATATCCCCATGCCTCTTTTCTCAAAAGTGTGAGAAGGAAGTTTCTCCTCCAGCAAAGTATGGTGCAAGTTTTCAGCTTCCCCCATTGTTTTCTGAAATGGTACTGTGTTTCTATGCAAGGGTTTTGTTTTATTTTTCTCATTCAGCTCCTCCATGTGTTTCTCATGAATCCCTCTATCAAATCCTTTCACTAAGGCCTTAGTGAATTTGTATAAGATGTAAAGTTTACATTTCTTAATGAAAAGGATTCAAAGATCCATTACCTCTCATATGCAGCGCTGTAACTTTGATAGCTTCATCTCCATGAATGTGGTGCTGCTGCAAGAAGGTCTTCAACTCCTCTACCCATGCTTTGGATGAACATGTAGGTGAACCCTCAAAGGTAAATAGATGAAATTTATCCTGCCACTCTCTTCCATTCACCTTCATCTTGCAAAACTCTGAAAAACTGAGATGATCTCTGAATTTCTGAGTTTGGAACTCGTACTCCTTCAAGAATCACTTAGGGTTTCCCTCCTAGTAACCTCTTCTCTTCTTTCCATCTCTCTTCTAGCAATCTTGGGCATGTGACTGCGCTATACAAGATGGTGTGTAGCTGCATGCTCACACTCCTCTAATCTAGAGTTTGCTTTTGAATCAAACCCTCTAGGAGATTCTCTATACTTCCTCTGGATCTCCTCATACTCTTCATGGATCATATATACATATTTAGGAAGAAGCTTGGTAAGCTTATCCCATTTTTATTTTTCTTCTCCAAAATATGGATTCTTTCTTCTGCTGATTTCTTTGTCTCCTTGATGAGAATAAGAAGTGCAGTGCTCTTCCTCTTCTTTTTGCATATCCTCCTTGGGGAGGTTCTTTATGGATATGAAATATGATGAGATTAAACTCATCCTCTTCAATATTCTGATCTTCTTGGGCTTAGACTCACAGGCTGAGCCAAGAAAGAAGGCTCTGATACCACTGTAATATCTCGAATCTGGAATGGCTAGCAATCCATGGCTGGAAAACTTATTTTCCAGAAATGGAGGCAGCAGGATTTGAAACCAGGACCTGGATGCCTTAAAACAATGTGTCTAAGTGCTAAATCCAACAGGAGGCTCCAAATAAATCCTTCTAGGGTGGTTAAATAGATCTCCCACTACTATATGTCCTCAGAAAATGCCTGATGAGGGACTGCAACAATGTAAGCACATAGAATGGAAAGACAATTTTATTCTTTTAGCTGTGTGTTAGCCCCCTATAAATTTCTTGACAAGAAAGCAGGGGGCTAAATTTTTTTGAGCCTTCAAGGAATGCATTTTTTCTGAAAAACACATCATCCTTGGAAGCCTCCTCTTACCCTCTGCCCTTTGGTAAAATTCCACTGCCGTTTCTAAGTCAAAAGCCTCACTGATTGTAAAAAAAAATTGTTCAAGGAGGCCTTCATTTGTCCTTGTACCCCTGCAGAATGTCCCATTTTAACCCTTTTTTCCCTTTGACAAAGTCCCCCTTTTTACCCCAGAAAATCCCTCCCAAAATCCCCTAAATCACCCATTTCCACTTTAAATCCTACACACACCCCTTGTTTGGTCTAATTCCCCCGTTTTTCCTCTATCGTTACCCCTTTCTGGCCTTAAAATCACATTAAAATGGGCCAAAAAACCCACATTCTACATATATCGGGCCTAGCCCCCTTCGGCCAGCCCCTTAACTTTTCCCCCACACGACCTGGGTGCTAGGACCACGCGCTGGCTCGAAAGGCACTTATTGTGATCTGATTGATATGGCTCATAAGAATTTCCCACCATCAATTTCCCGTAATCCAACGGTCGTCGCAAGCCTCGATGCTATCATGTTCCCATTCATTCCCCGACTGCATATCCTCCGTCGATCTGATCCGCAGATCGATGGCTCACAGTTCACCCACTACGGTGGTCCCCATAGACGAGCACTGTTGCAAACTGTCAGTTTCTATTGCATTTCCTTTGGAAGGTGGGCAGTATTTTTCATTTCGCAGTGATTCCATACAACGGCTGACACGTGGCTTCCAGCACTGTTGAGAAACCGCTCTCATCGTGCGTTAACGTTCATTCGCAGATCCAACATGATATTGCTGTACACTGTCCGATCTGGGGTGGGCCATCCGACAGCCATCGTGCCCCGAAGATGCTCAGATGATAACCAAGGCAAACAGTACCCCTGGCCCACCATCCGTCACCCTCTGATGTATTCTCAGCCGTTGATCTCCTCCTAAGATCGGACGACCTGGATTAAATGCATGCCCCACCATTGACCCGGTCCCGCCACGTCACCTTTCCACGTGTTTCATCGCATTTTCTTCTGTCCCTTTCATATTTCATTCAAATGTCAAAATTTCAAAGTTTCACATTAAAGTTTGCGGCATTCCGCCAACCTTCACTAGACAATTCTCCATTGTTTCGCTGCATTTTTCTGCCATCACCCTGCATTGTTACACCATGTCACTTGGCTGCACTTTCATTCTCACTGTCCCCTCTACATCCACCCTCCCCATGCATGGTTTTCTTGACATGTTTACGTGTTTTGCAGGGTTACAGGCAGGCGAACAACCGCCATGATTCACAGTCACTCTTATAGTTGCAAAAAACATAGGGAAGACCATGTGCAGAGATAGAAATTATGAAGAAAGGCCTGGGAAGGTGTTATGACATGACTTTCATTAAAGGAGCAGGGTAAAAATCTTTAAAACCTTCCCAGAGCCATTAAAGCACAGATTTCACAGACAGAGACAGGAAGGGAACATCAAAAGAGTATCAGTGAAAGATCAGAGAATTTAAGACCGGTAATCAAAGATTTTGAAGCCTGGAGTCAGTAATTTAAGGCAAGGTACCAAATCGAAGACCCCGTGGATCACTCAGAAGATCCGATGCACAAAAAATCATATCATTAGGGTGTCTATATCAGTAGAATGTCCCCTCCCATGAAAGGACATGGTACTCATTACTGTTTCAGTCTACATTGTGTCAATGAGAATTTTTCAAGCCCTGACAACAATCCTATGCTATCAGAAGCATTTTTTACACAGTGTGGCAGACCTGAGTCATTGATCTCTTTTTTTTCAGTTCACCAGAGTAGTGCAGAGGCATTACAGCAAGTACGTCAAAGACATACCTGGAATAATTTGCAGCCTGACAAAGACCACTCTTTCATCCAAAGAGTACCCGAGATAAATGCCCAGAATTTAAAACAAAATGGGGCCTCGGCCCTCTTTCTCTCCTGAGTTTTAATGCTACATTTAGTTTTTCACCTACCTCCTCTGCCTCTTTTCAGCTATAAAATTCATGAAGAAACTCATTGTAAGGGTTGTTGATCGAATATCAGTGAACTGCAAGATGTTTCTCTTGAGACATGTTCTCTGTGTAAAGTTGTAAGATAGGCTGAGGAAGATGTTTTCAGACTGAATATCAGGCTATTGGTAATGTTGTACTAGACTGGTGTTGCTCTTTAATATCACAAGCACATTTCTTTGCATCCTGATTTAAAGCAGCGGTGATGTTTTTCTATCTCTGTATTTGTTTTACCTTGTAGTTCATTACATTTCATTTCTACTGGCCCGCATCAGAAATCTGGCATAGGATTTACCCTTGTTAGGTACCCTATGTTTCTGCTCTCCTTGCCTTCAATTTTTTCTGTTGTGTGTGTTATATGAGGATTGATTTCAAGGTAATTTAACTAGTGTAGTGGTCAGATATGCTGCTAGCTGATGTATGAATTAATGAATCAGTTCTTAGATGTGCTTGGTAGGTTTTAATTGAATGAATTGGGATACTGGGAATCTAGAACTCTGTCTTTGTCTCACTAGGATCCTTTTCAGTTAATTGAACCTTCCTAATTTCCCTCAAGCTGGATGCCAAAGCATTGAGAGTTCAAAGTCTCTCTCTGATCTCATGTTTTCAACTTTTTGTTCTAAATCTTTAATGTTTCCTTGTATGAAGAGTTAACCTTTTAGGTTTTGGATCACAGGTTGTCCAATGGCATGTCCTGTCCCTGGATCTGATTTCTAAAAGGTCACCTTGGAGGTTTCCTTGCTTTCACCTTCTCTCTTACCATTTCATGCCACACTATCATCTTTAAGATCCAATGCTTTAGATGACTAGCCCAACTGAAAGCCTTCATATTGAATGGCAAGTAAACCCTTTCCTGACTCCATTGCCCAATGTCCTTGAATGTTCTATGAATCATCCCTCCTTTTCCTAAAATCCTCTTTTCTCTTCCGTGTCTTATATAGAACCCTTCTTTCCTGACTCCCAACAACCAAAAAAAAATCAAACAAATAAACCTCGTGCCTATAACTAGCCTAATATCTTAACTTTGAGCTTCAAAAACATAAAATCTTTTCTTATATAGAGAGATCCCTCTCTGGACCTAGGAGATCTAGATCCTAGGGTCTGAAAGTGATTCTGATGTTGTCTCATCTTTTGGTCTTTCCAATCTATCCAAAACATGGGAACCCCAACATAATGGCGACTCCACTGGGGAATTTCTGAGTATTTTCCATCTTACTACATCCCAAGAGCCTTATAAACCCATAATCTCTGGTTAGGTTGGCAATGAAACACTTCCACTTGCAAATCACATTCTACACCACTTGTTGTGTTTCTCCCCACACTCTTAGAGAGAGTCTGGAAAGGGCCAGGTACCCTCTAGATCCCACTCTCTTTCAGAGGTGAAATATCTGGTAAAAGCCCTCCCAGTCAATCTCTGGTTAGACTCTACTGTGTTTTCGGGATATCCTTGAAAAGGGACATCACATAAGCACTGTGGTGGATAGTGTACCCCTAGAAACACCCTAAACCTTCCACCTGGCGACTCCATAGTTCCTTAAAGATCAAATACTCCACTGGTGATCAGTAGGCCTGCTGATCATCTTGGTTCACATAAGACTCGATTGGGAGACCAGCCTCCATAACAACATCAACCACATTAGAAGTAACAAGTAGGGTTAAGCTGCTTGGTTAGAAAACAACATTCTGGCTTCAAGAAACATTCACACAAGAGCTTTTCCTAACCCAAACCCACCTGAAATAGTTGAAAACCCTGAGAGAATCCTTAAAGGATCTCTTACGCCTAAAAGACCGACTATTTCCGGCCACATCCATAGAGCTAACTCTGCACCGGAAGAATTTATAGCTCTATCAGTCACCTATCTTGACCAAGACCTACCAAACAGACTACTAAGAACTAGGTCATTCAGTGTTCTAGACTAGCCAGACCTTGAGTTTCCCGGTTCACCACCTCAAAGTGGTAAACACATTAGGGATAGAGAGGCCCCTCCATCTACAGCTCCTGATATTCACTTCATTCAAAACTTGGGGCTCCGCCACCCCAGATCTGCCCAACAGACTTCTGCTAGTCCTAGTATCCCTGTCATCCAAATACCAGCTGCTCAAACCAACCCCTTACCTCAGCAAAACATCATCATGGTAGCCCGGTATGCACCTCTGGTTTACCTCTGCCTCTAGTGCCCTTACCCAACGATTATCAATAAAAAATCCCACACTTCACTGCAAAGGAGTCTGCCACAACCTAACACCATGTAGATAGGATGGAAGATTCTTTTGACTACATGGAGATAGATGATGATACAGTCAAAGTGTGAATATTTTCCCAGAGCTTAGGAGGTGATGTGAAGAAATGGTTTAAAGGCCTACCTCCTAATAGTATCCAAGACCTTCCTGCTTTATATCAGATTTTCTTAAACAAATGGGAAGTTAAGGACAACCCTCTCCAAATTTTATCAGAATACAAGAACCTGAAAAGAAACGTAGGAGAGAGTGTCCATGACTACTCTACAAGGTTTAACAGCGTTTATAATGCTCTTCCTCCACATATGAAACCTACCCAAGGTATGCCTTTAGTGAAATATCTGGAAGGCTTTGATGCTGATATGGCCTACCAGCTTAAAGAGAGGGATTACAACACGCTGGAAGATATGCAAAAAGGAGTAGTGAGTGTAGAGGCTAACCTGATTGAGAAAAAAGCAAGATTGAGAGCAGAAAAGAGGGTAACATATAGAGATGACAATGTAGCTTCCACATCTGATCCCAATTATGACCGCCTATATAAAAACATGGAGAAGCTACAGTAAATGATGGAAAAAATGGTTTTCACAGTTAGTAACCAAAACAAAAATCAAAATCACAACCAAAACCAGAACTTTAGGAGAAACAATACCACTCCCAACAGACAAAGAGAATCAGATCAACAGGTTATACCCCCATTTCAGGAAAAAAATTTGGATGAAGATGAGGGAATTATGGAAGAGTCTGAGGGAACCACCATAAACATGTTTGAAATAAAAAACTCAATCCACAATTGTTCCACAGAGGAATATCAACCCTCATCCTCATACTGGGATGAGGAAATATTAGAATCTGAGGATTACAGACTTGGATTTGAAAATGCCATTATGCAGGTCAGAGAACAATATGAACTTAGAAGCAAAAGGAGCCTAGACACTTCCAAACCAAAGGTTTTTGAGGCTACCATCAAGAAAATGCCTGAGAAAACTTCTAAATTAACTGCTGAAAGTTCTGGGAAGAACAAAGAAAAAGACAAACAAAACACCGATAAACAAAGTCAACCAACTAGCAGCACTAGCACTGCAGTTAGTGCTCCTAATAAAACATTTCCTAATCCTGTACATAGTGACAATCAGCCCATTGATTCAGCCACTAGGGTGGTGGCTAAAAAAACAGAGTTGAACATTCCAAAGAGTCAATCCAATTTCAATTTGGAGAGTGAGATTGCAAAAATTAAAATCTCTGTCCCACTCTCTGAGCTGGCCACTCAGGATGTATATAAAGGCCAAATTTTGAAAGCTTTAAAGCTAGAGGAAAATAGCGACACTGTCAATATGAGTAATGATCAACCAACCCTTCTGTTTGGTCCAAAGATAGAAGGAAAGTTTCAGGAAGGGGTAGTGCCACCTTTTTATATCAGTCTTAATATCCATGACAAGATCCTTCACAACGCAATGCATGACTCTGGGGCATCACACAACTTAATGCCTAAGGTAGTTATGGAAAATTTAGGCCTAGAGATAACCCGTCCCTACAAAGACCTCTATTCATTTGACTCTAGCAGAGTAAAATGCCTGGGCCTAATCAAGGACCTGTGTGTAAACCTGAGCCAGATCCCTACAAAATGTATGGTTATGGATGTTGTGGTGGCAGATGTGCCACCTAAGTATGGCATGATACTATCGAGGTCATGGGGAGCCAAGCTGTAGGGCACAATGTAGATGGATGGGGCATATGCCACAATCCCTGTCTTTAGCCAGCTGAGGAGACTGTATAGAGAGGCTCAAATGAAATTCCTAGTCAGCAGCCCTGAAAAGCTTGAAAATTCACCTTTATACTCTGTACACATAGATCTTGACTCCTTCATCCTTTGTAATGATGAATCCTTAGAAGGGTCAGAATTCAAAAAAAAATATACAAACAAGGAAATAGAGCCCATGGACTTTAACATAATGGTTACTCTAGACTCAGAGGAGAATGATGTAGAAAACTTCGGACAGTGCACTGAAACAGAAACTCGGAGTGAACAAGAAATAGAATGCAATCAACTGATTAGTCACCCTCCACAAGCCCATGCACCACACCAAGAATGAAACGATGTTGAGCCCGAGAGTGAACCTTTGTGGGAAATGAATTTTGATTGATCCTGTACTAAGAAGCCTCCTAGTGACCAAAAAATCATCATTTAGACCAAATTCAGACCTGCAGTGCTAGATAATGAAAAATACTGGCAAGTCTTTGAGGGCGATAAACAGATTAAGGATTTTCTGATAGGTAGGAACGAGTTTGAATTTCCTGATTCAGACTCTAAATCTAACGACAGCTTCCTAAGTGAAGAGCCCTCAGACGAGGAAGAACCACCCTGTAACATAGAAATAAATACTTTAAATGAACATATTGGAAATCCAAACGAAGAATGTGAAAATGCAGATAGTGAAGAAGTAGAGGTGTTGCAGGCCAAAGATAAGAACATACCCAGGGGGCTAGCACCTTTAGAGGACCTTTTCGACTTTGATGACGTAGAAAAAAATCCCACTTTAGAACACACAAAAGCTGATGTCGAGGAATGCAACATAGGCACTGAAGATAAGCCCAAGATGATTTAATTGGCTAAGTCCCTGCCTACAAACAAGAAAAAGAAATACATTGACCTATTCAAGGAATTCATTGATGTGTTTGCCTGGAGTTATGAGGACTTAAAGGCCTGTGACACAAACATTATACAACACAAAATACCTCTAAAAGAAAATCAGAAGCCCTTCAGACAGAAACTCCACAGAATAAACCCAAAACAATTGCCTGCAGTGGAAAAGGAAATAAAGAAGATGTATGAGGCAGGCATAATAGTTCCTGTTAGATTCTCTGATTGGGTCTCAAACCTAGTGGCTGTGAGAAAGAAGAAAGGTGAGATCAGGCTATGCATTGACTTCAGGAATCTTAACAGAGCCTCACTCAAAGACAATTACCCTTTGCCAAAAATGGAACACATTCTTCAGAAGGTAGTAGGCTCAAAAAGTATCTCCCTGTTAGATGGTTTTTCAGGTTACAACCAAGTTTCAATACTCACAAAAGACCAACTCAAGACAGCCTTTACCACTCCATGGGGCACTTTTATGTATGTAAAAATTCCCTTTGGACTGATGAACGCTGGTGAAACTTTCCAATGAGCGATGGACATAGCCTTTTCAGATGAAATAGGACACTTCATTGTCATCTATCTGGATGACATAACCTTATATTCCAAGATTGAAGAAGAACATCTAAAACATCTGAGAAGAGTGTTTGAAAAATGCAGAAGGTTCGGTCTGTCATTGAATCCCAAAAATACTGTATTTGGGCTGCAAGAAGGCAAGCTTCTTGGCCACATCATATCTGAGAAGGGGATTAGGATAGACTCACAAAGAGTTGAGGGAATACTACAAATCACACACCCAAGAAACATCAAAGAGTTACAGTATTTTATTGGGAAAATAAACTTCTTAAGGCAGTTTATTCCCAACTTAGCTGAACACCTCAAGAATATGACCAACATGCTGAAGAAAGGTGTATGAGTTAAGTGGACTGTTGAAGCTAAGAAATCTTTTGAATCAGTTAAACTTGCACTCACCCGGACTCCTATCCTAATCAGTCCAAATTTCTCAAAGGATTTTTCTGATTTTTTCATTTGCCTCCAAGCATATAGTTGTTGCAGTTCTGTTGCAAAAGAATCCAGAGGGAATGAAACAACGCATTTATTTCTTTAATAAATCTCTGAGAGACGCACCCTTGAAATACAACATAATGGAAAAACAGGCCTATGCCTTGGTTAAGGCCTTGAAAGACTTTAGGGTGTACATACTGCATTCCCACACCATAGCATACGTACCAAATATAGTGGTTAAAGACATCTTGTCCCAAGACCTAGATGGGAAGAGGGGCAAATGGATTGCTGTGATATTGGAATATGACCTTGAGATAAAACCCACAAAACTGATCAAAGGTCAGGGCTTAGCTCAACTAGTGGCTGAATCAAACCTACAAGGCCTTGACATAAACATGGTAGATGCCTTAGATGAGCAGGAAGGATTGCCTGATCCCACTGTTGAGGAAAAGTTTCAGAGCTCTCCTTGGTATTCTGACATTCTGTACGTGCTCACAAACCTCAATGCCCCTCCCAAACTATCAAAGACCAAGGCCAAATTCCTAAAACTAAAAGCCAGGAGTTATTGCATATTTAATAACTGCTTATACTAGAAAAATAAAAATGGCCTATTGCTTAAATTTTTGCCTGAAACTGAAGCAAAGAGGATTAAACAAGAATTCCATGCAGGAGAGTGTGGAGGCCACATGAACTAGAAAGCCACTGCAAACAAAATACTCAGATCTGGATACTATTGGCCTACACTCTTCAATGATATCCATAAGATGATAATCGCTTGCCACAAATGCCAGATTTTTGAAGGCAAAAGAAAGCTCCTCCCCTTACCTCTACAACCCATCATTGTTGAAGGTCCCTTTATGCAATGGGTCCTAGATTTCATAGGATAAATTCAACCTGCTTCTTCTGCACAACACAAATGGATCTTAACAGCCACAGACTACTTCACTAAGTGGATAGAGGCCATACCTACTAGGAATGCCACAAATTCAGTCATCATTAGGTTCCTAGAAGGCCATATCCTCTCTTAGTTTGGTTTCCTAAGAAAAATAATCACTGAAAATGCTGCTGCTTTTGGATCCAAGAAAATGGTTGATTTTTGTCACAGGTATCAAATAGCACTCGGTCATTCAACTGCTTATTATCCACAAGGTAATGGGCTAGCTGAATCATCAAACAAGAGCTTGGTGACCATTATCAAAAAGCTGCTGGAAGAGAACAAAAAATCATGGCATAAAAATTTAGTGCATGCCTTATGGGCTGACAGGCTTACAACAAATAAATCCATTGGCATGTCACCATATAAGCTTGTCTATGGAACAGAAGCAGTGTTTCCTACCATCCTTGGGGTACCGGTGATTAAACTTGTACAAGAAATTAAGACAGAAGAAGACAGTATGGTGAGGAGGATAAACCAAACAATTCATCTCCAGCAAACAATGGAAGAGGTCTATAACAGAGCTATCAAAGTTCAGGAAAATGTAAAGAAGTTGTTTGACAAAGGAACCAAAGCTTCCGACTTCAAAATTTGAGATAAAGTTCTAAAGTGGGACTCAAAGAGAGAAGACAAAGGAAAGCATGGCAAGTTTGACAGTTTGTGGCAAGGTCCATACATCATCCAGGCCACTGTGGGTCCAAATGCCTTTTTTCTACAAAGCCTAGATGGTACAGAGCTGTTTGGGGGTCCTGTCAATGGCAGGATGCTCAAACACTACTTTTGCTTATTTCCAATTTCCAGTTTCCATTTCCATTGTAAATACCATTGCGGTATTTTGTTTTCAAGAAAAATAGAAAATGCTCCAAAAATAGAGAGAAAGGAGAGGTTCAGACATGCTCAAAACATGAACCTATGAGGTGAAAAGGATCAGCTCTAACATGCCCAAAACCAGAGCTGAAATGAAGAAGAGAAAGTGAATCCAACAAGCTCAAAACTTGAGTCACAAAGCAAGGAAGGATGCTTCAAATTTTCAGTTTTCAAACTTTCAAGTTTTTGTTTTCAGTTTTCTGCAAATTTCTGTCCATGTGCAAGTGTCTTTATGCCTTGGATCCACAGCAAGCTAGACTGTCTAATCCTAGTTTGACTGTTTTAAATTTCTGTTGTAGAATGTAGAGAAGAAATTTTCTGGACAGTCTAATCCCAATAGATATTAGATTAGGTAGAGAAACATATGAGACCAACAGTTTAATCTGGTCTCATGGGGCAATAAGGGTAGAAATAGAATAGGTTTATTTTCTTGTTTATAAAAAATAAAATGATGTAAAGGGTCTGCTAGTCCAAATGCACCCTGGAAGAGAAAATGATAGGACTATAGTCAAGGTAGGTAGATTGTTTGGGAATGATTCTGCTAATCTATCATGTTTATGGCAGCTGAAAATCAAAGAAGGAATATGGCTCAAGTACCAGGCATTTGGCCTACTCCAAAGATCATTTTATGAATTCTTGACTCTTTCAAGAAGAAGCCATCCCCATGTGGAACCACTGTTAGCCCCCTATAAATTTCTTGACAAGCAAGCAGGGGGCTAAATTGTTTTGAGCCTTCAAGGAATGCATTTTTCCTGAAAAACACATCATCCTTGGAAGACTCCTCTTACCCTCTGCCCTTTGGTAAAATTCCACTGTCGTTTCTAAGTCAAAAGCCTCACTGATTGTAAAAAATTTTGTTCAAGGAGGCCTTCATTTGTCCTTGTACCCCTGCAGAATGTCCCATTTTAACCCTTTTTCCCCTTTGACAAAGTCCCCCTTTTTACCCCAGAAAATCCCTCCCAAAATCCCCTAAATCACCCATTTCCCCTTTAAATCATACACACACCCCTTTTTTGGTCTAAATCCCTCGTTTTCCCTCTATCGTTACCCCTTTCTGGCTACAAAATCACATTAAAATGGGCCAAAAAACCCACATTCTACATATATCGGGCCTAGCCGCCTTCAACCAACCCCTTAACTTTTCTCCCACATGACCTAGGTGCTAGGAACACGTGCTGGCCTGAAAGGCACTTATCACGATCTGATTGATATGGATCATAAGCATTTCCCACCATCGATTTCTCGTAATCCAACGGTCGTCGCAAGCCCCGATGCTCTCGTGTTCCCGTTCATTCCCCTACCGCATATCCTCTGTCGATTTGATCCGCAGATCGAAGGCTCACATTTCACCCGCTCCGGTGGTCCCTGCAGATGAGCACTGTTGCGAACTGTTGGTTTCTATCGCACCGCCTTTGGAAGGTGGGCGGTATTTTTCATTTCGCAACGATGCCATACACTGGCAGACGCGTGGCTTCCAACACTGTTGAGAAACTACTCTCATCACGCGTTAACGGTCTTCCGTAGATCCGATGCGATATTTTTGTACACCATTCGATCTGGGGTGGGCCATCTGGCGGCCATCACGGCCCGAAGATGCTCAGGCGATAACCAAGGAAAACAGTACCCCTGGCCCACCATCCGTCACCCTCTGACGCATTCTCAACCATCGATCTCCTCCTGAGATCGGACGGCCCGGATTAAATGCATGCCCCACCATTGACCTGGTCCTGCCACATCACCTTTCCACGTGTTTCATCACATTTTCATCTATCCCCTTCATATTTCATTCAAAGGTCAAAATGTCAAAGTTTCACATTAAAGTTTGCGTCATTCTGCCAACCTTCACCAGACCATTCTCCATTGTTTCGCTGCATTTTTCTGCCACCACCCTACACTGTTCCACCATGTCACCGGGTTGTACTATCATTCTCATTGTCCCCGCTACATCCACCCTCCCCATGAATGGTTTTCCTGACATGTTTACATGTTTTGTAGGGTTACAGGCAGGCGAACGACTGCCATGATTCACAATCACTGTTACAGTGGCAAAAAACACAGGGAAGACCATTTGCAGAGATCGAAATTATGAAGAAAGGCCTGGGAAGGTGTTATGACATGACTTTCATTAAAGGAGCAGGGTAAAACTCTGTAAAACCTTCCCAGAGCCATTAAAGCACAGATTTCGCAGACAGAGACAGGAAGGGAGAAGCAAAAGAGTATTAGTGAAATATCAGAGAATTTAAGACTGGTAATCAAAGATTTTGAAGCCTGGAGCAAATAATTTAAGGCAGGGTACCAAATTGAAGACCCCGTGGATCACTCAGAAGATCCGATGCACAAAAAATCATATCATCAGGGTGTCTATATCAGTAAAATTTCCCCTCCCATGAAAGTACATGATACTCATTACTGTTTCAGTCTACATTGTGTCAATAAGAAGTTTTCCAGCCCTGACAATAGTCTTATGCTATCAGAAGCATTTGTTACACAGTGTGGTAGACCTAAGTCATTGATCTATTTTTGTTCAGTTCACCAGATTAGTGTAGAGGTATTACAGCAAGTACGTCAAATACATACCTGGAGTAATTTGCAGCATGACGAAGACCACTCTTTCATCCAAAGAGTACCAGAGATAAATGCCCAGAATTTAAAATAGAATGGGGCCTTGACCCTCTTTCTCTCTTGAGTTTTAATGCTACATTTAGTTTTTCACCTACCTTCTCTGCCTCTTTTCAGCTATAAAATTCATGAAGAAACTCATTGTAAGGGTTGTTGATCGGATATCAGTGAATTGCAAGCTGTTTCTCTTGAGACATGTTCTCTGTGTAAAGTTGTAAGATAGGCTGAGGAAGATGTTTTCAGACTGAATATCAGGCTATTGGTAATGTTGTACTAGACTGGTGTTGCTCTTTAATATCACAAGCACATTTCTTTGCATCCTGATTTAAAGTAGCAGTGATGTTTTTATATCTCTGTATTTGTTTTACCTTGTAGTTCATTACATTTCATTTCTACTGGCTCGCATAAGAAATTTGGCATAGGATTTACCCTTTTTAGGTACCCTATGTTTCTGATCTCCTTGCCTTCAATGTTTTTTTTTGTGTGTGTTATATGAGGATTGATTTCAAGGTAATTTAACTAGTGTAGTGGTCAGATATGCTGCTAGCTGATGTATGAATTAATGAATCAGTTCTTAGATGTGCTTGGTAGGTTTTAATTGAACAAATTGGGATACTGGGAGTCTATAACTTTGTCTCTGTCTCACTAGGATCCTTTTTAGTTAATTGAACCTTCCTAAGTTCCCTCAAGCTGGATGCCAAAGAATTAAGAGTTCAAAGTCTCTCTCTGATCTCAGGTTTTCAACTTTGTGTTCTAAATCTTTAATGTTTCCTTGTCTGAAGAGTTAACATTTTAGGTTCTGGATCACAGGTTGTACAATGGCACGTCCTATCCCTGGATCTGATTCCTAAAAGGTCACCTTGGAGGTTTCCTTGCTTTCACCTTCTCTCTTACCATTTCATGCCACACTAGCATCTTTAAGATCCAATGCTTTAGAAGACTAGCCCAACTGAAAGCCTGCATATTGAATGGACAGTAAACCCTTTCCTGACTCCATTGCCCAATGGCCTTGAATTTTCTCTTAATCATCCCTCCTTTGCCTAAAATCCTCTTTTCTCATCCGTGTCTTATATAGAACCCTTCTTTCCTGATTCCCAACAACCAAACAAAATTCAAAAAAACAAACCCCGTGCCTATAACTAGCCTAATATCTTAACTTTGAGCTTCAAAAACATAAAATCTTTTCTTATATAGGGAGATCCCTCTCTGGACCTAGGAGGGCTAGATCCTAGGGTCTGAAAGTGGTTCTGATGTTGTCTCATCTTTTGGTCTTGCCAATCTGGCCAAAAAATGGGAACCCCAACACTGTGAACACATGAAGATATGTATAGCCAACAAATATCTGATATAGAAGAAAATGTATACAATGTGTGGAGGAATCAATCACCCCAGCTAGGCAATGGAAGCCTCAATGAAGCATGTACAATGCAATGAAGCAATACTGCTATGAAAAATATCATATGACTAAATTAACGCAATTTATAGGAGATAATGTTGCATAAAAAATGAGAATAGGATGATATGACAATATCAGCTCAAAGAAATGAGGGCGAGAAATCTCTCAACCCCGGAAAACACTAATACAACAAAAATACACAATCCTTGGAAGGATTGGCTACAATATACATGAAATTGGAAAATCTACAGAAATTCCGGAGTTGCTAGGCAGCAACTGCAACTCAATACTAGAAATACAAGGAGATGGCCAAAGATGATGCTCAAACTGAAAGAAACCTCCTCCAACGGATCTCTCAATACAAGGCTGATCCCGGCACTGAAGATCTTTCCCTCCAAGAAGCTGGTGCAACCTCTCACTGCAAGTGTGCACTAAAATAATGCAGTCTTGAGGATGGACTGCACTGTCTCTGATGGGAGATGTTGGCCTTGATGCCAAAATATGTAAATCAGCTCTGAAATTCCTTTCACTAACCTCCCGGAGCAATAGAAACTCCCTCCTCTGAAAGATAAGCCAAAGAGAAGTGTTGTGGAACCCTCCACTGCAATGCCCCAACAACAATGCGTTATACTTGAGTAGAAATAATGCAGTATCTAAAGAATGGCTTTGGCCTTGAGCCAAGATGTGGAGAAGATAAAGTGAAATCCTTCAAGAGGCCTCTCAAGAAGGAGATGAAATCCTAAGAAGGAATCCCTCGTGATAAGCAACACTGCAACTCAGCTCAACAGCTGGAGACTGCAATTTGTCTGAATAGACAAATAATCAAATGATCCAAGATCGTAGATCCAACAACTACACCAAAAGCTCGAATTGTTAGAGAGGCCAGCATCCCAGGGTGTTAAGGGTGGGCCTAACCCCATCGGAGAATTTGAGGGCGGGGGCCCTTGCGCAACACCCCTCATTACACAGACTCGGACACGTGGCTGCAGGCCCTACTCGCACATGGGATATTACAACCCACCACGCTCCGTGAGTCTCAACCTCGAGACCTCGGCTTTGATACCACATAGATCTAACCACTACACAAAAATCTTGAACTGTTGGTGATGGTGGCATCCCAGGGTGTTAAGGGTGGGCATTACCCCACCAGAGCATTTGAGGGTGGGGACCCTTATGCAGCACCCCTCATTACACAGACCTGGACACGTGGCTGCGAGCCCTACCCGCACACTGGATATTATAAAGAGAAATTGATGTCTTGGAACTCATGCATGATCTGATTTTCTTGTTGATGGAGAAGGATTGTTTGTAGGATCCATAGGCTTGGTTGATGGTGAAGTTTTCTTTTGTCTTTGTTTTCTAGTTTTCCATTATGTTTTCCATCTTGCTATGTTGCAATAGGACAAAGAATTTAGATTAATAAATGTTTCTAATGGCACCTTACATCTGTTTGTCCTTCCCTGCCTTAATGTTTTCTTCTACTTAGATACATTAGAGAAATAATTTATTTCTCTCTAACAAGTTCTTAGCTTGTCCATTTCTTGAATAATTTAGATCAGTTAGCATCAATTATGATTTATGGCTAGCCCTGCACAGTGTTGCCACTGAAATATTCTATTCTTAGAATCATCTCTTTAAAGCAACTTTATCTAGGTTTGTCAAAGAAGTCTGTTCAAAATCATGCTCTTTGCCTTTACTTAGCTGAAATTGTTTCAAGGAAACCTTATAGCTGTAACTTTGGATTTTAGAGTTTTCTCTCCTTCTATGGTTATAGTTACTTGTATCTCTTAAATGTTTTTCTGCTCTAGATGATAAAATCTTCGAAATTTGGATATATTAGTCATCCATAATTTTGACTTTATCCAAAGATGACTAAATTTGGCAATCCCAGATTTCTAGAAACAATATTGCAGAAACATTGTGAGTTCTAGAAATCTCACAGCCTTCATTATCCTAAGCCTATCAATTCACTGAATATTTTCACTTAAATCCTCCAATTTATCCTACCATCTCAAAAAGAAGTTGTTTTCAGGCTATATCTGCCCATTTTCACTCATTTTCACTTATCCAAACAATCATTTTTTCCCTGCTAAAAATTCCTTTTCTCCTCTTCATTATCCTCCATTTTCCCTAAAAAACCCTTTTAAAATCATCAAAAACCCTTTAAACCTGTAAAAAATCCCTTTTTATGGTTTAAAACACCCCTCTTTATCTATCAGAAACCTTGAAAAAGGCCTAAAAACCCTCTTTTAAGCCTATTTTTCGACCCATTTATAAATAGGCCCTAAGCCCTTGAGGGCTTAGATCCTTCGCCCCTTTGCTCATATGGCCAAAGCCCGAAAACCCTTTTTTAAAGCCTATTGGAACTTCAAAAAGCCAAAAAAAATTTGTTTTTAGCCTATGTCTTCCTTTTTATAAAATTGGACTTTTTAAGCCCCTTTGGGCTTGAGCCTTAGCCCCCTCTGCCATATAACCCAACTCCCATGACCGAGCGCTAAACCTTGGCCCCTCCCGACATTCGCTCCCGGTCTCCTTACTTTTCAACGAGACCGCACTTCTACCTTAATCTCCAGCCCCCTTCCTTCATTATTTCACCCCACCTTACCTTTCTTTGGCAGACGCCAACCGCATCCCCCTTCCCTTTTTTCCCTTACCCCACTCCATAACCCTTGAGCCTGATCCACCATTGATCTATGTGATCTAAAGACCATAGTTGCTCCTGCAAGATCTTATCATTCAACCCCGTTGAACCAAATAAACCCGCACTACCCGACGAAAATAGCCCCATATCACTCCTGGTCCCACCTTCCACCCACAAAAAAACATCAACCAATCTCTGCCCGCCACCTGTATCCCACTTCTGTAAACCAAAGTTGCACCTAGCTTACAGGCTCCACCCACGCCGTTGATCTCACGCCTTGAGATCTGACGGCGCAGATTCATTTTCGCACGAGATCTCTTACTGAGGTTTAATGACCCAAATCGACGTGAAAAAATAGTTTTTCGAGGGGCATGTGGCGAGCGATGAATGGAATCGCGTTCCCCTGGGGAAAAACTGCTAACAGTTCATCGACAACGCGAAAACCATCAGTGGTTTTTACAAAAATACTCTCGCCCAAATTTCGTGCCAAAACTGTTTTATAACCCATTTTCTGTGTTTTTTTTCCCATAAACCCTTCCTCCATGCATATCTCGTTCCTCTGCAACTGCTCCTGAACCCTCCCAAATGCCTCCAATGCAGTTTATCCAAATACGCAGGGTTTTATAAAATTTTTGGTTTATTTTTTAGGTTTTATGGCGGAATATAAAAAAAAGCCTTCTATAGTCGTATTAAGTGACTGAGGCCTCAGAATGATGATCCAGGGGCCTGAAACAAAGAAGGGGATCCAGGGTTTCAAGATAAGGGTTGAAATCAAGGTTTCATGGTCACCGATGTACCTTAGAACCTTCCAGAACATCAAAAAGGCTTCCTACACGCAGAAATAGAGAAAATCAGTGAAGTTTGAAGACGAAAATGAAGACCGAAAGATTAAAGACATAAATTGGTAAATTAAGGATAAAACACGGTTAAAGATAGAGAATTAAAGGTTTAAAGCAATCAGACAAAGATAAAAAGTCAGCAAAGGGGATTTATAAAGACTTAAGGCTAAATCAAAGCCTTAAAGCAGATTAAAAAGGCCTTAAAAATAGTTTAATGATGAAATAAAGGAAAATTAGGCTTAAAGATAGCCTCAGATACATCAAAAGGAGCTGTTATTCCCTTAATATATCAAATTGACACCTGTGGCTTACTTTATGTCTCAAAAGGAAAATAAACAGTTATTACACAAAAGAAGATATTTTAAACTATCAGAACAGTTAATATAAAGACAGAAAAAGGCCTCAAAGTCAAACTTTTCAACTATTTCATCCTCAGGAAGTAAAGACAGATTTATTACACAAAGAAGTAGTTGAGAGACAGACATTCCTACCTTATTCCTTGCATGGTTTTTAAGGATAGGAGTGCATTTACTATGTCATTAATAACATTTTTAACCCTAGATGGTTCCACCTCCTCATTTGTAGCATAAATATTGCATTCGAACTCATTATATGTGGGCATTTGATGAATCTTTGAAGTAATACATAGCTCTGCTGAAGTTGAAAGAAAATTGATGTTTTGGAACTTGTGGATGTTTTGACTTGTTTGTTCATGGAGAAAGCTCTGTCCTTGGATCCCTGAGCTTGGTTGTTGGTGAATTATTCTAATCTGTTAATGTTTTTCATATTTTCCATTATGTTTCATCATTTCTTACTACATTAGAGTGAAAAGTTTAGGCTAAGAAATGTCTCTCAGAAGCACCTTAGACCTCTTTACTCTTCATTGTTTTATGTTTTCCTCTGCTGAGGCATTTTAGAGAATTCTTAATTTCTCTCTAGAACCCTTATGCTTGTTTACTTCCTAAATAGTTCAATACAGTTGGCCTCAAGAATGATTTATGGTTTTCCCTGCTTACTTGTTGCTACTTAAAAAATGTTTCTGAAGTTTCCCTTCAAAGTACCATTGTCCAAAGTTTGCCAAAGAGGTCTGTTTTGATCATACCCTTTGTACTTGCTCAAATAGTTGTTTTGAAGGTATTTATAGCTATGATCAAAGATGTCTAGGAGTTCCCTCTTCTATGACTACAATTATTTTTGAATCTTAAATGTTTTCTTATATTTGAAAGTGAAATCTTTGAATGAAATAGAGTGTTCCTCGACTCCTAGATTTCATTTGAAAAGTTTGTCTTGAAATTGTTATTCGCTGAAGTGTGATTTGTAGAATTCATGGTTAGCCCTGTCTATGGAATACTTCTTCATGTTCAAATTATGTTTTAAGTCCCTTTGTTGATAAGTACATATAATTAAGGACTCTTAATCACCCTTAGTTCTACTTTTCATTCTAAAACCTTTAATGTTCATTTCATTTCACCTGAAAGACTTTGTAGATCCAATAGCCAAGTTAGATTTTCCCTCTGATATCCCTGACCTATTTAGAGATTTCCCTTTTCTATCTATGCTGCCTAGATCATCATGTCCCACCAAACAATCAAACAAAATCATGCTCAATAACTAGCCTAAAATCAACCTTCTACAAGCAAAAAAGTCATATTTTTGCAAACAATTGAGAGATCTCTCTCTGAGACTAGGAGGGCTATATCCTAGAGCTCTAAAGACTGGTTTCTATGTTGCCTTGTCATTT
This sequence comes from Pinus albicaulis, assembly GCA_034641835.2. NCBI lineage: Eukaryota > Viridiplantae > Streptophyta > Pinopsida > Pinales > Pinaceae > Pinus > Pinus albicaulis. Next base: position 302,745,094 of record CM076583.1, on the reverse strand, counting down.
GGTTTTCCAATCGGCCAAATCACAGGACCCCAACATTTTGGTGATCACAGTGGGACATTTTTGAGTAAGAGTCCCTAAACAAGACACTCAATATTAATTCAAGTGAACTATAGCTTATTCAAGCACTACCAGTGTAATGGTAATCATGATAGGACCTTTCTGAATCAGTGACAATCTAAGTAACCCTCAGGATTCTAAAAAACCCTTATCAAACCTTGAAGAAATCAGCTAGTAAGCCATAGAGTAGACTCTGTTTGTTTCACCACCTTAGCTAAGTGTTGAACCAGGTATAGGACACTCTCACAACCATAGAACTATAAAAAACTCAGAAAAACCCACACATTTCAGATTGGTTTTCGAATAAACCATTGGTGGTGGACCATAAAACATTTTACCTTCAGAAAAGAAAAAAATTTCCACCTGGAAACTCCACTAGCCCCAGTAGCCCTATTACTCCTCTAGATCTATAGATTTCCTTAAAATTGTGTTAACCAGCCTTGAGGAAGTTTAGGAACCTAGTCCCCTATTATAGAAATCATTGTGAGAGGAAAAGTCTTGAAAAATAGTCCTAAAAAACCTCTCTAAATTTTGGAAACTGAAATTTGGCTTCACATAGGGTCAATACTAGATCCCATCCAGATCCTAATCCTCCCACCATAGTTGATAATCCAGAAGGGATTTTGTGGAAAACTTCTAAATATGGAAAACCAACTACTAATAGAACCATCCCAAGAACAAGATATGTTCCTGAAGATCTCACGGTCTTAAAAGATCCTCACTTTGACTTACCTCACACAAAGAACCTATTCAGGAATAAATCTCAAGGTGATTTAAACCAAGATGATTTTGAAACCACAGATTTGCAACAGAGCTTTAGCAAAGAAGCTTCACCTTCTACTCCACTTGACTCTCAGCTTCTCCATCATTTCAGCTCCTTCCATAACAAATCTTCTCATCAACAGTTTGTTGGCCCAAGTGTTTCTTCTACTCCTATCAACACATCCATTGTTCAAAATAACCAATTTCAGCCCACTTTCCCTCTTGTAAATCCACCTCTTGCAAATCCCCCATTATTTCCTATCATGGCAGCATGGTATGCTCCACTTGTGTCTTAACAGATGATAAACCAAAATTATTGTTTGGTCCTGAAGTTGAAGGAAAATACCAAGAAGGGGTTGTCCCTCCCTTTTATGTCAGCCTGAATATACATGATAAAATCTTGCACAATGCCATGCTAGACTCAGGTGCTTCACACAATCTTATGCCCAAAGTAGTAATGGAAAGCCTAGGCTTAGAAATTACTAAACCATACAAAGACTTGTATTCATTTGATTCAAGTAGGGTCAAATGCTTAGGCCTAATCAAAGATTTGTGTGTCAACTTAGCACAAGTTCCTGCTAAGAGTCTAGTAATGGAAATAGTAGTGGCTGACATTCCCCCAAAGTATGGCATGCTTTTATCAAGATCATGGGGAGCCAAACTTCAGGGGAGCCTTCAAATGGACATGTCATATGCCACCATCCCAATGTTTAGCCAAACTAGAAGATTATACAAAGAGTCTCATATGAAATACATGGTGAGTAACATAGATAAGCCAAACAACACTCCTATGTATTACATCCATTCAAACTTAGATTCCTTTATCTTATTTAATGAAGATGAAATCAGTCAATAAGAAAAAGGAAACAAAGAAGAATTTAGTCTACTAGAATAATCAAATTTTCCATCAACTCAAGAAAAGAACAGTTCAGACTTGAGCAGCCTTGAATAGCAGAAAGAAAATGAAATTGAAATTGAAATACCTTGGCAAATAAAATGTGATGGCTCTTGTAGAAAATTAAGTGTAGGGGCTGGTGTATGGATACAAAACACAAACAAAGGGTTTTCCTATAAACTGGATTTTCCATGCACAAATAACATTGTTGAATATGAAGCCCTCCTTATTGGCCTACACTTACTCAAAGATTTAGGAGCTAAAAGAATATCAGTCCAAGGGGATTCTTAGCTAATTATTAGACAGATTAAAGGGGAGTATTCAACCAAAAACCCAAAACTCAGAGAATATAGAAATGTTGACCTTGATCTCCTAAAAACCTTTGAAAAAATATGAACTCATTTTCATCTCAAGAGCTCAAAATAATCTAGCAAATGAACTTGCCTTTGCTGCTAGTAATTTCCAAATACCACAGACAAATGAAAAAATTGATATAAAGGTGAAAAGCAGGCCTGCAATACCTGACAATGAAGATTATTAGCAAGTGTTTGAAGGAGACAAACACACAGATTATTTTCTGCAATCAAAGAATGACTTTTCCATATCAACATCTACTTCAAGCCATGAAGAAAACTTTTTAAATGAAGAACAAATCCCTGAAATAGAGTTGTCTTTTTCTATTGATATAAACCATTTTGAACATCCTTTTAGAGTAGAAATAGTTGACAATATAGATAAAAAATACCTGGAAATTTTACAATGTAAAAATGAAACAATTCCAAGAGGTCTTGCACCATTAGAACAACTGTTTGACTTCAATGATGTAGCCAAAGAACCAAGAATGGAGCCTATAGAAACAAACATATAAGAACATAACATAGGCAGCCTAGTAGAACCCAAAATGATCAAGCTATCCATCACTCTCCCAGCTCATATTAAATAGCAATACATATAACTTTTCAAATAATTTGGAGATGTGTTTGCATGGGTATACAAGGATCTGAAATCATATGATACCAACATCATTCAACACAAAATTTCTCTTAAGGAAAATCAGAAACCTTTCAAAAAAAAACTCAGAAGGATAAACCCTGTTTTATTTCCTTTAGTTGAGAAAGAAATTAATAAAATGTATGATGTTGGGATCATAGTTCCCCTCAGGTATTCAGAATGGGTTTCGAACTTAGTATCTGTTAGGAAAAAGACTGAAGAAATTAGGCTCTGCATTGATTTCAGAAATCTAAATAGAGCCTCCTTTAAAGATAACTATCCCTTGCGAAAAATGGATCATATACTTCAAAGGGTGGTTGGGTCTCAAATAATTTCACTATTGGATGGGTTCTCAGGTTACAATAAGGTATTAGTACTCCTAAGTGACCAACATAAAACTACTTTTACTACACCTTGGGGTTCATTCATGTATGTCAAAATGCCATTTGGTCTGATGAATGCAGGGGCCACCTTCCAAAGGGCCATGGACATAGCCTTTTCAGAAGACATAGGCTAGTTTATAATCATTTACCTCGATGACATTATTGTTTTCTCTAAAACTGATGAAGAACAGTTGATTCATTTAAGAAATTTTTTTGAGAAATGTAGGAAATATGGCTTATCTTTGAATCCCAAAAAGACACTCTTTGGTCTCTAAGAAGGGAAGCTTCTTGGACACATAATTTCTGAAGAGGGAATCAAAGTAGACCCTAAAAGGATTGATGGAATATTGAAAATCAGCCATCCTAGAAACCTCAAAGAATTACAACATTTCATTGGGAAGATAATTTTTTTAAGGAGATTCATCCCCAACCTTGCTGAGCTATTGAGAAATATCACAAACATGCTAAAGAAAGAGATAGGTGTTAAATGGACAATACAAGCTAAAAAATCATTTGAACTGGTAAAACAAGCTCTTATTCAAACACCGGTTCTCATAAGTCTTGATTTCACCAAAGATTTCTATATCTTTTCCTTTGCATCTGAACATACAATCGCTGTAGTGTTACTGCAAAGAATGACATGGGGCATGAACAACCAATATCCTTTTTTAGTAGGGCCTTAAGAGATGCTCCACTCAAGTATAAAATCATGTAGAAACAAGCCTTAGCCTTGGTAAAAGCATTGAAAGACTTCAGAGTTTACATTTTGCATTCTCACATCATTGATTTTGTCCCACATACTGTTTTCAAGGACATTCTAAGTCAAGACCCTGATGGTAAAAGGGGAAAATGTATTGTTGTTATTTTAGAATATGAATTAGAAATCAGGCCTAATAAACCAATCGAAGGGTAGGGATTAGCAAAACTCATGGTTGAGTCAAAATTCCAAGCACTAGATATGAATATGGTTGATGTATTAGAAGAAACAGAAGAATTTACAGCTCCATTTATTGAAGAAAATTTTGTGAATTCACCTTGGTATGCTGATATCATATATGTGTTGCTTTATCTGAATACCCCTCCTTCTCTGTCTAAAACTAAAGCTATATTTTTGAAGCAGAAGGCTTTAAATTATGGCATACTAGATGGGGTTTTATATTGGAAGAATGATGTTGGAATAGCTTAAATGTTTTCCTGAGATTGATGCAGGAAAAATCATGCATGAACTGCATGACGGAGAATGTGGAGGACATATTTACTAGAAGACTACAGCAAATAAAATCCTCATATCTGGTTAGTATTGGCCCACCCTTTTCCCAGATACTTAGAAGCTTGTCATGTCTTGTCATAAGTGTAAAATTTTTTATGGCAAAAGAAAACTCCTTCCCTTACCTTTACATCCTATTAGTGTTGAGACTCCCTTCCAACAATGGGGTTTGGACTTCATTGGGGAAATCCACCCATCTTCATCATCCCAATATAAGTGGATACTCACTGCCACTGATTATTTTACCAAGTGGATAGAAGCCATACCTTCTAGGAATGCTACTGAATCTGTCATTATTAAGTTCCTTGAAACCAACATACTATCCAGATTTGGTTGTCCTAAAAAAATTATCACAAATAATGTTGTTGCTTTCAAGTCTAAAAAAATGGTTGACTTTTACCATATCACCTTGGGTCATTCCACTGCCTACTATCCCCAAGGGAATGGATTAGCTGAATTCTCCAACAAAAGCCTTGTCAATATTATCAAAAAATTGTTGGAGCAAAATCATAAATCATGGCATGGTAAGCTTATTTATGCTTTATGGGCTGATATATTAACCACCAAAAAGTCAATAAATGTGTCTCCCTATCAGCTGGTTTATGGCATTGATGCAATCTTCCCAACCTCTCTAGGAGTTCCAGTCATGAAACTCCTCCAAGAAGTACAATCTAAGGAAAATGATATGCAAAGAAGGATAAATCAGACCATTCATTTATAGCAGTCCATAGAGGAAGTATATAACAGAACACAAATAGTCCAAGAAAGCATCAAGAAGTTATTTGACAAGAGGACTAAAGAAAATTATTTCCAAGTTGGAAATGTAGTTCTAAAGTGGGATTCTAGAAGGGAAGAAAAGGGAAAACATGGAAAATTTGAGAATCTGTGCAAAGGACCCTACATTATTCATTCTATCAGGGGTCATAATGCATTCTTTCTACAATAGTTGAATGGAAAAGACATATTTGGAGGTCCTGTCAATGGCAGGATGCTCAAGCACCACTTCTGTCAAGAGTCTTAGTCTTAAAGTTTTTATTCATTGTATATAATACTGCTTTTGAATTTAAAAAAGAAAAAACACAAAAACAATAGAAAAATAAAAGAGGGCGGATTCAAAAGAGGTACAGCCCCATATCCAAAAAAGATAATTTTCTGAAAGTGAGCAAATCTAAGTGCCACTACTGATTAAAAAATGATATATTGTTCAGTCATCTAGCCTAATCATGGCTAAACATACTTTAAATTTATGTTGATAAGTTAGTAGAAGCACAGATTGATAAGATTTTTTCAGACTTGGCTTATTAGTAGGATAGATTAAGAGATATAAAATAATGGTTCAAACAAACTCAAAATCTGAACCATGGAAAGGAAAAAGATAGCTCTAAATAGATCAAAACCAGAGCTGGAAAAGAATAGAAGGATGTTTATAATTTTCAGAGCTTAAGCCTTCACAATTTTGTTTTATTTTTTCTGCAAATAAATTCCATATGCAGCTTGTACATACAACCATAGAAACCATATAAAATCAAACATTCTAATCCTGAATTAACTATGCTTAAATTTCCAAATTTTAGAAATAGAGAATAAAATCTATCAAACCTCTTAATCTTGACAAATAGTAGCTTAGGTAGAAAAATAAATAGTTCAATAGTTTAATCTGGACTCTTGGAAGAAATAAGGATACGATTAGATAGTTTATTTCTGTTTTCAAAAATAAAATGTCAAAGAGTTTGCTAGTTCAAATGCACTCAAAAAGGAAGAAAAAATGCTAGGACAAAGTAAGATTGGGTAGGTAGAGATGTTGTTTGGAAGAAATTACATGTTGCATGTTCATAAAAGTTGTCCTTTTCAGAGAAAGATCAGCAAGAAAAGAAGAAATCTGCCCAATGGATAAGGCACTGGTCTGCTGAAATCCAGAGATTGATAAACTGGAGGTTCTGGACATCTAAAGGGATAGTTTTCCTCCCAAAATGGAGCCACTGTTAGTCATCCATAATTTTGACTTTATCCAAAGATGACTAAATTTGACAATCCCAGATTTCTAGAAACAATATTGCAGAAACATTGTGAGTTCTAGAAATCTCACAACCTTCATTATCCTAAGCCTATTAATTCACTGCATATTTTCACTTAAATCCTCCAAGTTATCCTACCATCTCAAAAAGAAGTTGTTTTCAGGCTATATCTGCCCATTTTCACTCATTTTCATTTATCCAAATAGTCATTTTTTTCCTGCTAAAAATTCCTTGTTTCCTCTTCATTATCCTCCATTTTCCCTAAAAAGCCCTTTAAAAATCATCAAAAACCCTTTAAACCTGTAAAAAAAAATCCCTTTTTATGATTTAAAACACCCCTCTTTACCTATCGGAAGCCTTGAAAAAGGCCTAAAAACCCTCTTTTAAGCCTATTTTTCGACCCATTTTATAAAGAGGCCCTAAGCCCTTGAGGGCTTAGATCCTCTGCCCCTTTTCTCATATGGCCAAAGCCCAAAAACCCTTTTTTAAAGCCTGTCGGAACTTCAAAAAGCCAAAAAACCTTTGTTTTTAGCCTTTGTCTACCTTTTTATAAAATTGGACTTTTTAAGCCCCTTTGGGTTTGAGCCTCAACCCCATTTTCCATATAACCCAATGCCCATGACCGAGTGCTAAACCTTGGCCCCTTCCAAAATTCGCTCCTGGACTCCTTACTTTTCCATGGGACCACACTTCTACCTTAATCTCCAGGCCCCTTCATTATTTCACCCCACCTTACCTTTCCTTGGCATATTTACACTGTCGATCACATTGATCGAACGGCCTGGACTACATCCCCCTTCCGTTTTTTCCCTTACCCCACTCCATAACCCTTGAACCCAATCCACCATTGATCTGCGTGATCTAATGGCCACCGTTGCTCCCGCAAGATCTTATCATTCAACCCCGCTGAACCAAATAAACCCACACTACCCGAAAAAAATAGCCCCATGTCACTCCTAGTCCCACCTTCCACCCACAAAAAAATTTCAACCAATCTCTGCCCACCACCTGTATCCCACTCCCATCAACCAATGCTGCACCCAGCTTTTGGGCTCCACCCGCGCCATCGATCTCATGCCTTGAGATCTGACGGCACAGATTCATTTTTGCGTGAGATCTCTTACCCGGGTTTAACGACCCAAATCGACACGAAAAAAACAATTTTGTGAGGGGCACATGGTGAGCGATGAATGGAATCACGTGCCCCAGGGAAAAACCTCTAACCGCTCATGGGCAGCATGAAAACCATCAATGGTTTTTGCAAAACCACTCTCGCCCAAATTTCACACCAAAACTATTTTAAAACCCATTTTCTGCATTTTTTCACCATAAACCCTTCCTCCATGCATATCTCCTTCTCCACAACTGCTCCCGAGCCCTCCCAAATGCCTCCAATGCAATTTATCCAAATATGCAGGGTTTTATTAAAATCCTTGGTTTATTTTGCAGGTTTTATGGCAGCATATAAAACAAAAGCCCTCCCAGAGTCGTATTCAGTGACTGAGGCCTCAGAATGATGATCTGAGGGCCTTACAACCTTCGAGCACATAAAAAATGCTTCCTACACGTAGAAACAAAGAAAATCAGTGAAGTTTGAAGACCAAAATGAAGACCGAAAGATTAAAGGCTTAAATTGGTAAATTGAGGATAAAACACGGTTAAAGACAGAGAATTAAAGGTTTAAAGCAATCAGACAAAGAGAAAAAGTCAGCAAAGGGGATTTATAAAGACTTAAGGAAAAATCAAAGCCTTAAAGTAGATTAAAAAGGCCTTAAAAACAATTTAATGATGAAATAAAGGAAAATTAGGCTTAAAGATAGCCTCAGATACATCAAAAGGAGCATTTATTCCCTTAATATATCAAATTGACACCTGTGGCTTACTTTATGTCTCAAAAGGAAAATAAACATTTATTACACAAAAGAAGATATTTTAAACTGTCAGAAAAGTTAATATAAAGACACAAAAAGGCCTCAAAGTCAATCTTTTCAACTATTTCATCCTCAAGAAGAAAAGATAGATTTATTACACAGAGAATTAGTTGAGAGACATTCCTACCTTATGCCTTGCATGGTTTTTAAGGATAGGAGTGCATTTAATATGTCATTAATAACATTTTTAACCCTAGATGGTTCCACCTCCTCATTTGCAACATAAATAATGCATTCAAACTCATTATATGTGGGCGTTTGATGACTCTTTGAAGTAATATATAGCTCTGCTGAAGTTGAAAGAAAATTGATGTTTTGGAACCTGTGGATGTTTTGACTTGTTTGTTGATGGAGAAAGCTCTATCCTTGGATCCTTGAGCTTGGTTTTTGGTGAAGTATTCTAATCTGTTAATTTTTTTCCTGTTTTCCATTATGTTTCATCATTTCTTACTACAGTAGAGTAAAAAGTTTAGGGTAAGAAATGTCTCTCAGAAGCACCTTATACCTCTTTACTCTTCATTGTTTTATGTTTTCCTCTGCTGAGGCATTTTAAAGAATTCTTAATTGCTCTATAGAACCCTTATGCTTGTTTACTTCCTAAATAGTTCAATAAATTTGGCCTCAAGAATGATTTATGGTTTTCCCTGCTTACTTGCTGCTACTTAAAAATTGTTTCTGAAGTTTCCCTTCAAAATACCATTGTCCAAAGTTTGCCAAAGAGGTCTGTTTTGATCATACCCTTTGTACTTGCTCAAATAGTTGTTTTTAAGGTATTTATAGCTATGATCAAAGATGTCTAGGATTTCCCTCTTCTATGACTGTAGTTATTTGTGAATCTTAAATGTTTTCTTATCCTTGAAAGTGAAATATTTGAATGAAATAGTGTGTTCCTCGACTCCTAGATTTCATTTGAAAAGTTTGTCTTGAAATTGTTATTTGATGAAGTGTGATTTGTAGAATTCATGGTTAGCCCTGTCTATGGAATAATTCTTCATGTTCAAATGATGTTTTAAGTCCCTTTGTTGAGAAGTACATATAATTAAGGATTCTTAATTTCTCTTAGTTCTGATTTTCATTTTAAAACCTTTAATGTTCATTTCATTTGACCTAAAATACTTTGTAGATCCAATAGCCAAGTTAGGTTTGCCCTCTGATATCCCTGACCTATTTACAAAATTGTTACCGTTTCCAGTTGACTCCATTGCCCAATGACTTAGAGATTACCCTTTTCTATCTATGCTGCCTAGATCATCATGTCCCACCAAACAATCAAACAAACTCATGCTTAATAACTAGCCTAAAATCAACCTTCTACAAGAAAACAAGACATATCTTTGCAAACAATTGAGAGATCCCTCTCTCAGACTAGGAGGGCTAGATACTAGAGCTCTAAAGACTGGTTTCTTTTTTGCCTTGTCATTTGGTTTGCCAATTGGCCAAATCATAGGACCCCAACAGGATAAGTTTCTTACCTTTCTGTGTTTTTATTTGAATGTTTGTCTTGTTTAATTATCTGTTTTCAGTCTGAAATAAAATGTATTAGGTTCTTCTTATGCCTTTGATCCTCTTATTGTTCTTATTAGTTTTCCAACTCCCTTAGTTTATAAGTATATAAAGGATTCTGTTTCAGCCCTTTATTAATTTGTTTTTTCTCAATCTTTATGTCCATTTCATAAATCCATCATAACCTTAAAAGATCCACCAGCCAAGTAAAATTTCCCTGCACATGCTCCTAAAACCATTGATGAACTCATTTAGACCTTGTTAGACTCCATTTCCCAATGACTTAAACAATCTTCCATGTTTCCTATCTAAAATATATCAAAGTATCATGCCCAACCAAACACAAACAAACAAACTTTCACTTAATAACTAGCCTAAAATCAACCTCTTAAAAGCATCAAGCTATATCCTTACAAACATATTAAGAGATCCCTTTCTGAGACTAGGAGGGAAAGATCCTAGAGCTCTAAATCTTGGTTTGATGTTACCATTGTCAATTTGTATCTTAATTAGTCTAGCAAATTACAGGGAGCTAACAAAGCCATTTGGAGAACTTGAATTTTTGGAGGAGGCACTTCATGGCTGATTTGTTTGGTGGGGTAGCTTGGGCCATTCTTGGAGGCCATGAAATTTCAGCCCAATATCAGCAGCAGCCCCATACATACCATAAATGGAGAGAGAAACAACTTGGGTGGAAGAATTTAATCTCTCCATACAACCCCAATACATTGCATGAATCGGGGGTTGAGGATTATTTTGATGAGCTACCTAGAATGGCTCATTTCCTTTGGATGATAACATGGGTTTGGGAGTTTCTCACTTGGAATGAGATCCCCTATGCTTGTCATAAATCCTACCTTGAGGAGGCCACTGGACAACAAGAAGGTTTCCACTTACACCTTCGACCTTTTCATGATGTGAGCCATTTGGTTTTGCATACTTGGGAGGAAACATTGGAGGGCAGATTTATTGCATATTATTTTATGCAGTGGTGGGGACTATTGATGAGGAGGCCAGAAGAGGAGGAGGGGAGGAATTTTTCTCTCCTTATACAGTTGCTTGAGGACAAGCAACATTTTTGAGGGGAGGACTATAATATTCCAAAAATTTAGTCTTCAGCTAAATGGAATATTAGAGTTTGTTTTATCACTAGGTAGGTGAATAAATGGGTAGGAAGGCCCATAAGTATCCTAAGAAGCAATAAAAACACTTCAAGTGTGCAAGGATACCCTTTTAGCAACTAAATAAAGCACCTCCAAGTGTGAACAGGGGTTGGATCATGTTGATTTAGTCAACTTTGACCAAGTCAACAGCGCTGTCATGGAGGAGTGGAGATTAAATGAAGAATAACGTAGTTTTGGAGGGAGATGGATCTCATGAAGGAAATTACCTAATTGAGTGGAGCCAAGGGAAAGTAAGCTCATATTCTATTTAAGGAAGAGGATGGCATCCATATGAGCTCGTGTTTTAGATTATTATTTTGATATTGGTCTTCTTAGACTTTTGCTTCCTCTTGCTGTTTACAAGGGTTGATGTGCTGTTTAGCACCGGGTGTTTCCGAGTGGGAATCCCACTTCTTTCCTTCAGAGGCCTCTCGGAAGAGTATTGTATTCATTTCCACATTCCGGTTTTTAGGCCAAGCTACAGTTTTCTTCATCAGCACAGTTTCTACAAGTTATTGTGTTGTTTTGCAGTGTGTTGCAGTGGAGGGGTTAGAAACCCACTTTCTAAGATATTTTCTCATAGGGGGAAGGTTTCCTTCTCTCGAGAGATCAGTTTGGAGAGATCTTGGGATATTTCAAATATTTTTCATTAGGCCAACTATTTCCCATCATTTCCAGCATTGTTCTAGCTAGGGATTGTGTTATTTTGGAGGGCAGCTTCAGTGAGGGATCTTGTTGCTCCTTTGGAGTGTTTTCTTGTGTTTGAAGGGTTCAACTTTTCATGGGAGGATAAATTTTAGGGGATCTACATCAGATCTGTTATATTTCAGCCTTCTACACTCATTTTCTTTAGTTTGCAATGAATCTTCAGCCATTGGGCTTTATATCCCATCTTGTATAGAGTGTATTTCTGAAAACCCTTTCCGAGTCCTTTGTAGGAGTTTGTATTAAGCATATATTTGTATTGGGCATATCTTTTGAGGCATATAGCAGCCCTACATATTTTTTACATTATTTTTTTGTATAAATATGTTTTTAACTACAATGTAGTAGTCTTCCGGCATTTTGTATAGTAGTAGCAGTTCCGATTTAGGAGTGATTTCTTATGGGAGGCTTGTTTCCTCATTGTATATGATTCATGCCTCACTATTATGTATTGATTTTATGATATAATACATGATGATATGTCTCCATATTGGTATCCAATGTCAATGAGTTGATTTACACTTCTATTTCCAGTTTGTGTTTATATATTGTTGCACTCTCCATTTTGGGATATTATAAAGGATTTATGACTAAAGTTTCCATTGAACAGTTTGTATCCTATTCTAAAGCAGAAAGAAGGTTTTTTAAAGGCCCTAGAGGTAAGTTCCTATGCTCATTGAAATTATTACTGAAAATGCTATTGTGTGAACGAGGTTTTCTATGCGAACATACTAATTGAATGCATAAAAGAGGTTCAATTACATGCAATGGAATAATTTACTGTGAAGACTCTGAAAATTTTGTTTAGAGCCCTTTGAAGTCTAGATATGATAGTGAACCTGAACTAGAAACTGTTATTTCAAGTGATTCTAAAGAATAAATCTCATCACAATAGAGACCCTTGAGTCTGTTTCCCACCCCATCCACTCCACTTCTGAACTCACATCATAGATCACTTACTCCACCGCATAGTCCATCTCCACTGCCACCTCCACCTCCCCCTCAAGTAGATATGGCCGCATCAATGAAGTTACCTAATTTCAGAAGAATTAGAAATGAGGATACCGATCACTTCTGGTTTGTAACTAAGGCCATATGTCAGGCTCAACAAGTTAACAATATTGATATTATGAAACGACAGTTGGATATGCCATTCCGAGATTGTTGTGAAACCAACTCCAAAAATGGAAGAAAAGAGATATCAACGCCTTAGAAATAAGCCACTTCGAGGGGGAAACCTCCAATACATTACATGAATGAAAAATTCTTGGATGATACAAATTACAAAACCTCCTTTCTATATATAGGAGTCTGTGGGGCCCAATGTAATCCTAGTGGGGCCACAATGTAATCCTAGCCGACCTAACAATAATAATTTAAGGGCACAATAATAACAATATGGGGGTTACAGGGGTACAATAATAACAATAAGGGGGTTACACTAACAACAATAAGGGACTATACTAGTAATATAGGGACCTAACATACCCCTCTCCTTCAAAAAAGTGTTGTCCTCAACGCTTGAGTAGCTCTGGGTGCTTCTGTATAAAATTCTCATCCTCCCATGTAGAATATTCAGTGGGTAAGTTCTTCCACTTGATGAGATACTCTGAAATTGATCGATTTCGTAGCTGTCGAGTTCTTGTTTCCATGACCGCTTCAGGTTCCAATATGATTTTCCTTCCTCATCAAGTTCTGGCAATATTGTTTGAACTGGAAGATTTTCACCTATAACCTTCTTTAAGCATGAAACATGGAAAACTGGATGTACTCGCGAAGAAGCAGGAAGCTCCAATTTGTATGCCATAGTACCAATCTTTTGCAACACCTTGTAAGGACCATAGTAGTTTGGCGATAATTTATTATCCTTCTTTGCTTGCTTGAGGGACATTTGTTTGTATGGTTGTAGCCGTAAAAATACCCAATCTCCTACATCAAAACTTCTCTCACTACGATGTTGATCTGCTTGTTGTTTCATTTGATTTTGTGCCAAATTCAGGTTATCCTTTAAGAGTTGGAGAACTTCTTGCTGATGCTCGATGTGATCTTCCACTGCTTGAACCTTCGAATTTTCCCTTAAAGATGATGTGATGGATGGTGGGTGATATCCATAAAGTGCCATAAATGGGGTCATTTTTGCTGCAGTATGGAAGGAAGTGTTATACCACCATTCAGCAAGAGGTAACCACTTGACCCATTGTGTTTGTTTATCGGATACAAAACAACGAAGATATCCTTCCAAACATTTATTTACTATCTCAGTTTGACCATCAGATTGAGGATGATAAGATGAGCTATGAGCTAATTGATTACCCAAACAAGAAAATAACTCCATCCAAAAATTTCCAGTAAAAATGGGATCTCTGTCGCTCACAATAACCCTTGGGCTTCCATGTAGCTTTTGAATTCTGTCCATAAATGTAGTAGCAACTGTACTTGCTTTAAATGGATGAGATAATGCACAAAAGTGTGCATACTTGGTAAGTCTATCAACTACCGCCATGATGACACTCTTTCCTTCGGACTTAGGTAAACCTGTGATAAAATCCATTGAAATCTCCTCCCAACGTTGACTTGGAATGGATAAAGGTTGTAGAAGTCCTGGGGTCTTAATTGTTTCCACTTTATTCTGCTGGCAAACCAAACATTACGCCACAAACTTTCGAATATCAGATTTAAGGCCATCCCAAAAAAATTCTTTCTTCACCCTGTGGTAAGTTTTTAAAAATCCTGAGTGTCCTCCTAAAGGAGAAGTGTGCAATTCCAGAAGAATCTTTTGTTTTAGTTGGAAATTCTTACAAAGATATAAGCGATCTTTGTACCATAAGGAATCATTTTTCCAACTAAATGTATCAGATGTACTAGGATCTTGTTGCAACTTTTGAATGAGTGTCCATACATCTTTGTCCTTCTTCCATTCATCTCTTACTTCGGTTATCCAATCTGGTTGGATAATAGAAATGGCACAAAGCAATGCTTCCACCTCTTCATTCTTTCTTGAGAGTGCATCTGCAACAACATTAAGCTTCCATTTTTTGTAGATTATTTCAAAGTCATAACCCAACATCTTTGTGACCCATTTTTGCTGCTCTTCTGAAGATAGTCTTTGTTCCAAAAAGTGTTTAAGACTATCATGATCAGTTTTTACCTTGAAGTGTCTTCCCATTAGGTAAGTTCGCCATTTCTTTAGTGCATGCAATATTGCTAACATTTCCTTCTCATAAATAGGTTTCTGTAAATACTTTCCTTTGATTGGATGAATTTCAAAAGTAATGGGTCTTCCTTCTTGCATTAAAACAACACTAATTCCATTCCCTGAGGCATCACATTCCATAATAAAGGTTTTTGTGAAGTCTGACGTAGCTAAGACTAGTGCTAGGCACATTGACTCTTTAAGATGTTCAAAGGCCTTAGTTGCTTCAGGAGTCCATGAAAATGCATCTTTCTTCGATAATGTTGTTAGAGGTGCTGCTATTCTCCCATAATTCTTAACAAACTTGCGATAATACCCTATTAACCCGAGAA
The DNA here is from genome assembly GCA_034641835.2 of Pinus albicaulis. Taxonomy (NCBI): domain Eukaryota; kingdom Viridiplantae; phylum Streptophyta; class Pinopsida; order Pinales; family Pinaceae; genus Pinus; species Pinus albicaulis. Next base: position 302,729,898 of record CM076583.1, on the reverse strand, counting down.
ATCCTCGCAACTACTTTATGGTTGTGGGGACTTTCCATTCCTTAATGGCTTTAATTTTGTTAGAGTCTACCTTAACACCCTCGTGAGATACAATATGACCCAGATATTCCACCTCTTGTACTCCAAAGAAAAATTTGGATGTTTTTGCATATAATGGTTTCTCCTGCAATAGTTTGAGCACCCTGTCAACATGTTCAACATGATCCTTCCAAGACTTGTTGTAGATTAGTATATCATCAAAAAATACTAGCACAAATTTTCTAAGGAAGGGTTTGAAAATGGAATTCATCAACCCTTGAAATGTAGAAGGTGCATTGGTAAGGCCAAAAGGCATAACCAAAAGTTCATAATGACCCTCATGAGTTTGAAATGTTGTTTTTGGAATATCTTCAGTCTTCATTCAAATTTGATGATATCCTGAACGAAGATCCAACTTGGTAAAATAAATTGCTCCATTTAATTCATCCAATAATTCATCAATCACAGGAATGGGAAATTTATCTTTAATGGTGAGCTTATTGAGCTCCCTGTAATCTGGACACATGCGCCATGATCCATCCTTCTTTTGTACCAATACTACAGGAGCAGAGAAATAACTTTGGCTAGGTTGAATTATACTCGCCTCTAACATTTCTGCAATCATATGTTCAATTTCGCTCTTTTGGACATAAGGATATCTATAAGGCCTGATGTTTGGAGGAACACTTCCTGGAATCAAATGAATAGCATGATCATGATCATAAATATGTGGGATTCCTTTGGGAGTTTCAAACACCTTGGAATGATTGTCCAAGACTTGTTGGAGATCTGCAGAAATAGATGATTTTGATGTTGGAACTTCTAGTGAGCATAATTGTGAAATTACGCCTCGTTGTTCTTTATTTAGAAGCTTTGTCATGACATTAGAACTTATTATCTTTCTTGGCTTCCCTGCAATACCCCGTAATTCGACTTCCTTTCCTTCTGAAAAAAATTTCAAGAAAAGTTCTTGAAAATTAAGAGCTACTGTCCCCAAAGATTGTAACCATTGTACTCCTAGTACAACATCAACACCTCCCATAGGAATCGAAATCATTGGAATATTCAATACATACTCCCCCATGGTTAGCTTGATATTATGGCATTTTCCAGAGTAGTTTATAGTTCCTCCATTTGTAACCATCACTTGACATTCTGGTGCTGGGTATAGGAAATAATTCAATTCCTTGGCTACCTTACAATGAATAAAATTATGGGTGCTACCTGAATCAATCAACACTATTACCTTTTTCTTCTTGATATGTCCTTCTATCTTGAGAGTTTGAGGAGTGGTAATTTCTGCCAGTGCATTACACGATATGGTCGGACTCATTTCTTCCTCTTCTAGGGCTGGTTCCTGGTGTATATCCTCTTCTTGTTCATTTTCTTTTTCCTCTTCACAATCTATGTAAAATAATTTCTTCTCAGCACACTTATGACCTTTAGTGTATTTGCTATCACAACTGTAGCAAAGCCCTTTTGCTCTTTTTTCTTCCAATTGTTGTGGTGTCAACCTTGTAGGTTGTGGAAATCTAGGCGTAGTAACACTTCCTTCTTTATAGAAGTGAGTGGTAGGCTTCCTTGTCGCCATAATTTTACATTCAATTTTTCTTGCCAACCTGAATGCCTTCTCCAATGAATGAGGTTCCAAAATGTGAACTTCATGTTGGATGTTATCCTTTAAAGTGCCTATGAAGAGATCAATCCTGTGTTCCTCTGGAATATCAGTTACCCTTATATTCAATTTTTGGAAGTCCTCAATGTGCTGTCCCACTAAACCCTTTTGTTTGAGATTTATCAATTGGGTAAAGAAGGTGTTGCTCTTTGTATCCTCATAATGTGCTATCATTTCCTCCGTAAAAATTGACCAAGTGACAATTTTTTTACGGGAGCAAAGCCATTGATACCATACAAATGTATTTTGTTCTAAATGTAAAGATGCAATGCGTACCTTTTGTGTGTTTTGCACGTTATGGAGATCAAAATATTGCTCCATCTGTAGTATCCATGTTACAGGATCCTTTCCATCAAACTTCCTCATATCCATCTTTGGAATATGGTGGTTCTTCCAGCCAACATTAGAGTTTATGAAATCACAATTAACATTTATTTTGTTCTCATCATGAGGTTCTTCTACTATCTTTTCACCATTAGGAAACCTTTCTTGTATAAACTTTGTAAAACCTTCCATGTCTGCTTTTAGAAAATTCTTCATGTTTTCCATTTTCTCATCGATCTTAGCTTCCATTTCATCCATCTTAGATTCCATTCCAGCCTCCATGCCATCCATCTTAGCTTCCATGCCTTTCTTCAAACCGTCCATCTTCACTTCCACGCCTTTCTTCAAAACTTCCATTTCATTTTTTGTTGCTCTTTGCGAAAGTGAAATTTGTTGCATTTTCTCTTGTAATTTTGATAGATCATGTTGCAATTCTTCATCTTCATGAGTCATAGTAGAGCCTTCTGAAGGCTTAATGGGTGTTGAATTATTTTTACAGGGAAAATTTTAGAACCCAACACTGATAGCTATTCTACAATATGCCCTTGGAATCAATTCAAGTTGATTCTTCAAACAAGACTTATGCAATTGGGAAAAAATTACACACCTTTTCCTTGCTTTTGAAGAGCTCGATATTTAAATTGGATTATCTCTATGGTTACAGATCTTCAATATCTGAAATTTGTCACTGAGTTAGCCTTCTGAATCCTCTTTTGAATGCCATAGATCTGAGCTGATTTGGAATATTCAAGATAAATTTATGTCCAATCTCCCACAATGACCTAATTATGGATTATTTTAGTAGATCGAACTTGTATGACTTGCCATGTGTCACTGTTTCATCTTTTAGCTCTGAAATTCATAGCAAATAAAATAAATTCCGTGTACTTGTGGCCACTTTTTACGACACTCTAATCCAATGCTCAGAGAGAGAGTTATGAAGATTTTCCCACAATCACCTCTTTGAGATGCAATTCAAGAGCTTGAAAAAGCACTACCTTCCACAGATCACATCTCTGAAAATATTGCAAACCAAACTCTGAAATTTTGTGACGAGTTTCCTCAGGATTTCAGCTTCACACCCTAAAAATTTCAGTTTCTGAACCTTCGTAGAAAACATTGTATAGCACAAATGCCACGACGACCTGTTTAGATTAAATTGAGGATCCTGCAAAAAGACCTAACTTCCACAAATCATAGCTCCGAAAATGTTGTGAACCAAGATCTGAAATTTTGGGACGATCTTCCTCAAGATTTCTACTTCCTACCCTAAAAATTTCATCTTCTGAAACTTTGTAGAAAAATAGTTATAGCGAAAATGTCACGATGACCTGTTTGGAGCAGTGAAACCCTAGAATCCAAAGCTCTGATACCAAATGTTGTGAAACCAGCTCCAAAAATAGAAGAAAAGAGATATCAACGCCTTAGAAATAAGCTACTTCGAGGGGGAAACCTCCAATAAATTACATGAATGAACAATTCTTGGATGATACAAATAACAAAACCTTCTTTCTATATATAGGAGTCCATGGGGTCCAATGTAATCCTAGTGGGGCCACAATGTAATCCTAGCCGACCTAACAATAAAGTTTTAAGGCCACATTAATAACAATATGGGGGTTACAGGGGTACAATAATAACAATAAGGGGGTTACACTAACAACAATAAGGGACTATACTAGTAATATAGGGACCTAACAGAGATCATGCATTAGACTGGTACATTAGGTACACGCAAGAAAAACCTAATTCTCCCTTGGAATAAATTAAAGCTGCCCTAAAAGAACATTTTAAGAAACCTAAGTTGTAATATTCCCAATTAGCCATGAGCTAGTTGGAATATTAAAGTTTGTCTTGCTGTGTTGTTTTATGAATAAAAGGACAATCGAGGTCCATAAGTCTCCTTAATAATGAATAAATCAATGCCAATGTGAAAAGAAGACATATTGGTAGCTTAATTAAACACCCTTAGGTGTGAAAAGGGGCTAGAACATCTAGACTACGTCAACTTTGACCAAATGAACAATGCTGTCATGGAGGAGTGGAATTCAATGAGGGACAATGCAATTTTAGATGGAGACACCTTGCATGGAAGTAGTGTCATAAATGAATGGGGCTTAGGGTTTGGAAGCTCATTTCTTATAAAATGAAGAGGATGACAACCATATTGAATATATATTGGTATATGATTTTTATAAATATATGGTTCTTTAGACATATAGCTTTCTTTGGTTGTTTAGCTAAGATTGCAAGTGTTGTTTAGCACTGGGTGTTCCTGATCAGGAATCCCACCTATTTCATTGAGAAGCTCTTGGAAGAGTATTGTACTTCACTTCCACTATCAGGCTTTGGGCCAAGCTTCATGTTACATCTTTAGTGCAGATCTTGTTGAGGGTTGAGTTGTGTTGCAGGTTGTAGCAGTGGAGAAAATCTTTGGGTCACTTCAGTGCTTATTTTCAGTGGAGAAGGGTTCCTTTCCATTGGGATGACAGTAAGGAAGGCCCTTGAGCTTATTTTTAGATCTTGGCATAAGGCCACTTATTTATTTTCCCCTAAAGTGCAGTTTCATTCCAGATCTTTGTTATTTTGAGGGAGGAGTTGCAGGGTGGTTTCAACACACCATTTGGGAAGGAGGTTTTCTGGTGAAGGGATCTTCCTTTCATCTAGGAGGTCTATTGGAAGAGGCTACATTATTTGTTATATTAGATCAGCCACAAATTTCCATATCTATTATTGCAGTGAATCTTCAACCCTAGGGCCTTGATTCAGATCTTGTACATTGTTGTATTGTTGCAAACCCTTTGGGGGTTCTTTTCTGAAGGTTGTATAGAGCCTTGATCTACATTTTTTGTATCTTTCAAGGCATATAACAGCCATAGATATTTGTATGTTCATCTGCTGTAGCAGTGCACTTTATGACTTCGTTTTAGGAGTCTTCCGACATTTTGATATATAGTAGTAGCACCTCTTTTGAGGGTTTTGTCCACTAAAGGCTTGTTATATCTTGTTGTACATCTTATGGACCATTTATTATGCACATTTTTCTATTTTTATTATGATTAGAAGGTCTTCATATTGTCCTCCTGCTTCTATACGATGTTTAACACTGTTATTCCAACATTTTAGACAATATTCCTGCTTTTCCCATTTGGGAATATTACATAAGTCATACACATAATTGGTGACAGAAATGAAGGATATTTGTCACGAACCTAATGAATCTATATGGGAGGCTGATAAAAGGTTGAAGCGCACCATCAAGTATAGTGGATTTGTCATTGATGATACTCAACATAAGGAATGATTCATTGCTATGTTGTTCCCACATCTGTGTCAGGCATTACGTTAGCAAAAAAATTCCACACAAGCTGAGGCTATGGAGGTTGTAATGAAATTGGAGGCTACCCCAAAACCTACTGCACTAGGAACTCAAAAAAATTAGAATCAGCTGGAAGCCATGCATTTAGAAATTCAAATTTTGCGCAAAGACAAAGGAAAGGAGGTCTGCACAGAGGTGTGGTATATAAAATGTAAGGCTTCTGGGCACCATAAAGACCAGTGTCATGTCTTCAACAATTATCTGAATGTTGAATGTCCTAGTCCATTGAAAAATCTGGTATGGCGTACTATATGTCAAATTTTTGGACTACATGACATAGATTCTTGCCCGAGGATCGGAAAATATTAGCCTGGCTTGAAGCAGTTATTTTGCAAATTATGTTCGTCATTAGGGCATGATGAGCACCATTTTCACACCTATGATATGATGTTGGATAAATAAGAGATATATAGAATGGAGGTTGAGCCTACATCAATAGCATCCCCTTCTAGGCAGGGAGGATTCCAAGGCAGAGGAAGAGGCTAAGGAGGTGGCTTAGCTGGCCGAGGAAGAGGACTAGTAAATTTATATAACTGTGGAGATGTTGGCCATTATGCGCATGAATTTCTGAATCCATAACGACAGTCCTGCAGCTACTGTGGACAATTTCATCATGTTATAGAAGATTGTCTTGTCTTGAATGCTAAAATGCAGGATAAGAAGACGCAGACCCCAATGAAAAATCTTCAAATGGTTCGCGCAGAAACTCATGAAGAAGACCCCTATGTGAATTTGGTTACTAGGAGTGGTGTATCCACTAATGAAGATAAAGGAAATCAACTAGCCACTGATATATGGATCCATAAAGCACCTGAAAACAATGAAGGATTTAATCTTCAGCGTGCAAAAGAGACCTTTATTGAAGCACATAATGAATTTGCAGAAGGAAGTACATCAAGATATGGTAGAATGTTGAAGGAAGCAAGAGGTGATGACAATATTAAACCATTTCTGTAATCATGTATAATTTTTTTGTACAACAAGAAGTTTGTCGAAAATTTGTAGGCATTGATAGATAATTGTGCAAAGAAAAACAACCCATGGTAGAACAATGAGCATTCAATAAAATTTACAAGAACAAGAAGAGAACGGGAAGGGAGATGCATATGACCACGCAGATCGGTGCTTAAGAAATGGACCAAGTCATTTTAGATCTCAGATTAGATGCTAATTTTCTACCTAAACAAACATGGCAGCGCATGGGAGAGCCAAAGATGGAGTGGTCTACCATTCAATAGTGCATGGCCAATCAGTAGAAGATTTTTCCTTTCGGGAGGTTGTCACAAGTTGTGGTCAATATAGAGGGTGTTAAGGTGATGGCAGATTTTGAAGTAATACAAATTTTAGATGATGCTAATCTCCATCCTGCACTACTAGGATTGGATTGGGCCATTGACATGGATGGTGTTATCAATCTAAACAAAAGGAGAATAAAATTTTAAATAAATGGAGTCAGGGTAATCATTCCTCTATATCCTGTAAAATTCCAAAGGTATACTGAACTAGTGCACATTGAGTATGATATTGATCAAATATATAAGCTAAATTTTCATGGGAATACTGGATTAATCCAACAACAGATGGGAATCTTAAATGGGAGAAGGATAGTTCTTATTTTTCAGATTCTAATGAAGAACTAGAAAATTGGCAGAATTGATTGCATGAGGAGTCTGTGCTACATTGTAATCACGCGATCTGATCTCTGCATTGTATAACATCATAGGTACGTGATTTAACACACTATGATGGCTCAAATGATGTAAATATGTTTATAGGAGAGCTGGAAAGGATTGTGCATGAAGGACATAGATTCCATGCTTTGGATCTTGTCTTGCGCGCTACTCAAGCACAATGGTGGGAAACACATAAGGATAATATGGGTAACTTGGAGGAATGTGCGTGCATGATGAGGTTGCAGTTTTAATTTCCAGTTATTAAAATGGAAGATGTATACTCTGGAAAAGAGGATCTGTGCAAACATTTGGCCAGATGGAATTAGGTACAAGGTGTAGAACCAAGACTTGAATGGGTCCATATGTTTATTCACACACTCGGGAAAGTGCTTACTGAATGGTACCTGGAGACATAACTGTGCAGAGGCACCAGTGAATGGTCTACGATGACTGAGAGCTTTATTCTTACATTTAGATTGGAACATGATGACCAAGCTTTAATCCTAGAAATTATTAATGCATCAATAATGGAGATTGTGAATTATAGACAATTGGCACTTGTGGAATCTAGGGAGTCGCGCATGTTCAAAGGAACCTCAATCTCCTCACCTACGAATGTCTGGTAAGTGCACTCCATGATGAGCCTTGTTAGGTATTACAGAAATCACATTCCCAAGTATGAATTGATCACTGTGCCCATGACCAGATTTCTCAGAAGAGGTGTGACATTCCATTGGGATGACGAATGTCAGAAAATTTTGCAGTTGTTAAGGGATGTCACAGACACTTCCCAATATGATTTGAATTACCTGGTTAATGAGCCTGTGTTGAGGGGGACGGTCTGTCGATGGTTATCCTTAGCTTTGGATTATATGCGCAATCAGGTGTAATGCGTGCGCAGTATCTATGTGAAGAGGTTGAATTGCACGCAGTATCTGCGTGAGGAGGTTGAATTGCGTGCAAAGGCTTCAAAAAATAGCCATTGCAACAGTAAAACTGGATAAGTCAAATTTCTTATCGTTTTTGGGAGCATCTAAGATGCATTTAATGAGGGGATTTTTCCAGATTTGGGACCATTTTTTCACTAATGGAGCCTCATAATTAATGAAAAAGGAGTCGTTGATGATGCACCAAAAGTATAAATATGACCTATGTGGTTGCAATAGTTCCCTTTTATTTTTGAGTGATTTTTGTGCTTTGAGTTCTTTGTTTTCCATTGCATTTGATGTGTCTATGTCTGGTTTGGATCCAGGGTTTGAGGATGTGGTGTGCTGAGCAGGGCTAGGATACACAATTCCTGACAAGATGATAGCCACGAGACCTGGATTTGACCCTATTACACCTCAAGTGCCTTTTGTAGAAAGACCTGTGCCATCTAAAACTAAGAAGGGGCAATCCTCCATAATGTGCAAATCTCCCTGAGAGAATATCCCTAGACAGCGCCATTCAGTGGGAGAGAAAATGAAAAGGCCCATGGTAGAAGTTCCAGAAACAATTGACGAAGAAGACGAGGAGGTAGTTGAAATAGCCCCATTCTCGCAGCTTCCAAGCTACATTGCACCGCAAAAACCTTCTGTCAATGCACCTAAGGACTTGGACAAGGTGCGCACAAATATCCAAGTACCCCTAATCACGGAGAATTTCCCAATGAAAGGGGACATGCTCGCAAAGATTCCACCATTGTGGTTTGATGATATGGAAATCGCGGATGTCGAGAAGTTCCTCGAGCTCACGTGAGAGTTCTATTTGGATCAAGTCACCAATGAAGGAGGGGTTGTGTGCCTTGAGCCAAAGAGGGGGGTGTTAGGTATACACAAGGCAGGCCTGCTCAATTTTCTACAGATCACTCATTTTGGGCACATACCCATTAATGATATCTGTGTCAGACAATTGTTGGCTTTGGTCCATGATGACGTGCTCTGGTTGGGAGAGCGCATCCCTATCGATGTAGAATTAATCCACGGAATCACATGCATGCTTGATAAGGGGGCTGAAACTATTTTCAAATTCGGAGGTAAAGCACATGAGAAATATGTGGCTGATCAAATAAAAAAAATGAAATGTCACACAGAAGACTAGGGGCTTTGTAGTGGAGGAAATTAATGACCCCACAATGAGTTTTGGTACGCTCATGTTGTCCTACAACATGATGCGTAAGTTTTGACCCAAGGAGGTGCCCACACATGTGATTTCTCTCGGAGGATGTTGTGAAAAAGGAGTAATTTACAACTGGTGCAATTATCTATGCAAATAATTCTTAGAGAATGTGTGCGAGGCAAAGGAGGAAGGGAAGCCCTTCCAATATTCTTGGGTCCATTTATTGATTGCACTTATTGTATAAAGGAACCTGAAGGATACGTAGTTTCCAAACATTGAGTCGAAGATGTGTGAAGATGCATGCTATGCAACTATGTGGAACTTGTCAGACCCAATGCATGTGAAAGAAAACAAGATCTTATGGGTTTTGTATGATGCCACTCTGAACCAATCAGTGTAGTCAAAGTAGTGACTGTCACCCACACTAGATGATCAATAAAATGTGATCGCAGATTTGAAGGCAACATTTCACAATATCCACATCTGTGCAAAGGGTAGTGTAGAGGAACTATGGTACAAGTTGCTATATTTGGTGACAGAGGATGACTTAGTAAGAGTAACAATAGAATGGCCATCGGCTTGGTTGACACCACCTACCCTTTCCAAGTTGCACACCTCGACAGGGAAATCTACAGATAAATCCGCTATGAAACCTAAAGACACAACTCTAGTGACAGTAACAGAGAAGGTCACCGAGAAAGCCACAAAGAAGGAATCCACCCCTACAACAACTGGAGAAATTGTCGACACAACAATTATTCCGGAGAACAATGGATCTGCACCTAAGGAGATAGGCGAAGCTACAACATCCAAAGGAACTAAGCGCGGACAGAGGAAGACCTCAATGAAATAATGAACGTTGTCACATCCACGATTGAGGATCACTGGTCAGACATGGAGGTTCAATACAAGTCCATGCTCAAACTTGTACAAGTTGGGTTGCAGGAATTAAAGGTACATGTTGGGAAAATTCAAGAGAGCGTGATTCAAGCAAGTCAGCCTAGCGCGCAAGTCACGGCCATGAAACCATTGGATGTTGCTCTACCATCATCATGGGATGGGTGATATGTCCACATCCCCCTACCAACAATTCAGATGGACACTAACCAACGTATCCAGTTCAGTGGAAGAGGTGATGTGCATGTTAATCTTTCAGTGCTTCTTGCAAGTAAATTACATCTTCTACATTTAGTGATCGCGGACGAGATGTATTACAGAGAGGCTACCACGCAGATAAGACAAAGGATGCAAATTAGTAATTTGTATAAACACACCAACAACAACAATAAGTAGAAGAAGCTTGTAGAGAAACAAAGTCCTAGCGCATTACGCTGGAGGATAAAATCAACCAAGTCTGTCGCGACATTCCAGCAGTCCTGGCCATAGTTGTACCCATTTAAATTTTAGAATTATTAGCTGTTGTAGTGAAATAAGTATGCACAAAAGTGCAAACAATTTGCATAGCATACAAGCAGGATATTGCGGACCTCCAAACAAAATTGCAGTCGGAGACACCACCAGAGGTTTGTGCATAGAGAGAAGCGGAAGTAAAATAGGAAAGGGATAGTATTGATGTTGTGGTCACCCAGTGTGATAGTCTATAGAGTGAGGTCATGGAAATTTGGAACTCTGTCCAAAATGATCCAGTAGTACAGCAGTTGCGCGACACCCTCAACCAGAAGGAACAAAAGTTTGAAGAAATCTGAACAGTTGCACCCACATTGGTCCTCACACAATGCCTCGCTCGTATGCAAGAGTGCAAAACAATTTATACAGAGATTGCAGACTTGTGCCGGAAGGAACACGTACTAAAGGAGGGCATGCAACCATGGGCAGAGGAAGCACTACAATTATCACAAATTCTATACAACACTTTGACAATCATTCAGTAGACTCAACGCATCATAGAGATGGTCATTGAGGGGCCTACTATAGAAAATATGGTTCAACAAGCACAAAGTGCAGCAGTACAAAGTCTCTAGTTATTTCTCCCTCTCCAAACTTCTATCAAAACGATTCAGGCCAAGACTAAGGAGTCGACACCCTAGTGACTCGGGACGACTCACATGTTTGTGTTGGGGGCCTGTTGGAGTAGGGTCCCCTGAGGCACAATTTCCAATATCTTTTTGTATAATTTTTTATGTGCGTGTTGTGAAAAATGAGTCAAGGGTCTTTGGGGTGGGTCAAATTCCAAAATTTTGATGTAAATGGGATTAAGGGTAAACTGTAGGCTTCAAACCATGGTTTGAGACCATAATATCTGCGCACCAGGCGTATATAAATAGATAGATCATGTCTAAGCTAAGTAGTGAATGATATGTTATGAATTATTGATGTTATGATAAGTGTATGCGTCTGTAAGGGTTGTTGGGTTGGGTTAAGAGGCTCCTGCTAGCTATATGCGCGAAGACCTAGTCCTTGCTGTGTGCGAACTTTCCTAGTGATGTCCGTGGAAGGGTTTTGTAAGGATAATTGGTGTATTGATTGACATATCTGAAGCTAATAGAAAGGATAGTTTTGATGAATTTTACTATGTTATACATATGAATTGTTTACTGTTTATTCTCTGTCTTACTTATTGATGATTGCGTAAGGATATATGATCTGATTATGAATGATTATTGATGTTTAATAGATCTATTTAAGTATTCGTATTGGTTAAGATCTGGATCGGGTTCTGTTTTGTTTATATGTGGTATGACAAACAAAAATTCTTTGTTATTCTGATAATGACTACACATTCTCTGTAATTCTGTTATATATTGTTGCGCTCATATGCATAAGTTCACATTGGGTTTTTCTAAGGACCACTTAGTTAATTTATCCCTCAGGGTGTGGAAACCTAGTTCCAACACCCCCCCATGCTGCTTTAGGTGAGTCTTTGGTCTATGCAAGCAGATCACTGCTGAAAGGGCCGGTAGTTAGAGGGTTTGATGGTTTATCCTTAAACTCTAAACCTGGGTCAGGACCCCTCAAGCCAACACCCACCATTAGTCAGAAGCTCCAAATCCTTAAATGAAAGTAGCCTCTAAGATAATTCCAATTTGTATCTTTGAAAACCTAAGTCAATGAAAGCCTCATATAACATGTTCATACTCAAGAAAAAGTTTCCACAAAGTTTTTAAAATGAAAGTACATACTAAACACGCAATAATTGAGAAACCAATAACAAACATCATCTTCAATACATTTCCAAAAACACAATAACAAAATTCCCTGCACAATCACAAAACTAGAATAACGAGGGATGGGATTTGATACTTACCAAGTACAACTAGGGAAAGAGATAATCATATAAATAAAGGGATATGTTTTCCAAAAACAAATTGAGAAGAAAAACTATTGAAGAAAGGATTTATCATATTCCTCAGCAAGTGTAGGTGCTTCAGAAGCCAACATTAGTTAGGACTTAAACATAAATAGGAGCAAGAAGTTTAAAGATAAAACAAGCTTAGAAAGGACAATCTCTTGTAAATCCATGGATGGTTTTGTTGTAGGCATCTTGGGAAAAGGGTAAGTCCTCCACTTATGTACAATAATATGCATAACAATGTACGAAAAGAGCTTATGATTGTACTTAGAATGCCTTCTAAAAATGGCCAATGAACACATGGCCAAGATCATTGTTATACACAATATATGTCAATAAGTCTAAGTTCCACTACACATGCAAAAACAAAATTCAATCTACCCTGGGTTCAAGAGTGTAATATTCCAAAATTCGCATACAGCTAATTGGAATATTGATTTTTTTTGTTTGCACTTGGGAGATGAATAAATGGGTAAGGATGCCCATATATTTCAGAAATAGAAATAAAATCCCTGTTGATGTGAAAAGGGATCATAAAAATAACTAGATCTAGCACTCTCATGTGTGGAAAGGGACATTTGCATGTGGACAAAGTCAACTTTGACCAAGTCAACAACATAAATTTAGGAGGAGAGGACCAACAATAAAAAATAGCTCAATATGAATGAGGTTCAGCCTAAAAAACTATATGTAAGCTGGATTGAAGACCCTTAGGTGTGAACAGGGCTGAAGTAGGTTGAAGAGGTCAACCTTGACCAAATCAAACAACGCATTTTTAGAGGAGTGGCTCTAATGAAGGTACAACACAGTTTTGGAGGGAGATTGTTTGTGTGATGGTAGAAACCCTAATGAGTGGCACCTAAGGTGAGAAGGCTCACTTAGTTTATAAGGAAGATGATGGCAGCCATTTGAGGTTAGCTTATGAATTATACTTTTATGTCTACTTAGACATTTTCTCTCTTCAGTTGTTTAGCTAAGATTGCTAGTGTTGTTTAGCACTAAGGTATTCCTGTTTAGGAATTACTTCTCTTCCCTTTTGAGTAGCTCTTGGGAGAGACTTGATCTAACATTCCACACAACTAGCATTGGTGCCAAGATTCAGTCTTAATTTTCAATGCAGTTTCTGTAGGAGGTTGTGTTGAGTTGCAGGGTGTTGTAGTGGAAGGTTGAGAAACCCACTTTCTGATTTGGTTTTACATAGGAGGAAGGATTCCTTCTATTGGGAGATCAGTTTGGAGGGGTCCTGAGCTTATTTCAGACCTTTGGTAGCAAGAAAATGTATTATTATCACCTAAAACATTATTCCAATCTGGGAATTGCGTTATTTCTAGAGGGCAGTTTTAGTAGTGTCTTTTGTGGCTCTTTTTGGAAGTTTTCCTGTGATTAGAGGGTTGATCCTTCTATGGGGGAAGACCTTTGATTAGATATGCATCAGATATATATTCTTACAACCTTATATACTGTTTTTCTTCATTTTTCAGTGATTATTCAGTCTTATTGCTGAAGATCACCATTTGTATTCAGGGTGCACCCCTAGAAACCCTTCCCGGGTTCTCTAGCTTTTGTATAAAGGAGACTAGATCTCATTTTCTGAGCCATATTGTTTAATATAATATCAGATATATTTGTCTCTACTATTTATGTGTACAAACCCTCATTATAATGTGTTGTATCTTTATGCAGTAATTCCATGTTGCAGTGGTTGCGGGGTTTTAGCCTTTTCTAGCTATCCTAGGTGTGGGAGGTCTATTTACCTCGCCTAGTTTGATTTTTTTCTAATATACTCTTGGATTTAGGTTGTATATTTTCTTATATAAGGGATACAAGTGTTGATTACTTTTTCTGTAGCATATAATTCTAAAAATGTGTTTTTTATGCATGCCTTGCTGAGTAGTCCCAATTTGGGATATTACAGTGATATCAGAGCAAGATCTTTGGCTCGGCCTGTGGAATTCAAGAAAAAATGCTATAATAAGAAGGGAAGATTAGAATAGTGAATAAAATGAGCTTTTTCTCATCATTTTTCAGAGCCATGAAGGACCTCTCCAAGGAGGCTAAACAAGAAGAAGAAAAGGGGAGTAATGAAACTTCTAGAGAGTTTCAGGAAGAAGGAGATCCATGCACTTCCTATGATCAGAAGAGGAAACTAGTGCTGTAGAGAGCTCCAAATCATTTGACCATACCCTGTCCTTTTGAAAACAAGGACAAATTGCAAAAATATGGAGGACACTTGGATCACCAGATTCTAAGTGAATACCTTGTTGAGTACAAATATCAACCTAGAGCCTTCAAGGAGACTCTAGCTTTCCCTCAGTTCATTCAATTGGAGGAAGAAATAAGACCTTGTAGCCAAGGGAGGATCAAGGGAAATAGGTTTCTATTGTCTACTTTTGATGGGTCATCTACAACAAGGGTTTGGGCAAGGAAACTAGATGCATTCTTCCTGCTACATCTAGTGGTAGAAAGAGAGGCTGTAGAGATTGAAACGCTCCACCTTGAGGGTGAAGCCAACATATGGTGGTTCAGCCATTTGAGCCATGCAAAAGTGGCTACTTTTGCTGAGTTTACTCAAAGTTTGATTGGAAAATTTGGTGAAGACAAATTAGAGGAGAAGAAGCCCTCACCACCATTGGAGGAGACTTGTACCAACGTTGTCACAACCATGAAGGATCAGCCTGTTGGGGTCCTGTGATTAGGCAGATTGGCATACCAAATGACAAGGCAACATCAGAACCACTTTGGAATCCTAGGATCTATCCCTCCTAGATTCAGAGAGGGATCTCTCTATATGTGTGTTAGAATGATATGCTTTTAAAGCTTATGATATGATATTAGGCTAGTTATGAAGTACACAAGATTTGTTTGTTTTGTTTTTGGTTAGGAATCATTAATTGAGAAGGTCATGTGAAGTGTGAAGGAGGGAATAAATTGAAGGATATTTCAGCATGGGAAGATAGGTTAAGAAAAGTGTCAATCCATTGGGCTATGGAGTTATAAAAGGGTTTACTTGCACAAAAACTATTCAAGGGTTTTCATAGCGCAAGTCATCTATATCAGAAGATCTCTTTAAGTTGTGTTTGTGGTATGGAAAATTAACAATTGTGGTGAAAGAAGCAAACATATAAGAAACCGAAGGGCAACCTAAGATCAGGTAAGGAATTTTAACCTATCCTACTTTCGACATACTCTCAAGGGAAAAACATTTAAGATAAACATAAAAAGTATCTAAAGATCAAGTAAGGACTTTTAACCTATCTTGCTTTCAGCATAATCTTAAGGGAAATCTTCAAAATTGCTATTTAAGACTATACAAGGGACATGGCTAACCATAAAATTCCTTGATTAGGACTCTACTTAACATGCAGTGAAAATAGCATTCAAGAACAACATCTCAAGTTCTACTCAGCAAGACGTTGGCTCACCAACATTCCTTGAATGGTTATACTCTATTGAAATCATTCCCAAACACACATTTAGAAGAAAACATAAAGATAAAGCTTATCAGTCATAATTATGGTACTTTTAGAAGTAAATCCTAATCTATACTTGTTGTTCTTTATCAGAGAATATGAACATAGTGGAAACATAAGGAGAACAACAGTTACAGTAAGAATAACATCAACAATGATTTAGATCAGGATCCAGTGAATCTGCTTGTCTATTTGATGTCCAAAACCAGTTACATACTCGATTCCAATGGCTTTCTACAGTCTAATACTTCTCTTCCCAGCCTAATATATTACAACTACTCAACAACTCTTACTCAATAACATTTCAACAATTAACGATTTTCCAACCCTTTACATTGTATCTTCAATGAGTACTTATAGGTGAATGAGGAGGAGAAATGGAGTAAATGGTCTTAATGGATCAATTAATACAAAGTAGGAGTCATTTCGAATGCTCCACTCTTCTTAATAAATATCACATTAACTGCTTGGACCATTTTAGAGGTTTTTTCTATCTTTGAGGCATATCTAGCAGGCTGGAAATAACTCCGACGTGTGTTCTTTTGGAGATGTCTTCTAACTGCAATAGTTCTGTTTAGGCTTCTGGGACAAGTTAAGTGAAAGAGTGGGCTTTTATGCTTTCCCATACTTTCACAATAAATACTCTGATAGTTGAAATGTCTCTGTTTGTAGCAACTGCCAGTTTTGTCCTTGGAAGGTAAAATGAAGATCATGGTGGCGGTCAAACATTATGACTGAATTAACTGCTTTTCTCGGACATGCATGAGGCCTTCTGTCTTGTGATTTGTCCTAGCTAACTATTTTTAATTTAATTGATTTGTCTTAAATATTGTGCTTTATCTTTAATCTTCACGGGTTAAGCTCTTGATCTTCGAGCTTTATTCTTTAACCTTTAATATTTAATCTCTTTCTTCATTTATCTTCTCGTTTCATTACAGGTGGTTGCGCTGGAGGGTTTAGTATAACGGTCAGTGGTCATCAATCACTAACCAAACTTTAATGATAAACCTTGAAATCTCTCGTTCCTTCATTATTTCAGCCTTTAAGGATCATCATCCTCGGCCCTTTGTCATCTTTACTGACTGTGGGACGACTTTTACAAACAACCACCATTAAACTTGCACAAACCACAAAATTGTTATAAGAACCTGCGCGATGTGGATTAACTAATTTACAGAGGCTCGGGAGTAGAGGAAGAGCAGTTCAGAGGAGGTGGAATGAAAGCGAAGGTTTAAAATTTGCATTGGTGTGAAGAACTAAAAAGCAGTATTGGAAAACTGGCAGCGGTTTTCACGTGAGCTGAAGGTGGTAAGAAGTTTGGGACCGATCGAACGTGATACGATCTGGTGGCTGATGTGTGTCCCCTGCAAAACCACCTATTTCGAGTTAAAAAAACATAGAAAGCGGGGGGGGGACGATTTTGTGCGCAATAAAATCCTGGTTGTCCTATCTGCGAGGAGACATGCAGATCGACGGTCCACGCATCGCGCGATACAACACCAAAGCATGGGGAGAAGATGGAGTGGGGCCAAGGCGCGATGCAGTCTGGGACATTGGATTTGGGGGGGTCAGATCAATGGTTGAGATTAACTGCGGGGGGACTGGGGGGTATGGAAGGATCTCGTCGGTGGGGTGCCTCCACGGTGAATGTGGAAATACTGGCCGTCGGATCGGGAGAAAATCAACGGTGGAGATTAACTGTGGGGGGACTAGGGAGTACAGGCCACTTTGGTTGGATGCCCCCACAGTGAACCTGTGCCATTGATCTGGGAGGAATGGACGGTCTAGATTGAATCGGGAGATCAGAGATGAAAGATGGTGGATGGGGGTTCAGGGGGGATGGAAAAGTTGCAAGGAAGTGAGGGCTGTTAGATCTTGAGGATCAACGACAGAGATTAAATCGGAGAATAGCAGGCAGAAGGGGCTTGGACGGGCAGAATGCGATAATGCGATGGCCGATTGAGCACGGACCGTCCGATCTGGGGGAGATCGACGGTGGAGATTTCATTAACGGAGGATGGAAATGGGATTGGGAATCGTCGAAGTGCGATGCGCTGATGGAGCGCGGATCGTTCGATCTAAAACAAGATCAATGGCAGAGATTTACTCGGGGGATTGGCCATCGGCGAAGAAAAGGAGTGCAGGCATGACCCTTTGCAGTTTGCGATGGAGCGCCGACTGTCGGATGGTTGCTATCAACAGCTGAGATTTGCTTGGGGGATCAACCATCAGCGGGTAAAAGGCAAGGGGAAAGAGGAAACGGGGAACTGCGATGGCCGATAGCTGATGGGCTTAGCACTTGGTCGCAGGGCGCAGGGTCATATGACGAAAGGGGCTAGGGCTTAAGCTGAAAAGCGCTTAAGGCCCAATGTTATAATGGGAGCGGAATTAGGCCTAAAAAGGGGTTTTTTGAGGTTTTTAAAGGTTCCGATAGATATAAAGAGGGGGTTAAAACCAAATAAAGGGGACTGATATGGTTTTAAAGGGAATTTTGATGGAAGTGGAGGGATTTTTAACAGGAAAATATGAATGGAAGAGGGGTTCAAAGAAGTTTTCTTCAATACAACAGCAGGGCTTTGTGAAGACATTAGTGAGATGGACCCTTTGGACAAATGGACATAGCAAGGCTTCAAGAAGTCACATATTTTCTCCAAATTTGTTTCTTGAAGACTAATAGACCCATTTTAGCCATCATAGTATATGAAAAATTTATAGATGGCTAACAGTGGCTCCACTTGCGGATGGAAACTCCTTGGAGGTGTCAAGAACCTCATAAATTTATCTCTGGAATGTAGATCAATGTCCTGCACTTTGACCATCCTCTTTCTTCTTTGATAATGCTGCTTGGAAAGATGATCAATCATTACATCATAACAAATCAATTTCTCCCAAACAACTACCTACACATCCTACTTTCCTAACATTTTTCTTCAGCAGAGTGCAGTTGGACTTGCAAACCCTTTGACATCAACATTTTATTCTTTTGAAAACAGGATAAACTAATCTAAATCTACCCTTATAACTTCCATGAGTTCAGATTAAACAGTTGAACTCATTAGATTCTCTACCTAACTACTATCTATCAGGATTAAGCTGTCTGACAGATTTCATTTTCTATATTCTAAAACAAAAATTGAAAACACAGTCAAACTAGGATTAAGCAGTCTGATTTGTTGTGATGGCTGTGACATCAAAAACAAACTGCACATAGACCTTTATTTGCAGAAAAGTAAAATAAAACTTGGAAGGCTTAAGATATGAAAACAATGAGAGTCCTTCCTTCTTTCTTTCAGCTCTGATTTTGATCACTTTGAGATGTCTTCTTCTTCTTTACCTGGTTCAAGTTTTCAACATGTTAGAACCAGTTATTTTTCTTCTCTTTGGCTCAGGTTTTTATCCAATTAGAGCCACTCTTTCCTTTGATTATTTGGTTCAGATTTTGAGCATGTTTGAACCATTCTTTTCTATCCTAATCTAATCTACTAATAAGCCAAGATTAAACAGTTTGGAAAATAATATTCACTAACCTATCAGCAGTAAATTGAAATCTATCTAGTCATGATTAGGCTATATGACTAAATAGTAGTGCTCTTTCAAGTAGTGGCATTTAGGATTGCACACTTTCAGATTTTTTATTTTATTTTGATATGGAGCTGTACCTTTCTTCTTTTATATTTGCTGTATTTTCTCTTTTTCTATTTTTTTTGTATTTTTTCAATTTTTCTTTCAAAGAAAAAAACAAAAAGCTAACTAAATGCTCACAAGCTGAGATTTATTGACATTCCTACCTACCCTAATCTAACTCTGAAATATTTACATGTTTAGATGAGAAATTCTCTTTTCCAATACATCCAGTCAATCAGAAGGTTCCATGACTAGTCTTTTCTCATGTCTTTGAGCATGCCAGATAGACAGGGCCACTCCCATCTCACTTGTTCTTTAGTAGCAGTGCTACAAAATTTTGTTACATTTGGTGATACACTGCGCCTAACAAGCTCTATCCCTTCTTCAAATGTCTTCAAAAAATGAGCGAAGGGGTCTTGAAATAATACTTGGTTGGAAGTATTTGACAAGTAAGTTTCAACCAGGGTTATTTTTTCTCCCACTAGATCAAGAAAAATATTCCTTTGAGAAATAAATTCTTCGTCATCTTCATTGTGATATGAACTAGAGGACTCATCATATTTGGCAGTGTTGTCCTCTTTTAGTCCTAGGGTATTTTGATTTAGGGGATTGAGCTTGGTGAAGAGGTCATTATATTCTTGAGTAGGGGTCTCTTTGATTACCTCAACCCTTTTAGGAGAAGGTTCTTTAATTTCAACCGGCTCAAGAAGTTCTTCGTTGTTTTCCTCCTCAACCTTTGAGCTGAAGGACTGTTGATTCCCAATCACATGAAAAATGTTACTGATGAATTGTAATGAAGTAGAGCAAAGATTCAGAGATTACTTGCCCTCTTCTGCATTTTTAAAGCTTTCTTCATCAGTATCATAAATAGCCTGCTTTGGCTCATTACTTTCTCGGAGTTGGTGGAACTGATCTTCCTCCCACAAATCTACTAATGATGGTCCTGCAAGATAAAATTATATTTGGAGAAAATCATCATAAGAAATATCAAAATAGGAAAATCGTTAATGTAAGTAATGTGACCAATCAAACATACTAGATTATCAACAGGTCTTTCTTTATTTTGATCTACAAGGGAACTTTCAAAATTTTTACAACAAATTTCATTAGGTGAATGGGAAAGATTGTTTTCTTTGCAAAAAATTTTAGAGGCTGGATGTTTATTGATAATCTGATTGATTTCTTGTTCTGTCAAAGGAGGAGATGTTTCTGTGTTTCTTTGATTAGAAGTACAAAAATTCTCTATCTCTTTTGAAGACTAAATTTGAGGTTGGATGTCTTCTTGAGCCTCAGCTAAAAGGGATGATGAATCGTATTTTGTGCTCGCAGGGATATCTTGAGGAATTTCTTTAATTTCTTGATTAATCTCTTCCTCAAATGATTCATATAGGTTCTTGTGATAGTTGTCTTGGGTATGAAATTCATGAATGGCTGATAAGAGATCCTCAAGATGCATATTAACCAAATCCTCATCAATATCTAACAAGTATTGTATGATGTTCTGAGATTGATCATGATAGTTTTCAACCCAAGACAAGGATGGAGAGTTTTCTTTATATTTTTCATAGAATACTTGGTGCATGTATTTTAAAGAAAACAAGCTCTTAGGTTCTAACCATTCATACCAATCCCTTTCCTTACCTTATAATGTTTCCATGAACATTTTAATCAGACATTCCTCATGCCATTCAACTTTTAACCTCCACACATGTATATGAAACTTGATGAGATGTAACAAGGGGTCATCAAACTTTTCATCTTGAAAAATAAGTAGGTTTTTCATCCAATCTATTTGAGGCATTTTTTTGTGGGAATCCAAGGATATGATCTCTATTCATTGGAGCATATCTCTTTTGTATCCTTGGATCCATGCTTGTAAATCAGAAAGGGGCATTGAATCTTTTCAACCGGTCTAGAGTTCTCTACCAATGGAGTCATTTGGTCTTTTGGGAATTGTGGAGTAACCAAGTGGAGGATTTCAAAAATTTAAGATGAGTTGTTGTCCACAATCAACAATTTAATACCAATTTAAGGAGGTTTGTGGGTCTTCTGAGGTCTTAAGGATGTATGAGATGTAATTAACTCAGAATTCCCCAGAGGAGCCACCATTATGTTGGCGATCACAGTGGGACTCTGAGTGATCAACAGACTTAGACTTTCATAAACCTTTCTGTTGGGGTTCCCATGTTTTGGCCAGATTAGCAAGACCAAAAGATGAGACAACATCAAACCACTTTCAGACCTCAGGATGTAGCCCTCCTGGGTCCAGAGAGGGATCTCTCTATATGAGCAAAGGTTTTACGTCTTTGAAGCTCAAATTTTAAGATGTTAGGCTAGGTTATAAGGCTCAGGGTTTGTTTGTTTGGTTGCTGGTTATCAGGAAAGAAGGGTTCAATGTAAGACAAGGATGAGAAAAGAGGGATAAGGCAGAGGTGAAGTATTCCAGGGAGCATTCAAAACCATTGGGCAATGGAGTTAGGAAAGGATTTTCTTACTATCCAATGTGCAAGCTTTCAATTGGGATAGTCATCTAAAACGTTGGATCTTAAAGATGAATGTGTGATATGGAATGGTAGGAGAGGAGGAGACAACACAGATTCAGGGCACAAAGTTAAAGACCAGCTAGTCGCACAAGGATCCTAGTGGACAGGGCTAACTCTAATCCCCAGTGTTCCCAAATCTTCCAGCTAAATCCTTAACAAGAAACATCTAAGAACTAATTCATTTAATTCATACATCAGAGAGCAGGCAATAACATCCACTACACTAGTTAAATTATCTGAAATCAATTCTTAGATAACACATTCAGAAGAAAAACATTAATGGCAAGGAGAGCAGAAACATAGGGTACCTAACAAGGGTAAATCCTATGCCAATTTTCTGATGCAAGCCAGTAGAAAAGAAATGAAATGAATTAAACACAGAGATAGGAAAACATCACCACTTCTTTAGATCAGGATCCAAAGAAATGTGCTTGTCATTTTAAACAGAAATACCAGTCAAGTACAACATTGCCAATAGCTGAATACTCAGTCTGAAATCATATTCCTCAGCCTATCTTACAACTTTACATAGAGATTGTGTCTCAAAAGAAACTACTTGCGATTCCCTGATAACTGATCAACAACCTTTACAATGTTTCTTCATGAAATTTTAGAGCAGAAAGATGGGCTGAGGAGTTAGGTGAAAACTAAATGCACCATTAAAACTTCAGTAAAGAAAGAGGGCCAAAGCCCATTCTGTTTAAATTCTGACCTTTCAATTCTGGCACTCTATGGATGAAAGAGTGGTCCTCATCAGGCCTCTATTTACTTCGGTATGTCTCTTGATGTACTTTGATCTGCATGACTCTGTGGTACTTTTGGTGAATAAACAAATGATAAATAAACGACTGAGAAGTCTGCCATATTTATGAGACAAATGCTCTGGTAGCTTCAAACTATTGTCAGGGTGGAAATTTATTCATGAGCATGGTGTAGAATAAAAACTACCTGGGCACTTTGTCCTTTATGGAGGAAAAATATTCTGCTGCTGTAGAAACCCTAATATGCATTGATTTCTGCGTGTTGTACCTTCTAAGTGATCCCTGGGTCTTCAATTTGGTACTTTTCCTCTAAATATTTGAACCTAAGGCTTATATATCTTCATTTGCATGCCTTAAGCTCTCTGCTGCTCCATTTATATCTCTGACTGCGAAATCTATGAACTCAATGGCCCTGGGAAGATCGTACAGATTTTTCAACCCTGTTATTTAAATGAAGTCATTTCCATAACCTTCCCAGGCCTTGCTTCCTTAATTCAATCTCTGCATCTGATCTTTCCTGTGTTCTCTGTCACGGTAACAGAGATTCAGAAACACAACAGTTTTCCACCACTCATAACCCTGCAAAACACGCAAACCTGTTAAGAAAACTTATGCAAGGAGGTGGTGGACGCAATGGGATGAGAATAGCTATGCAGAAGGATGATATGTCAGAATAGCGCGGGACTATAGTGGGTAATGCAGTGTGACAATGGAACAGAGTCAGGTGGACGTGGGCGGAGTGCAGCGAAAGTTTAAATAAAACCTACAAAAAATCAACCTTGGAACAAATATATATGGCAGGGGAGAATATATTATGGACACACGTGGAGAGGGTGACGTGGCGATACGGGGCCAGTCAACGGTGGAACATGCAGACGAATTGGAGCCGTCCGATCTTGGTGGAGAGCGACGGTGGAAAACATGTTGGGGTGATGGACGGTGGGCTAGGGGTACGATGGCTATGGGGTATCGCGTGCGCAACTTCATGGATCGATCACTATTGGATGGAGGGCTTTGGATCGGATGACTGATATGCATATCGTTGCGTGTCCACGAACGAACTTTAATGCGTGATGGGAGGGTGGTTTTCCAGCCGTACTGGTGCCACGCGTTGGAAGCTATATGGAATCACTCTGCGATCAGAAAATACTGCCCCTCACCCGAAGGCGGTGCGATAGAAACCAGGTGGTTTTGAAATAGTGCGTTGCGGGGACCACCAAGATGGGGGATTACGGACCGTTGATCACAATTTAAATGAACGATGGATTTTCGATCGGGCGGTGAACGGGAAGAACGACGGAGGATGTGGGGGGCGGCGATCGCCATCCATTCTATGAAGATCAACGGCTGAAAGGCGATCGGAGGGGAATGACAGGGTTGACCACGGGCGCTGCAGAGTTAACACAGACTGTCCGATCTACGTCGATCGACGGTTGATATTGCCTCCGATACCAACTGAGATAAGCACTTTTTTGGTTAGCGCCTAGTTTCGGCACCCAGGTCACACGGTGGAAGAAAAGCCGAGGGGCTGGTCGAAAGGTGCTAGCCCTATTATAATGTTAAAGGTGGGTTTTTAATCCATTTTGGTGCATTTTAAAGCCAAAGGAGGGTAGTGATAGGGAACAAAGGTGAGAATTTGGTTTGACAAAGGGTAAAGGTGGGTTCTCCAGGGGATTTGGGGAGGTTAAGGGGACCATGAAAGGGGGAATTTTTGGATGGAAAGGGAACTTGGGAAAAGGGGAAAAAAGAATAAAATGGGGGAAATCTGTAGAGCTACAAGGGGAGAAGGAAGGCCTTTCAATTATGTAATCAATGAGACCTTACAAAGGGGGTCAGTAGAGGAGAATTTATCAAAGGAAAAGGCACAAGAGACTTGAAGGATGATGTTTCTTCAGGGGAGATGCATTCCTTGAAGGCTCCAAAACAATTTAGCCCCCTACTTTGCTTTGTCAAAAATTTATAGGGGGGCTAACAGTGGCTCCACATGGGGATGGCTTCTTCTTGAAAGAGTCAAGAATTCAGAGAGTAGATCTTTGGAGTAGGCCAGATGCCTGCTGCTTAAGCCACCTTCTTATTTGATTTTCAGCTGCCACAACTGTGAAGACATCAATTTAGCAGAAAAACTTTCCCAATCAATCTACCTACCCACACTACAGTCCTAGCATTATTTCTTCTTCTAGGGTGCATTTGGACTTGCATACCCTTTACATCATTTATTTTTTACAAATAGGAAAATAAACCTATTCTATTTCTACCCTTATTACTCCATGAGACCAGATTAGACTGTTGGTCTCATATGTTTCTCTACCTAATCTAATATCTGTTGGGATTAAACTGTCCAGTAGATTTCTTCTCTATATTCTACGACAGAAATTGAAAAACAGTCAAGCCAGGATTAGACTGTCTGACTTGCTGTGGGTCCAAGGCATAAAGACAGTTGCACATGGACAAAATTTGCAGAAAACTGAAACAAAACTTTGAAGGCTTGAAATCTGAAATCTTGAAGCATCCTTCTTTATTTTTTGTGACTCAATTTTTGGGCTTGTTAGAGTCACTTTATTTTCTTCATTTCAGCTCTGGTTTTAAGCTTGTTAGAGCTGATTCTTCTTCTTCTTTGCTGGTCCAAATTTTGGGCATGTTTGGGCCAGCTATCTTCACTTTCCTTGGCTCAGGTTTTGATCATATTAGAGCCAATCTTTTTCACATCAGAGGTTCATATTTTAAGCATGTCTGAACCTCTATTTTTCCTCTTCTTTTTGAAACATTTTCTCTTTTTATTGAAAACAAAAACTGAAATGGTATGTACAATGGAAATGAAAACTGGAAATTGAAAATCAACAGAAGTATTGTTTGAGCATCTTGCCATTGACAGGACCCCCAAACAGCTCTGTACCATCTAATTTCTGTAGGAAGAAGGCATTTGGGCCCACAGTGGCCCGGATGATGTATGGACCTTGCCACAGACTGTCAAACATGTTGTGCTTTCCTTTATCCTCTCTTCTTGAGTCCCACTTCAGAACTTTGTCTCCAATTTTGAAATCAGTAGCTTTGGTTCTTTTGTCAAACAATTTCTTTATATTTTCCCAAACCTTCACTGCTTTGTTGTAAACCTCTTCCCTTGTTTGCTGGAGATGAATTTTCTGGTTTATCCTTCTCACCATACTATCTTCTTCTGTTTGAATCTCCTGGACCAGCTTAATCACTGGTACCCCAAGGCTAGTAGGAAACACTAATTTTGTCCCATAGAAAAGCTGATATGGTTACATGCCAATGGATTTCTTTGTTGTAAGCCTGTCAGCCCACAAAGCATGTACTAACTTGTTATGCCATGACTTTTTGTTCTCTTCCAATAGCTTCTTGATGATGATCAGCAGGATCTTGTTTGATGATTTAGCTAATCCATTACCTTGAGGGTAATAGGCAATTGAATGAACGAGTGCTATTTGATACCTGTGACAAAAATAAACCATTTTCTTGGATCCGAAAGCAACAGCATTATCGGTGATTATCTTTCTTGGGCAGCCAAACCGAGAGAGGATATGACCTTCTAGGAACCTAATGATGACTGAATCTGTGGAATTCCTAGTAGGTATGGCCTCTATCCACTTAGTGAAGTAGTCTGTGGCTGTTAGGATCCATTTGTGTTGTGCAGAAGAAGCAGGATGAATTTCTCCTATAAAATCTAGGCCCCATTGCATAAAAGGACCTTCAACAGTGATGGGTTGTAGGGGGAGGGGGAGGAGTTTTCTTTTGCCTTAAAAAATTTGACATTTATGGTAGGCGATTATCATCTTATGGATATCATTGAAGAGCGTAGGCCAATAATAACCAGCCCTGAGTATTTTGTTTGCAGTGGCTTTCCAACTCAGGTGGCCTCCACACTCTCCTGCATGGAATTCTTGTTTAACATTTTCAGCTTCAGCTTCTGGCAAACATTTAAGCAATAGGCCATTTGGATTTTTCCAGTATAAATTTTCATTCAGAATGTAGTAGTTTCTGGCTTTTAGCTTTAGGAATCTAGCCTTGGTCTTTGACAGTTTAGGTGGAGCATTGAGGTTGGTGAGCACATAAAGGATATCAGAGTACCAAGGATAGTTTTGAAACTTCTCCTCAACAGTGGGATCATGCAATCCTTCCTGCTCATCCAAGGCAGCTATCATGTTAATGTCAAGGGCCTGCAGATTTGATTCAGCCAATAATTTTGCTAAGCCCTGGCCTTTGATCAGTTTGGTGGGTTTTATCTCAAGGTCGTAGTCTAATATCACAACAATCCATTTGCCCCTCTTTCCATCAGGATCTTGGGACAATATATCTTTGAAAACTATGTTTGGCACATAAGCTATGGTGTGGGAATGCAATATGTACACCTTAAAGTCCTTTAAGGCCTTGACTAAGGCATAAGCCTGTTTTTCCATTATGTTGTATCTCAAGGGTGCATCCCTCAGTGCTTTACTGAAAAAGGCAATCGGTTGTTCCATTCCCTCTGTGTTTTTCTGCAGCAAGACTGCAGCTATTGTGTGCTCAGATGCGAATGAAAAGATCAGGAAATATTTTGAGAAATCTAGGCTAATCAGAATAGGAGCTTGGGTGAGTAAAATTTTTACTGATTCAAAAGATTTTTTGGCTCCAACAGTCCATTTAACTCCTACACCTTTCTTCAGCATGTTAGTCATATTCCTAAGGTGTTCACCTAGGTTGTGAATAAATCTCCTGAGGAAGTTGATCTTCCCAATGAAGGACTGTAACTCCTTGATGTTTCTCGGGTGTGTGATTTGTAGTATTCCCTCAACTCTCTGTGGGTCTATCTTGATTCCCTTTTCAGATATAATGTGGCCAAGAAGTTTACCTTCTTGCAGCCCAAATACAGTCCTTTTAGGATTCAATGATAGACCAAGCCTTCTACATTTTTCAAACACTTTTCTCAGATGTTTTAGGTGTTCTTCTTCAGTCTTAGAATAGACTGTTATGTCATCTAAGTAAATAAAAATGAAGTGTCCTATCTCATCTAAAAAAGCTGTATCCATTGCCCTCTGGAAGGTTGCACCAGCGTTCATCAGTCCAAATGGCATTTTTACATACATAAAGGTGCCCCATGGAGTGGTAAAAGCTGTCTTGAGTTGGTCTTCTGGGATTACTAATACTTGGTTGTAACCTGAAAAACCATCCAACAAAGAAATCCTTTTTGAGCCTACTACTCGCTGTAGAATGTGTTCCATTTTTGGCAAAGGGTAGTTGTCTTTGAGTGAGGCTATATTAAGATTTCTGAAGTCAATACATAATCTAATCTCCCCAGTTTTCTTTCTCACAGCCACTAAGTTCGAAACCCAATCAGAGAACCTTACGGGAACTATTATGCCTGCCTCATACATTTTTTTAATCTCTTTTTCCACTGCAGGCAATTGTTTCAGGTTTATCCTATGAAGTTTCTTCCTGAAGGGTTTCTGATTTTCTTTTAAAGGTATTTTGTGTTGTATAATGTTCGTTTCATAAGCCTTTAAGTCTTCATAACTCCACGCAAACACATCCACGAATTCCTTGAAAAGGTAAATGTATTTCTTTTTCATTTCTGCGGGTAAAGACTTAGCCAATTTAATTATTTTGGGCTTATCTTCTCTGCCTATATTGCATTCTTCTACGTCAGAGTCCGTGTGCTCAATGGTGGGCTTTTTTGCCACATCATCGAAGTCAAAAAGGTCTTCTAACGGCGCCAAACCTCGAGGTATGTTCTTATCTTTGGCCTGGAGCACCTCTACTTCTTCACTGTCTGCGTTTTCACACTCCGTGGTTGAATTTCTAGTTTCTTCATTTAAAGTGTTTATTTCTACATTGTGGGGTGTAGTTTCTTCCTCATCTAAGGGTTCCTCACTTAGGCAACTATCACTAGACGCAGAGTCTAAATCGGAAAACTCAAACTCATTCCTGCCTATCAAAAAATCTTCAATTTGTTTATCCCCCTCAAACACCTGCCAGTATTTTTCATTATCCAGCACTGCGGGTCTGAATCTGGTCTGAATGATGATCTGTTGGTCACTTGGAGTCTTAGGGTATGAACTGGCTAGGCAAGCTAATCCATTTGCAATGGTGTTCTAATTTCTAGGAACAAACACTAATTCGTATTCAACAAATTTTTTCAATATATCCACAACATCGTTCCTATATGCTCTCAACCTAGGGTGTTTGGCTGTCTATTCACTGTTCACCTGTTTGATAACCAATTCAGAGTCTCCCTGCATGGCTATTCTATGGGCTCCTATTCTCTTCAACAGTTTTAAACCCAGGATAAGGGCCTCATACTCTGCAATATTATTGGTACATTTGAAATGCAGATTGCAGGCATGGCTTTCTGTGTAGTCGCTCTCTGTGTTACGTAGCCAAACCCCAGCTCCGGTAGTTATTCTTGTGCAGGACCCATCGAAACTCATTTCCCACAGGGGTTCACTCTCGTTTTTGTTATCATTTCTTTCCCTACAGCCGGGTTCACCATTATTTTGCATTATAGGGTCTAAACTAGGCTGTGGGCTATTTAGTTTTTTGTTATGGGTGTGGAAGTCAGAGAGGTGACTAGTTGGTTGATCGCATTCTGTTTCTGGTTCAATTTACGTTGTTGTTTCAGTGCACTGTTCAAAGTTTTCTACGTCTTCCTCCTCTGAGTCTAGGGTAGCCATTATGTTAAAATCCATTGGCTCTGTTTCATCATCTGTACCTTTGCTTGTATCTACGTTTTCAGATTCTGGTCCTCCCAAAGATTCATCATTACAGAAGATGAAGGAATCCAGGTCTGTATGTACAGAGTATAGAGGAGAATTTTCAGGCTTTTCAGCGCTACTAACCAGGAATTTCATTTGTGCTTCCCTGTACAGTCTTCTAAGTTGGCCAAATATTGGGATTGTGGCATAAGCCCATCCATCTGCATTGTTCCTTGCAGCTTGGCTCCCCATGATCTTGATAATAACATGCCATACTTAGGTGGCACATCTGCCACCACAACATCCATGACCATACATTTAGCTGGGATTTGGGTAAGGCTCACACATAAATCTTTGATCAGGCCAAGACACTTTAATCTACTAGAGTCAAATGAATATAGGTCTTTATAGGGATGGGTTATCTCTAGGCCTAATCTTTCCATCACCACTTTAGGCATCAGGTTGTGTGATGCCCCAGAATCATGCATCGCATTATGGAGAATCTTATCATGGACATTAAGACTGATATAAAAAGGGGGCACTACCCCTTCCTGAAACTTTCCTTCTATCTTTGGACCAAATAGAAGGGCAGGTTGATCATCACTCAGATTTATAGTGTCACTGTTCTCACCTAAATTTAATGCTTTCAAAATTTGGCCTTTATATACATCCTAAGTGGCTAGCTCAGAGAGTGGGATAGAGATTTTAATTTTTTCAATCTCACTCTCCAAATTGAAAGTGGACTGACTCTTTGGAGTGCTCAGCTCTGTTCTGTTAGCCACTACCTTAGTGGCTGAATCTGTGTGTTGATTCTCATTATGTACAGTGTTAGAAACTATTTTATCAGGAGCACTAACTGCAGTGTCGGTGTTGCTTGTTGGTTGAACTTGTGTATCAGCGTTTTGTTTGTCCTTTTCTTTGTTCTTCCCAGAACTCTCAGCTACTGATTTGTTGCTTTCAGCAGTTACTTTAGAAGTTTTCTCAGGTCTCTTCTTGATGGTGACCTCAGAAGCTTTTGGTTTTGTAGTTTCTAAGCTATTTTTTCTTCTAAGTTCGTATTTTTCTCTGACCTGCATCATGGCATTTTAAAACCCTAACCTGTAATCTTCAGATTCTAACCATTCCTCACCCCAATATGAGGGTGAGGGCTGATCTTCTTCTGAGTAACAGTTATGGATTGAATCCTCTGTTTCAAACATATTAATTGTGTTTCCCTCAGACTCTTCTATGATTCCCTCATCTTCATCAAGAAATTTCTCTTGGAATGGGGGAATAACTTGTTGACCTGACTCTCTTTGTCTGTTGGGAGTGGCATTGCTTCTTCTAAAGTTTTGGTTCTGGTTATGGTTTTGATTTCTGTTTTGGTTACTAACTGTGACAACCATTTTTTTTACCATTTGTTGTAGCTCTTCCACGTTTTTAGATAGACGGTCATAATTGGGGTCAGATGTGGAAGCTACATTGTCATCTCTATATGTTACCCTCCTCTTAGCTCTCAGTCTTGCCCTTTTCTCAATCAAGTTGGCTTCTATATTCACTACCCCTTTCTGCATGTCTTCCAATGTGTTGTACTCCTTTTATCACTAAGCTGATAGGCCATGTCAACATCAAAGCCTTCGGGGTATTTCTCTAGAGCCATACCTTGGGGAGGTTTCATGTGTGGAGGTAGAGCATTGTAAATGCTGTTAAATCTTGTTGTGTAATCATGGACACTCTCCCCTACATTTATTTTAAGTATCATATATTCTACTAGGAGTTGGCGAGGGTTGGCCTTAACTTCCCATTTTTTTATGAAGGTTTGATATAGAGCTGGGAGGTCATTTATACTACCCGGAGGTAGGCCCTTAAACCATTTGTTCACATCACCCCCTAAGCTCTGGGAAAATATTCTCATTTTGATTGTATCATCATCTATCTCCATGTAGTCAAAAGCATCTTCCATCCTATCTACATGGTGTTGGGCTGTGGTAGATTCTTTTGCAGTGAAGTGTCAGATCTTTGATTGATAATCATTGGGTAAGGGTACTAGAGGCTGAGGTAAAACCAGAGGTGCATACCAGGCTGCCATGATGATGTTTTGATGAGGTAAAGGGTTGACTTGGGCAGCAGATATATGTATGATAGGGATATTATGACCAGCAGAATACTGATGAGAAGATCTAGGGTGACTGAGTCCCAAGTTTTGAATGAATTGTATACCAGGAGGTGTAGATGGAGGGGTCTGTCTAATCCCAAGGTGCTTACCACTTTGAGCTGGTGAAACAGGAAGTTCAAGGTCTGGCTGGTCTAGGACAGTGAATGACCTAGTTCTTGGCAAACTATTTTGAGTGCCTAGGTCAAAAAGTGGATCTGATAGAGTTGTAAAGTTTTCTGGTGTAGAGTTAGCTCTATGGATGTGGCTGGAAATAGTTGGTGCTATTAGCCACCCATAAAATTCTATCATATCAGATGATGGCTAAATGATGTTGGCTAGCCTTCAAGAAACAATTTCATTACTAAAATTGCTGATACTTGAAGACTTTTGATAAAATCCTATCCTTGGGTAATATTCACTAATATTTCCCTTCAGAACTCAGAATCCTGTTGATTTCCAAAGCCAAAATACTGCTGCAAACCCCATTTTCCCCTTTCTCTCTTTCCCATACTAACTTCATTTTCTATTTTCCCATTCCCCATGAAAATCCCATAATTTCATGTTTTCTTCCCTTCCCATTTCATAAAATCCATTTCATAAGGTCTAATACCCCTTCTTAGCCTTATCGGAACCTCCATTTCCTTTGAAAAACATTAAAAAAACCATAGAAAATCCATATTTTCTATGATCTGGACTTAAGCCCCCTCGGGCTAAGTCCCTAACCCTTTCTCCGTCCATGTGTCCTAGCGCCAGAACCGGTCGCTAAGAAATCAGGCGCTAAACCAATGAATAAATCCATTGCCGGTCCTATTTTTCCTTTATAAAGTCTGAAAACCCACATTTCCAAAGTTTTAACGTGAAAATAAAGTCATGTGTTTTTATTTTAAAATGGGTGGACACGCCGCGCAAACGCATCACAGTCGTTCATCCAACTCACAGATCCGATGGTGCAGAGCACGACTTACCTTGTGGTCCCTGCCAGTTCAAACTTTAAATCACCATCGTTGATCTGCTCCACAGATCGGACGGTGTGGGATGCGCCTCCCTGTGGACCCCCCCCATCCACACGCGGTTTTCCAAACCCACGTGGTTTCTTTTGCACCGCTCTTCAGTGGAGGGCGGTTTTTCCCTGGCAGCCAGCGATTCCATACGACAGTTGACGCGTGTCCCTTGTACGATTTGGAAACTGCCGCGCAACCATCGTCCATCGTGCGTTATAGTCCAAACCAGGATGCCCAGCGAAATTAATCTCCGCTGTCCGATCTAGGCCCACTCATCCCATGGCTATCGCTCTTCGAAAGTGTCTGATGGATAACCAAAGCACCCACGTGATAACTCAGGCTTTCGTGCAGTGGCAATCACATCTCCACTGTCGATCTGATCTGCAGATCGACAGTCCAAAATCCATCACCCAGATTCCCTCCGTTTGACTTTCAACATCCCCTG
Source organism: Pinus albicaulis (assembly GCA_034641835.2). Classification (NCBI taxonomy): domain Eukaryota; kingdom Viridiplantae; phylum Streptophyta; class Pinopsida; order Pinales; family Pinaceae; genus Pinus; species Pinus albicaulis. The sequence continues at coordinate 302,696,758 of CM076583.1, read as the reverse complement.
ATTCCATCTTGACCGTCCAAATTGATCCAGCTCAACAGCGCAGTTTCACTACGGGGGTATACCCCCAAGATTTTTCCTCCGTGCACCTGGGCCCCCCACAATCATCCCTGACCGTTGATCTCAGCGCAAATCGACGGCTCTGATCTAATCCTCCTTCCCCCATGATTTTTTCAAACATTCTGAGAATAAATCCCGACCATTGGATGATGCCATCCAACGGCCCTGCTTCCTCCACACATCCTTCGATGCAGATTGACCTATAAAAGCAGGATTTTATAACATTTGTTTGTATTTTGTAGGGTTTCAAAGGTTTTCACTATAAACGAAGAAAATTCGAAAGAAGAGGGTGACGACTCTCTTGCTTTTGATTTACCAAAGGAAATCGACCACCGGGTTTAAAATTTCATATTTATCAATGTTTCATGAACCATTGATGCATTACAGACCCTGTACAGCCCTGCGCAACAGCAAGAAAACATGGATTAAGCGCAGAAAAAGAGTATCAGCGCTGAAGACCAGGAAATTATTAGAGCAGAGGATTAATGGACTGTTTACGAGGATTATGGCCCAAAATGATCATTACAAACCTAATCCCCGGGTTAAAACATAGCTCAAAACAAATCTAAAGGGTTTCACTGATAGGAAACCCCCCACCACCACAAATTGAGGCAAATTGATCCTTCTAGTTACCACGACACCACCTGTGCCTCAAATTATTTAATCAGGAGCTGAATTTATTGATCAGGATCAGATATTTTGCCTCGACACAGCCGAAGAAGTTATTTCTGCCAGGAACTTCAATGCAAAGAATATTTGCAGAGTTACTTCGACGCCGCACAGTGCCTCAAAGGTCAACAAAACTCCTACCGAGCTTGAAATCATTATGTAAATCATTTAATACAGAGGATATGTATGTGGATCTCCTCATTGAACCCCTCAAAGGCCAATGAGCCATTTAATTCTGTATTAATTGTAATTGAGATATTTTTCAGATCTCACCTCCTCATTCTTCTATATATACTACAGCAGAAGATGAGTGAGCATTGGTTGTTGTTTGATTACAAGTTGTAACACTGAAACTCTCTGAAATAAATATATAAGTCTGTTGAAGTTGAAAAACAAATTGAAGTCTTGGATGTCTTGATGATGTTGTTGCATGCTTTTCCCTGAGAAGGCTCTATCATTGGATCCATGAGCTTGGCTGTTGGTGAAGTATTCTGAACTATTCTATGTATTTTCCCCTGTTTTCATTATGTTCCATAATTTATTACTACAGTAGGTTGAAATTTTTAGGCTAAGAAATGACTCATGGAAGCACCTTAGACCTATTCATCCTTCACTGTTTTATGTTTTCTTCTGCTGAAGTATTTTAGAGTCTTTAATCTCTCTCTTTAATCTTCATGCTTGTTTATTTCCTTAATAGCTCAAATAGTTTGTTTCAGCATGGTTTATGGTTCTCCCTGCTTGTCTGCTATCACTTGAAAGCTGTTATTGAAGTCTCCCTTTGAAGTACCATTGTTTTAAGTTAATCAAAGAGGTCGGTTTTGATCTTGCCCTTTGCCATTGCTTGAACAGTTGTTTTGAAGGTCTTTATAGTTGTAAGCATAGATGTTATTTAGGTGTTCCCTCTTCTATGACTACAATTATCAGTGAATCTTTTATGTTTTCTAAGTCCTTTAAAATAAAATCTTTGAGGAAATAGGGTGTTCCCCGAATCTTAGATTTCATTTTAAAAGTTGTCTTGAAGTCATTATTTTCTTAAAGAATGTTTGTAGAATTTATGGTTAGCCCTGTCTATCAAATATCTCTTTATTGCTAAGTTATGTTTTCAAGTTCCCTTTGTTGAGAATTAAACTTCTCTTTCCAAATCATTAATGTCCATCTCATTCCAAAAACAAAAGGATCCTGTGGCCAAGTTAGATTTTCCCTTTGATATCCCATATCCCTTGAAGAGTTTGTCATGAACTTATTTTGACTCCATTGCCCAATGAACCAGATATTTGCTCTTTCTGTCTATCTTTCCTAGACCTTCCATGTTCTGCTGTATCAACTCAATCTAACCAAACAAACATCTGCACCTAATAACTAGTCTAAAATCCATAATCAAAGCACACAAGATAAACCTTTGCAAACAAATACTTGAGAGATCCCTCTCTGAGAACAGGAGGACTAGATCCTGGAACACTAAAGATTGGTTCTGATGTTGCCTTGTCTTTTGATTTTCCAAACTGTCAAAACACGGGACACCAACATAATGGCGATCACGGTGGGACTTCTGAGTCAGTAACAATCTAAATACCCCTTAGGACTCCAAAAATCCCTTATTTTCAAGAATATCCAGTGATTATTAGCCACCTCATCGCCACCAACATAATGGCGATCATGGTGGGACCTACTGGGAATTAGAGGTTTCAAAACCTTTCTTTAAACTTTTTAGGTCCAGTATAACATAAGTAAATTTCTTCAAGCACTACCCAACAAATGGTAATCATGATAGGATGAAATTGAATCAGTGACAAACTAAGTAACCCTTAGGATTCCTTTTAACCCTTATCAAACCTTGAAGGAACCAGTTACCAAGCCATAAGAGAAACTCTGTTTGTTTGAACACCTTAGCTAAGTGCAAAATCAGACTTGGAACACTCTCTTAACCTGTAAAACCAAAATAACTCAGAAAAACCCAAAAAAAAAATTGATTTGGGCTTCATAATAAACATGGTAGTGGACCATAAAACCTTTTACCTCCTCACAAGCTAAAAACTTCCACTTTGTAGTAAAACACTCATTCTAATATATCACTTACCTTTTGTTGTGTTTTACCTTATACTCTTAGACAGAATCTGGAAAGGGCCAGGTAGCCTCTGGATCTCATCCTCTTTTTGAGGTGAAATATCTGGTGAATGCCCTCCCAGTCAATCTCTGGTTAGAGTTTGTTGTGTTTCAGAATATCCTTGCAAAAGGATATTTCACAAACACTATGGTGGACAATGCACCTCTTAGAAAACATTCTAAACTTCCCACCCGGCGACTCCACAATCCTGAACAGACCTTAAGACTCCACTGCGAAGAACCCTTATCATTATAATATCATTCAAATCCAGTTAGAGGACTGTAGGATTAAAATTTGTGTAAAAAGATCAGTTAACCTCTCAAATATTGTCATACTTGGTTGAACTTTTCTTGTTATTTGGGTATAAAAACACAACATAGTGGCTCCTAGAAAGATCCACACTAGAACCCATCCTGACCCTGATCCACCTGAGATAGTTGATGACCCAGAAAGAATCCTTAGGAAGTATCCTAAGATAGAATCTTCAACTATTTTCAGATCACCTCCAAGAGCTAATTCAGTCCCTGAAAATCTTTTAGCTCTACAAAAATCACAAGCTGACTTAGTTAATCCCTTTAGGACTAGGCCATTTGGTGATTCATATCAACTAGATTCTGAGTCTTCACTTTCATTTCCTAAGACAAGTGAACATCCTGATAGTAGAGAAACAACACCTCCTGATTTACACTTCCTTCATAACCTAGGTGTCTCTCATCCAAGATCAGCTCAGCAATCTACTGCTGTTCCATTCACTTCTGTCCACCCTTCATCCACTGTTCAAACCACTCCACTTCAGCCCACACCTCCTCTTGTCAATCCACCCCTTGTAAACCCACCCCCACCACATATCATGGCAGCATGGTATGCTCCCTTAGTCCTTCCTGTACCATAGTCAATATTCCACAGGACTATCAGTCCAAAATTCCATTATATGATGCTAACAATGTTGTAACTGCATCACAACATGTGGATAAGATGGATGAATACTTTGACAGAAATGAGATCGATGATGATTATGTCAAACTTAGACTATTTTCTCAAAGTCTGGGGGGAGAGGTAAGAAAATGGTTTAAAGGTTTATCCCCCCGTACTATTAATGATCTCCAAGGCTTCCATCAAACATTCTTGAACAAATGGGAAGTAAATAAGAATCCTCTCCAAGTCCTTGCTGATTACAACAATCTTCGTAGGAGCCTTGGGGAAAGTGTAAAAGCCTATTGTACTAGATTTAACAGTGTATATAATGCACTTTCCCCAGAACTAAAACCTCCACAAGGCTCAGCCTTAAATAAGTTTCCTGAAGGATTTGACTCTGACATGACTTATTCACTAAGAGAAAGAGATTTTGCAACTCTCGAAGATATGCAAAGGGGTGCTCTTTCTGTAGAAGTCAACTTAATACAAAAGAGAGCAAGAATGAAAACTGAGAAGAGAGTATCTTTTAAAGAGGAATCCCCTCCTTCTACTTCAAGCTCAAAAATGGAGAGAATGTTGGAAGAAATGATGAAAGAGATGAACATAATTAATAAAGCACAAGCAAATAAAAACCAGACTGCACTTCAAAACAATCAAAACAGAAATAGAAATCAGAATTATAGAAGAGATAACAATCAAGATAAGCAAAAAGAAAGTGACCAACAAATTAGACCTCCCTTTCAACAGAACTATGTAGATCAATATGAGGAAGACAAGGAGTTGGAAAGGTTGGAAGAATCACATGTAAACTTGATTAGATCAGACAGTGGGGATGATGTTTTCCTCACTGAGGAAGAACAAGGTTTCTTCTCTAATGATCAAAATACAAACACCTATGAAGATTCTGATGACTATAGATTAGGTTTTTAAAATGCAATCATGGAGATACACAAACAGTATGATCTTAGGAGCAAGGGAAGTATGGAGAATTCAAAAGATAAGAACGCTAGCATTGCTTTCAAGAAAAACACAGAAAGCCAACCCAAAAAGACAGCATAAAAAACCAACATTTCGGCCAAGAAACCAGATTTAAACAAAGACAAGGGAATCCAGCCAAATGTTGAACAGAGTACCCCTAGCACTTCAGCTAGTGGTCCTAATAAAACTATTCCTATCACTAGTCAAAACAAGGTTCAGAAAATCAAAGCTGCTGAAAAGAATTCAATTGAAAAAACAGATGTAAATATTAACAAGTCAATTATTCCTTTCAGCCTTGAAGGAGAGATTGCTAAGATAAAAATCACCATCCCCCTAGCTGAACTAGTGACCCAAGAAGTGTACAAAACCAAGTTTTGAAAGCTTTAAACTTAGGAAGCGATACTGACACCTTAAAATTGACAGATGACAAACCTGAGCTGTTGTTTGGCCCAGAGGTTGAAGGAAAATACCAAGAAGGACCAGTCCCTCCCTTCTATGTTAGTTTGAACATACACGATAAAATTCTACACAATGCCATGTTAGATTCTGGAGCTTCACACAATCTAATGCCCAAGGTAGTAATGGAAAGCTTAGGCTTAGATATTACTAAACCATACAAAGATTTGTATTCTTTTGACTCAAGCAGAGTCAAATTTTTGGGTTTAATCAAAGATTTATGTGTTAACTTAGCTGAGATCCCTGCCAAGAATCTAGTAATGGATATAGTTGTAGCTGACATTCCCCCTAAGTATGGCATGCTCTTATCAATATCATGGGGAGCCAAACTTTAGGGAAGCCTTCAAATGGACATGTCTTATGCACCATCCCTGTTTTTAACCAAAACAGAAGACTATACAGAGAATCCCACATGAAGTACATGGTGAGTAACATGGACAAACCAAACAACACTCTAAGCTATTCTATTCAATCAATTTTAGACTCCTTTATCTTGTGTAACGAAGATGAAATTACTCAACAAGGTAAAGAAAACATGGACCCAATCAGTTCACCAGAACAATCCAATCTTACCTCGAATCAACTTCAAAACATTGACAATCAACAGCAACAAGAAAATGAAAATCAGTCAAATATACTTTGGACAATAAATTTCGATGGATCCTGTAATAAAACCAGTGCAGGGGCAGGTGTCTAGATTCAAAACAAAAATCAGAGTTTTTCATACAAGTTAGACTTCCCATGCACTAACAATATTGCTGAGTATGAAGCACTTCTCCTAGGCTTACAACTGCTTAAAGAATTAGAAGCCCAAAATATATCTATTTTAGGGGATTCTGAACTTATCATTAAAAAAATCAAAGGAGAATACTCAGCCAAGAATCCAAGGCTTAGGGAATATCGAAATGCTGCCCTTGACCTATTAAAAACTTTCAAAAAATATGAACTCATTTTCATCCCTAGAGCACTGAATCATATAGCAAATGAACTTGCCTTCGTTGCCAGCAATTTCCAAGTACCTGAGATAAATGAACAACTCAGTATAAAGGTGAAACATAGACCTACTGTGCCTGATAACGAAGATCACTGGAAGGTGTTTGAATCTGATAGACACATAGATGATTTCTTGAAATCAAAAAGTGATTTCAGCATACCAACACCAGAAACTAGCCATAAAGAAAACTGTTTGTATATTGAACGAATCCCAGAGGCTGAAATAACATATCCTGCTAATATAAATCATTGTGAGAATCCTTTTGAAGCAGAGATAATGAACAATGAAGACCAAGAAGACTTGGAAGTCTTACAATGCAAAAATGATAAAATCCCAAGAGGTCTCACACCTTTAGAACACCTGTTTGATCTCAACAATGTAGCCAAAGAACCAAGAATGGAGCCTGTGGAAACAAATGTAGAAGAGCATAACATAGGCAGTCTAGCAGAACCCAAGATGATCAAGCTATCCAGCACCCTCCCAGCTCACATAAAATTGCAATACATAGAGCTTTTCAAAGAATTCAGTGATGTGTTTGCTTGGGAATACAAAGACTTAAAATCGTATGATACCAGCATCATCCAGCATAAGATCCCCTTGAAGGAAAATCAAAAGCATTTTAAGAAAAAACTAAGGAGAATAAATCCCCTTTTACTACCTTTAGTTAAGGTAGAAATTGAGAAGATGTACAATGCTGGGATCATAGTACCCATTAGATTTTCAGAATGGGTATCAAACTTAGTTTCTGTTAGAAAGAAAACAGGGGAAATCAGGCTCTGTGTTGACTTCAGAAATTTAAACAGAGCCTCCTTAAAAGAAAACTACCCCTTACCCAAGATGGACCATATACTTCAAAGGGTAGTTGGGTCAAGAAGAATATCCTTATTAGATGGGTTCTCGGGTTACAATCAAGTGTTAGTGTTCCCAAGTGATCAAATCAAAATTGCTTTTACCACACCTTGGGGCACCTTTATGTATGTCAAAATGCCTTTCGGGTTAATGAATGCAGGGGCCACCTTCCAAAGGGCCATGGACATAGACTTCTCTGAAGATATTGGCTATTTTATAATTATTTACCTTGATAACATAACTATTTTCTCAAAAACTGATGAAGAGCATTTGATTCACCTAAGAAAGGTTTTTGAGAAGTGTAGGAAATTTGGCTTATCACTGAATCCCAAGAAGACCCTCTTTGGTCTCCAAGAAGGGAAACTTCTTGGTCATATAATTTCAGAAGAGGGAATCAAAATAGACCCTACAAGGATAGATGGCATATTGCAAATTAGCCATCCTACAAGCCTCAAAGAATTGCAATCTTTCATTGGAAAGATTAATTTTTTGAGAAGGTTTATTCCCAACCTTGCTGGGCTATTAAAAAGCATTACAAACATGCTTAAGAAAAACGTGGGTGTAAAATGGACTTTACCAGCTAAACAATCATTCGAACTGGTCAAACAAGCACTTACCCAAACACCAGTCCTGATTAGTCCTGATTTTACCAAAGACTTTTACATTTTTTCTTTTGCATCTGAACATACAATAGCTGCAGTTTTTCTTCAAAAGAATGATTTGGGGCAAGAAAAACCAATATCCTTTTTTAGTAGGGCCTTAAGAGATGCTCCTCTCAAATATAGTATCATGGAGAAGCAAGCCTTAGCATTAGCGAAAGCATTAAAGGACTTTAGGGTCTATATTTTACACTCTCACATAATTGCTTTTGTTCCACATACTATTGTTAAAGACATTCTAAGTCAAGACCCTGATGGTAAAAGGGGAAAATGGATTGCAACCATTCTTGAATATGACTTATAAATTAGGCCCACAAAACTAGTTAAAGGGCAAGGACTAGCAAAACTTATGGCTGAGTCTAATTTCCAAGCACTAGACATGAATGTGGTATATGTGTTGGAAGAAGTAGAAGAAGCTACTGCTCCTTTCATTGAAGAAACATTTCTGAATTCTCCTTATTATGTTGACATTGTTTATGTGCTTTTATATTTAAATGCCCCTCCTTCTTTGTCTAAAACTAAAGCTAGATTATTGAAACAAAAGGCTTTGAGTTTTTGTATCTTAGATGGAGTATTATATTGGAAAAATGTTGTTGGAATTTTGCTTAAATGTTTACTTGAAGATGATGCAGGAAAGATCATGCATGAATTGCATGATGGAGAATGTGGAGGTCACCTCTACTGGAAGGCCACAGCAAAAAAATTCTTAGATCAGGTTACTATTGGCCTACCATTTTCCCAGACACTCAGAAGTTGGTCATGTCTTGCCATAAGTGTCAAATCTTTGATGGCAAGAGGAAACTCCTTCCCTTACCTTTACATCCTATCAGAGTTGAAGCACCTTTTCAACAATGGGGGCTGGACTTAGTTGGGGATATTCATCCATCTTCCTCAGCTCAACATAAGTGGATCCTCACAGCCACTGACTTCTTCACCAAATGGATAGAAGCTATACCTACCAGGAATGCTAATGACTCTGTCATTATCAAGTTTCTTGAAACCCATATCCTATCCAGATTTGGTTGCCCCAGAAAAATCATAACAGACAATGTTGTTGCTTTCAAATCCAAGAACATGGTTGATTTTTGTCACAAATACCATATAACCTTGGGCCATTCTACTGCTTACTATCCCCAAGGAAATGGATTAGCTGAATCCTCCAACAAGAGTCTCATCAATATCATAAAAAAGCTTTTGGAACAGAATCAAAAATCATGGCACAGTAAGCTGGTTCATGCCTTATGGGCTAATAGATTAACTAAAAATAAATCAATAAACATGTCCCCCTATCAGTTAGTTTATGGCATGGATGCAATTTTTCCTACCTCATTGGGAGTTCCAGTCATGAAGCTCCTTCAAGAAGTGCAGGTTGAAGAAAATGATATGCAGAGGAGGATCAACCAAAAAATCCATTTACAGCAGACCAGAGAAGAAGTTTATGAAAGAACACAGTTGGTCCAAGAAAATATGAAGAAGCTATTTGATAAGAGGACTAAGGCAAACAATTTCCAAGTTGGAAGTGTTGTTCTTAAATGGGATTCAAGAATAGAAGAGAAGGGGAAACATGTCAAGTTTGAGAACTTGTGGAAAGGGCCCTATATTGTTAATACTGAGAGGGGTCATAATACATTTTTCTTGAAAGAATTGAATGGAGAAGACCTATATGGAGGTCCTGTCAATGGCAGGATGCTCAAGAATTACTCCTGCCAAGAATCTTAAGTTTCAAAGCATTTTTGTTTTACCATTGTAAATATCATAGTCTAGCCATTGCATTCAAAAGTTATGAAAAATCAAAAAATACAAAAAAAAAGAAAAGAAAGAAAAGAGGGCATATTGTGAAAACAAGAAAGGTATAGCCCCATACCAAAAAAGAGAAATAAGTCTGAAAGTGTGCAAGCTTAAATGCCACTACTACAAAACACACTTCTAGTTAGTCAAACAGTTTAATCTTGACTAATTAGTTTTAAAAAATTTTTGCTGAATGGATAGTGAATTCGATTTGTCAAACTGTTCAATCTTGGCTTATCAGTAGATAGATTAGGATAGAAATTGAAGGTTCAAACAAACTCAAAATCTGAACCAAATTTTCCAAAAGAAGATGACTCAAAACTATGGTAAAATTCTGAGTCAAAGAAATGTAAAGATCTGGTTCTAATCAGCTTAAAACCTGAACCAGAAGAAAAGCAAAAACGGCTCAAAACAAAGCAAAAATAGAGCTGTGAAGAAAGGAGAAGGCCATGATGAAAAACTTTCAGATCTTAAGCCTTCCATTTTTTATTTTTTATTTTCTGCAAATAATAATCTATGTGCAGTTTGTTTTTATGCCATAGATCACAGCAAGTCAAACAGCTTAATCTTGACTTGGTTGTTTTTAAATTTCTGTTGTAGAATTTAGAGAATGAAGGTCTATTGGACAGCTTAATCCCAACATACAGTAGATTAGGTAGAGAAATTATCTGAGCTCAACTATTTAATCTGAGTTCAGGGAGAAATAAGAAGTAGAATTAGATTAGTTTTTATGCTTTCAAAAGAATAAAATGTTGTAAGAGAGTTTTCCAATCCAAGTGCACTCTGATGAAGAAAAAATGTTAGATCAGTAGGATTGGGTAGGTAGAAATTTTCTTGATGAAAGTTCCACTGTTTCTAATAAATGATAACTTGTTTCTAGAACAAAAGAATATCATTCAAGCAGAAGTAAACAGCCCAATGGATGAGGCAACTGATCATCCTCCCAGAGAATACAAGTCTGCAGTTCTTGATGCCTTCAAAAAGGCACCATCCCCAAGTGGAGCCACTGTTAGCCACCCATAAAATTCTGTCATATCAGATGATGGCTAAATGATGTTGGCTAGCCTTCAAGAAACAATTTCATTACTTAAATTGCTGATACTTGAAGAATTTTGATAAAATCCTATCCTTGGGTAATATTCACTACTGTTTCCCTTCAGAACTCAGAATCCTGCTGATTTCCAAAGCCAAAATACTACTGCAAACCCCATTTTTCCCTTTTTCTCTTTCCCATACTAACTTCATTTTCTATTTTCCCATTCCCCATGAAAATCCCATAATTTCATGTTTTCTTCCCTTCCCATTTCACAAAATCCATTTCATAAGGTCTAAGACCCCTTCTTAGCCTTATCGGAACCTCCATTTCCTTTGAAAAACATTAAAAAAACCATAGAAAATCCATATTTTCTATGATCTGGACTTAAGCCCCCTCAGGCTAAGTCCCTAACCCTTTCTCCGTCCATGCGTCCTAGCGCCATAACCGGTCGCTAAGAAATCAGGCACTAAACCAATAAATAAATCCATTGTCGGTCCTGTTTTTCCTTTATAAAGTCTGAAAACCCACATTTCCAAAGTTTTAATGTGAAAAATAAAGTCACGTGTTTTTATTTTAAAATGGGTGGACCCGCCGCGCAAACGCATCACAGCCGTTCATCCAACTCACAGATCCGACGGTGCGGAGAGCGACTTACCTTGTGGTCCCCGCCGGTTCAAACTTTAAATCGCCACCGTTGATCTGCTCCACAGATCGGACGGTGCGGAACACGCCTCCCTGTGGACCCCCCCCCCCCATCCACGTGCTGTTTTCCAAACCCACATGGTTTCTTTCGCACCGCTCTTCAGCGGAGGGCGGTTTTTCCCTGGCAGCCAGCGATTCCATACGACAGTTGATGCGTGTCCCTTCTACGATTTGAAAACCACCGCGCAACCGTCGTCCATCACACGTTATAGTCTGGACCAGGATGCCCAGCGAAATCGATCTCCGCCGTCCGATCTAGGCCCACTCATCCCATGGCTATCGCTCTTCGAAAGTGTCTGATGGATAACCAAAGCGCCCACGCGATAACTCAGGCTTCTGTGCATCGGCAATCGCATCTCCACCGTCGATCTGATCTATAGATCGACGGTCCAAAATCCATCACCCAGATTCCCTCCGTTTGACTTTCAACATCCCCTGATTCCATCTTGACCGTCCAAATTGATCCAGATCAATGGTGCAGTTTCAATACGGGGGTATACCCCCAAGATTTTTCCTCCGTGCACCCAGACCCCCCTCAATCATCCCCGACCGTCGATCTCAGTGCGAATCGACGGCTCTGATCTAATCCTCCTTCCCCCATGATTTTTTCGACCATTCTGAGATTAAATCCCGACCATTGGATGATGCCATCCAACGGCCCTGCTTCCTCCACACATCCTTCGATGCAGATTGACCTATAAAAGCAGGAATTTATAACTTTTGTTTGTATTTTGCAGGGTTTCGAAGGTTTTCACTATAAATGAAGAAAATTCGAAAGAAGAGGGTGACGACTCTCTTGCTTTTTATTTACCAAAGGAAATCGACCATCGGGTTTAAAATTTCATATTTATCAATGTTTCATGAACCATTGATGCATTACAGACCCTGTACAGCCCTGCGCAATAGCAAGAAAACATGGATTAAGCGCAGAAAAAGAGTATCAGTGCTGAAGACCAGGAAATTATCAGAGTAGAGGATTAATGGAATGTTTATGAGGATTATGCTCCAAAATGATCATTATAAACCTAATCCCCAGGTTAAAACAGAGTTCAAAACAAATCTAAAGGGTTTCACCGACAGGAAACCCTCCACCGCCACAAATTGAGGCAAATTGATCCTTCTAGTTACCACGACGCCACCTGTGCCTCAAAGTATTCAATCAGGAGCTGAATTTATTGATCAGGATCAGATATTTTGCCTTGACACAGCCGAAGAAGCTATTTCTGCCAGGAACTTCAATGCAAAGAATATCAGCAGAGTTACTTCGACGCCGCACAGTGCCTTAAAGGTCAACAAAACTCCTACCAAGCTTGAAATAATTATGTAAATCATTTAATACAGAGGATATGTATGTGGATCTCCTCATTGAACCCCTCAAACGCCAATGAGCCATTTAATTTTGTATTAATTATAATTGAGATATGTTTTAGATCTCACCTCCTCATCCTTCTATATATACTACAGCAGAAGATGAGTGAGCGTTGGTTGTTGTTTTATTACAAGTTGTAACACTGAAACTCTCTAAAATAAATATACAAGTCTGTTGAAGTTGAAAAACAAATTGAAGTCTTAGATGTCTTGATGATGTTGTTGCATTCTTGTTCCTGAGAAGGCTCTATCATTGGATCCATGAGCTTGGCTATTGGTGAAGTATTATGAACTGTTCTATGTTTTTTCCCCTGTTTTCATTATGTTCCATAATTTATTACTACAGTAGGTTGAATGTTTTAGGCTAATAAATGACTCCTGGAAGCACCTTAGACCTGTTCATCCTTCACTATTTTATGTTTTCTTCTGCTGAAGTATTTTAGAGTCTTTAATCTCTCTCTTTAGTCTTCATTCTTGTTTATTTACTTAATAGCTCAAATAGTTGGTTTCAACATGATTTTTGGTTCTCCCTGCTTGTCTACTATCACTTGAAAGTTGTTATTGAAGTCTCCCTTTGAAGTACCATTGTTTTAAGTTAATCAAAGAGGTCGGTTTTGATCTTGCCCTTTGCCATTGCTTGAACAGTTGTTTTGACGGTCTTTATAGTTGTAAGCATAGATGTTATTTAGGTGTTCCCTCTTCTATGACTGCAATTATCATTGAATATTTTATGTTTTCTAAGTCCTTTAAAATAAAATCTTTGAGGAAATAGGGTGTTCCCCGAATCTTAGATTTCATTTTAAAAGTTGTCTTGAAGTCATTATTTTCTTAAAGAATGTTTGTATAATTTATGGTTAGCCCTTTCTATCAAATATCTCTTTATTTCTAAGTTATGTTTTCAAGTTCCCTTTGTTGAGAATTAAACTTCTCTTTCCAAATCATTAATGTCCATCTCATTCCAAAAACAAAAGGATCCTGTGGCCAAGTTATATTTTCCCTTTGATATCCCATATCCCTTGAAGAGTTTGTCATGACCTTATTTTGACTCCATTGCCCAATGAACCAGATATTTCCTCTTTCTGTCTATCTTTCCTAGACCTTTCATGTTCTGCTGTATCAACTCAATCCAACCAAACAAACATTTGCACCTAATAACTAGTCTAAAATCCATAATCAAAGCACACAAGATAAACCTTTGCAAACAAATACTTGAGAGATACCTCTATGAAAATAGGAGGACTAGATACTGGAACTTTAAAGATTGGTTCTGATGTTGCCTTGTCTTTTGGTTTTCCAAACTGTAAAAACACGGGACACCAACAGGTGCTTTAGGTGTAGGAGATCTCTTGAGGATGCTCTCAGGGTTATCAACTATTTCAGGTGGGTCTGGGTTAGGGTAAGCTCTTGTATGAATGGTTCTTGAAGCTAGAATGTTGTTTCTAACCAAGAAACTTAACCCTACTTGTTACTTCTACCGTGGTTGATGTTTCTATGGAGGCCGGTCTCCCAGTGAAGTCTAATGTGAACCAAGATAATCAACATGCCTACTGATCACCAGTGTAGTCTTTAAAACATTTAGGGAATATGGAGTCGTTAGGTGGAAAGGTTTAGGATGTTTTTGGAGGGTACACTGTCCACCACAGTGCTTATGAGATGTCCCCTTTCAAGGATATCTTCCAAACACAGCAAACTCTAACCAGAGATTGACTAGGAGGGCATTTACCAGATATGTCACCTCTGAAAGAGTGTGAGATCTGGAGGCTACCTGGCCCTTTCCAGACTCTGTCTAAGAGTATGGGGAAAACACAAAAAATGGTGTAGAGGTTGATGTGTGAATAGGAATGTCTAACTTCCAACCTAACCAGAGATTGTAGGTTTCTGAGGTTCTTATGATGTAGTAAGATGGATGGTACTCAAATTTTTCCCCAGTGGCGTCGCCATTATGTTGGGGTTCCCATGTTTTGGCTAGATTGGCAAGACCAAAAGATGAGACAACATCAAACCACTTTTAGACCTCAGGATCTAGCCCTCCTGGGTCCAGAGAAGGATCTCTATATATAAGCAAAGGTTTTATGTCTTTGAAGCTCAAAGTTTAAGATGTTAGGCTAGGTTATAAGGCTTAGGGTTTGTTTTTTTGATTGTTTGTTTGGTTGCTGGTTATTAGGAAAGAAGGGTTCAATTTAAGACAAGGATGAGAAAAGAGAGATAAGGTAGAGGTGAAGTATTCCAGGGAGCATTCAAAACCATTGGGAAATGGAGTCAGGAAAGGATTTGCTTACTATCCAATGTGCAAGCTTTCAATTGGGCTAGTCATCTAAAACGTTGGATCTTAAAGATGAATGTGTGATATGGAATGGTAGGAGAGGAGGAGACAACACAGATTTAGGGCACAAAGTTAAAGACCAGCTGGTCATACAAGGATCCTAGTGGACAGGGCTAACTCTAATCCTTAGTGTTCCCAAATCTTCCAACTAAATCCTTAACAAGAAACATCTAAGAACTAATTCATTTAATTCATACATCAGAGAGTAGGAAATAACATCCACTACACGGGTTAAATTATCTAAAATCATTTCTTAGATAACACATTCAGAATAAAAACATTAATGGCAAGGAGAGCAGAAACATAGGGTACCTAACAAGGGTAAATCCTATGCCAATTTTTTGATGCAAGCCAGTAGAAACGAAATGAAAAGAATTAAACACAGAGATAGGAAAACATCACCACTACTTTAGATCAGGATCCAAAGAAATGTGCTTTTCATATTAAACAGCAATACCAGTAAAGTATAACATTTCCAATAGCTAAATACTCAGTTTGAAATCATATTCCTCAGCCTATCTTACAACTTTACACAGAGATTGTGTCTCAAAAGAAACTACTTGCAGTTCTCTGATAACTGATCAACAACCTTTACCATGTTTCTTCATGAAATTTTATAGCAAGAAGATGGGCTGAGGAGGTAGGTGAAAACTAAATGCAGCATTAAAACTTCAGTAAAAAAAGAGGGCCAAAGCCCATTCTATTTAAATTCTGACCTTTCAATTCTGGCACTCTGTGGATGAAAGAGTGGTCCTCATCAAGCCTCTATTTACTTCGGTATGTCTCTTGATGTACTTTGATCTGCATGACTCTGTGGTACTTTTGGTGAATCAAAAAATGATAAATAAACGACTGAGAAGTCTGCCGTATTTATGAGACAAATGCTTTGGTAACTTCGAACTGTTGTCAGGGTGGAAATTTCTTCAGGAGCACGGTGTAGAATAAAAACTACCTGGACGCTTTGTCCTTTATGGAGGAAAAACATTCTGCTGTTGTAGAAACCCTGATATGCATTGATTTCTGCGTGCTATACCTTCTGCGTGATCCCTAGGTCTTCAATCTGGTACTTTGCCTCTAAATCTTTGAACCTAAGGCTTATATATCTTCATTTGCGTGCCTTAAGCTCTTTGCTGCTCCATTTATATCTCTGACTGCGAAATATGTGCACTCAATGGTCCTGGGAAGATCGTACAGATTTTTCAACCCTATTATTTAAATGAAGTCATGTCCATAACCTTCCCAGGCCTTGCTTCCTTAATTCAATCTCTGCATCTGATCTTTCCTGTGTTCTCTGTCACAGTAATAGAGATTGAGAAACACGACAGTTTTCCGCCACTCATAACCCTGCAAAACACGCAAACCTGTTAAGAAAACTTATGCACGGAGGTGGTGGACGCAATGGGATGAGAATATCCATGCAGAAGGATGAGATGTTGGAATAGCACGGGACTATAGTGGGTAATGCAGTATGACAATGGAACATAGTCGGGTGGACATGGGCGGAGTGCAGCAAAAGTTTAAATAAAACCTACGAAAAATCGACCTTGGAACAAATATATATGGCAGGGGCAAATATATTATGGACACACGTGGAGAGAGTGATGTGGCGATACGGGGCCAGTCAACGGTGGAACATGCAGAAGAATCGGAGCCGTTCGATCTTGGTGGATATCGATAGTGGAAAACACGTCGGGGCGATGGACGATGGGCTAGGGGTACGACAGCTATGGGCTATCGCGTGCGCAACTTCATGGATCGATCACCGTTGGATCGAGGGCTCTGGATTGGATGGCTGATATGCATATCCCTGCCTGTCCATAGACGAACTTTAATGAGCGATGGGAGGGTGGTTTTCCAGCCGTACCAGTGCCACGCATCAGAAGCTGTATGGAATTTCTCCGCGATCAGAAAATACCACCCCTCGCTCGGAGGCGGTGGGATAGAAACCAAGTGGTTTTTAAATAGTGTGCTGCGGTGACCACTGAGATGGGGGATTACGGACCGTTGATCGCAATTTAAATGAACGATGGATTTTCGATCGGGCGGTGAACGAGAAGAATGACAGAGGCTGCGGGGGGGCGGCGATCACTGTCCATTCTATGAAGATTAATGGCTGAAAGGTGATCAGAGGGGAATGACGAGGTAGACCACAGGCACTGCAGAGTTAACACGGACCGTCTGATCTACGCCGATCGACGGTTGATATTGCCTCTGATACCAACTAAGATAAGAACTTTTTTGGTTAGCACCTAGTTTCAGCACCCAGGTCACACGGTGGAAGAAAAGATGAGGGGCTGGATGAAAGGTGCTAGCCCTATTATAATGTTAAAAGTGGGTTTTTAATCAATTTTGGTGCATTTTAAAGCCAAAGGAGGGTAGCGATAGGGAACAAAGGTGAGAATTTGGCTTGAAAAAGGGTAAAGGTGGGTTCTCCAGGGGATTTGGGGAGGTTAAGGGGACCATGAAAGGGGGAATTTTTGGATGGCAAGTGAACTTGGGAAAAGGGGAAAAAAGGATAAAATGGGGGAAATCTGCAGAGCTACAAGGGGAGAAGGAAGGCATTTTTGGAGTAGGAATTATGTAATCAATGAGACCTTATAAAGGGGGTTAGCAGAGGAGAATTTATCAAAGGCAAAGGCACAGGAGACTTTAAGGATGATGTGTCTTCAGGGGAGATGCATTCCTTAAAGGCTCCAAAACAATTTAGCCCCCTAATTTGCTTTGTCAAAAATTTATAGGGGGGCTAACACTTTCAAAATTCCCCAGTGGAGTTGCCATTATGTTGGGGTCTTGTGATTTGGCAGATCGGCATAGCAAATGATAAGGCAACATCAAAACCACTTTGGAATCCTAGGATCTAGCCCTCCTAAATTCAAAGAGGGATCTCTCTATATGTGTTAGAATGATAGGCTTTTAAAGCTTATGATCTGATATTAGGCTAGTTATGAAGTACAAGGGATTTGTTTGTTTTGTTTTTGGTTAGGAATCATTAACTAAGAAGGTCATGTGAAGTGTGAAGGAGGGAATCAATTGAAGGATATTTCAGCATGGGAAGATAGGTTAAGAAAAAGTGTCAATCCATTGGGCTATGGAGTCATAAAAGGGTTTACTTGCACAACAACTATTCAAGGGTTTTCATAGGGCAAGTCATCTATATCAGAAGATATTTTTAAGTTGTGTTTGTGGTATGGAACATTAAGAATTGTGGTGAAAGAAGCAAAAATATAAGAAAACGAAGGGTAGCCTAAGATCAGGTAAGGACTTTTAACCTATCCTGCTTTCGGCATACTCTCAAGGGAAAAAAATTTAAGATAAACATAAAAAGTATCCTAAGATCAAGTAAGGACTTTTAACCTATCTTGCTTTCGGCATACTCTTAAGGGAAATCTTCAAAACAATTGTTTAAGACTAAACAAGGGACAAGGCTAACCATAAAATTCCTTGATTAGGACTCTAATTAGCATGAGGTGAAAAGATCATTCAAGAAAAACATCTCAAGTTCTACTCAGCAAGACGTGGGCTCACCAAAATTCCTTGACTGGTTATACTCTATTGAAATCATTCCCAAACACACATTTAGAAGAAAAAATAAAGATAAGGCTTATCAGTCAGAATTAGGGTACTTTTAGAAGTAAATCCTAATCTATACTTGCTGTTCTTTATCAGAGAATATGAACATAGTGTAAACATAAGGAGAATAACAATTACAGTAAGAACAACATCACCAATGATTTAGACCAGGATCCAGTGAATATTCTTGTCTATTTGATGTCCAAAACCAGTTACATACTCGAGTCCAATGGATTTCTATAGTTTTATACTTCTCTTCCCAGCCTACTATATTACAACTACTCAACAAATCTTACTCAATAACAGTTCAACAATGAACAATTTTCCAACCCTTTACAATGAATCTTCAATGAGTACTTATAGGTGAATGAGGAGGAGAAGTGGATTAAATGGTCTTAATGGGTCAATTAAGACAGAGTAGGAGTCCTTTTGAATGCTCCACTCCATTTAATAAATATCACATTAACTGCTTGGACCATTTTAGTAGTTTTTTCTATCTTTGAGGCATATCTGGCAGGCTGATAATAGCTCCGGCGTGTGTTCTTTTAGAGATGTCTTCTGACTGCAATAGTTCTGTTTAGGCTTCTGGGACAAGTTAAGTGAAAGAGTGGGCTTTGAGGCTTTCCCATACTTTCACAATAACTACTCTGACATTTGAAATGTCTCTGTTTGTAGTAACTACCAGTTTTGTCCTTGGTAGGTAAAATGCAGATCATGGTGGCGGTCAGACATTCTGACTAAATTAACTTCTTTGCTCTGACGTGCATGAGGCCTTCTGTCTTGTGATTTGTCCTGGCTGACTATTTTGAATTTAATTTATTTGTATTCAATACTATTCTTTATCTTTAATCTTCACGGGTTAAGCTCTTGATCTTCAAGCTTTATGCTTTAACCTTTAATCTTTAATCTCTTTCTTCATTTATCTTTTCATTTGCTTACAGGTGGATGCGCTGGAGGGTTTAGATAAAAGTCATTGATCATGAATCACTGACCAAAATTTAATGATAAACCTTTAAATCTCTCATTCATTCGTTATTTCAGCCTTTAAGGATCGTTATCCTCGGCCCTTTGTCACCTTTAGTGACTATGGGGCGGCTTTTACGAACAACCACCATTAAACTTGCACAAACCACAAAACTGTTATAAAAACCTACGTAATGTGGATTAACTGCTTTACAGAGACTCAAGAGTAGCGAAAGAGCAGTGTTGAGGAGGTGGAATGCAGGCAAAGGTTCAAAATTTGCATTGGCGCGAAGAACTGAAAAGTGGTATTGGAAAACCGACAGCGGTTTTCACATGAAGTGAAGGCGGTAAGTGGTTTGGGACCGATTGAATGCAATACGGTCTGGTGGCTGACGCGTGTCCCCTGGAAAACCACCTATTTCACGTTAAAAATGCATGGAAAGGGGGGGGGGGGACAAGTTTGTGTGCGATAAAATCCTGGCCGTTCGATCTGCGAGGAGACGTGCAGATTGACAGTCCACGTGTCGCGTGATACAACACCAAGGCATGGGGAGAAGATGGAGTGGGGCCAGGGCATGATGAGTTCTGGGCCATTGGATCTAGGGGGGCCAAATCAATGGTTGAGATTAACTGCAAGGGGAATCGGTTGTACGGAAGGATCTCGTCAGCGGGGTGCCTCCGTAGTGAATGGCGAAATACTGGCCGTCGGATCGGGAGAAAATCAACGGTGGAGATTAACTATGGGAGGACTAGGGAGTATGGGCCACTTTGTTCGGATGCCCCCACAGTGAACCTGTGTCTTTTATCTGGGAGGAATGGATGGTCCAGATTGAATTGAGAGATCGGAGATGAAAGATGGTGGATGGGGGGTTAGGGGGATGGTGAAGTTATGAGGAAGCGAGGGCCGTTAGATCTTGAGGATCAACGGTGGAGATTAAATCAAAGAATGGTAGTTAGAAGGGGCTTGGATGGGCGGAATGCGATAATGCGATGGCCGATTGAGCACGGACCATCTGATATGGGGGAGATTGACGGTGGAGATTTCATTGGTAGAGGATGGAAGTGGGATTAGGAATCGTTGAAGTGCAATGCACCAATGGAGCGTGGACCATCCGATCTAAAATGAGATCAACGACAGATATTTACTCAGGGGATCGTCCATCGGCAGAGAAAAGGAGTGCAGGCGTGACCCTTTGTGGTTTGCGATGGAGTGCGGATCGTCAATTGGTTGTGATCAACGGCTGAGATCTGCTCCAGCGATCGGCCATCGACTGGGAAAAGGCAAGGGGAAAGACGAAATGGGGAATTGCGATGGCCGATAGCTAATGGGCTTAACGTTTGGTCACAGGGCGCGGGGTCATATGATGAAAGGGGCTAAGGCTTAAGCCAAAAATCGCTTAAGGCCCAATGTTATAATGGGAGTGGAATTAGGCCTAAAAAGGGGTTTTTTGAGGTTTTTAAAGGTTCTGATAGATATAAAGAGGGGGTTAAATCCAAATAAATGGGACTCATATGGTTTTAAAGGGAATTTTGATGGAAGTAGAGGGATTTTTTACCGAAAAATATGAATGGAAGAGGGGTTAAAAGCATTTTTCTTCAAGACAACAGCAAGGCTTTGTGAATACATCAGTGAGATGGACCCTTTGGACAAATGGACACAGCAAGGCTTCAAGAAGTCACAGATTTGCCCAAATTTTTTTCATGAAGACTAATAGACCTTTTTTAGCCATCATAGTATATGAAAAATTTATAGATGGCTAACACAATCCATCCCTGAAATGCTCCTCCCAAGCGCTCATGATATGCATCTCCCAAGTTCTCAAGTTAACCAAATGGCTCATCCCATAAGGAAACAAGAGGTCTAATGGAGTAATCATGTGTTACCCAATTTTCTCCCTAAAGTGTGAAGAATAAGAAATGTGGCGAATCTCAATCCCAATGGGCACATCCAATCCATGTGTCATCCCTCCAATTATGCCCACACCAATGATAATAACATCATCAACATATGGGATCAAAATCAAGGACACATTGGCTGTCATATGAAATACTAGAGGAGGATCATAGTCCCACATGTGGAACCAACACAGTTTACTCCTAACTACCTCTGAATATGGTATGATGAGTGGTTCCCCAACCACTTTCTTGCTGTCACAATCCTCTCACATACTTGGAGAAGGTGAATGATGTTAGGTGTCAATTGAGCACACCCTGAATAAGGTGCCATATCCCCAAAACCTCCTAAGGAGTGTCCATCCTCATCATTACTTATGGCCCCAAGTAGACCATGAAGTCTATAAGAAAGAGTGCCCCCTTTTGGAGCAATGAGCTGCAAATTAATGGTAAAGGAATACAAGTACTCATCGAGTAGATCATTATGCACAAAAACATAATCCTTACCATATACTTTGAGCAAGCTCGTGAAATGGCTCATAGATGGGTCTCCCCTCATATCCATTGGATAAGGACATGGATGTGACAAATTTTCCAAGAATTTATGCCTCTCCCCAATCTCCAAACAACCCATGCACCTCCTGATATGTTGGTTCATCTCTTCTCTGAAGCCTTCCCAAGTGAATCCCTCCATGATAGTACAGTATGCTCTCATGAAATTAGTGTGGCTGGAGATAAAATCCTCATATGCTGCATATAGTAACTTATCCTTGAGCTTAGAGGCTCTAGTCAAGAATATCCTACTCTGAAAATAGATGAACCCATCTCTCACTACATATCTCCCATCTAATAACTGGCCATCAAGTATCCTACATGAAAAGAGATCCTTGGAGTATTCCACCAATAGTTGGGATCTCCAATAAGGATCTATACTCCATAATGACAGCACTGCTAATATATAATGTAAAGCACCTGTCATGTTGCTGCCCTCTTCTTTGACATCTCCCATGCCAAAGTCATATGTCGGGATGTTGCTATCCTAACTTTGCTCCTCCTCCTGTAGCTACTCATGCTCAAGTAAAGGTTGAATTCTTTGGAGGTTAGCCTTCCATAAGAAGCTATCACGCATCCAAAACCTTCTGAGTTTGGCCAATGTATGCATGAGTGGCCACCATCCTCTACCATATGTGGAAGATGCCCCCCTACGAAGAAGTATCTTCTAGTTCTCCAAAGCCATGGAGTGGTCTCCTTGCACCATGATGGTGCCATCATCCATCCCTGAAACATATTCTCTTTGCACAAGATGTTTGGTGAGAGTTGGTAATACTAATATTGGGAGAATTTCTCCCTCCTCCTTGAGCCTACCCAAGACTCTCTACATTGTGGTAAGTCCTCCAAAGGTTCTCACCCCTCCTGGATCTATGAGTGGTGCAACCTGTTGTGAGACATCTCTCATCAACTCCTGGTCTAGTGGCCTCCCTGGTGGAATGCCTTTAAATAGTAATGTGTCATGGGCCAAAGTTAGATGCATAACTAAATGGATTGTTAGGTCCTTGCTTCCACTATGCAAATCCAACTCTATTTTCTCTGTAGAAGCTGTCTGAGAGGGATAAGTGTGCATGCCCCTAATCATCTTATGCTTACCATTGTTTTTATCTGTCCACTCCATTTGTAAATTCCCCCAATCTGTGGTGACCTTCCCCAAAGTAATAAACCACTGCACACCCAATATCACATCGGTGTCAGGGATATCAACCACAAAGAAGTGATTAGTCAAGGTATATCCCCATGGTGACAGATAATGCTGTAGCATAATGGATGCACTGCGTTGTTCTAGCTCCTGGGACCAAAATTGAAAATCTCTCAAAGTCATCAGTGGGTATTGCCCCCCTTTGCACTAATTGGGCATTAATAAAGTTTTGGGTAGCCCCACTGTCAATCAACACTGATACCCTCTGATCTAGAATGGAACCTCGAACTCTCAAGGTCAAGTACTTGGGTACTCCCCGTAATGATGCAAGGGCCCCTTGAATTGGAGAAAATGCCCCATCCCCACCTCCTAGTGGTGGTAGATCCCCTCTTGCTATCCTAGTTCTGTGACTGCTAAGCAGGCAAATCCTCTCTGCGGACAGAGACGATCCCTTTAGCCATAGAGTGGTTCTATAAACAAAGAGACATGATAGAGTGTTGCTTCCTAATTATTGAATGAATGAAGGACACGGTAGATCGACCTAACTGGAATCCAATGCGGTCATTTTTATTGTAGTGGTAGTGGCCTCTCGCTCCTGCCTTGGCAAGTCACAATCCTTCCGCAGTTATGCTCGGATACCTACACATAGAACAAAAAACAAGAACAACATACGACATAATGGTTTCACTCATAACTACTAGCCAGTCGAAGAGGGCTAAGCATATTTCATTAAGCATCTAACATAATACAAAATGGGAACCAAACAATAGGCACTTATATGTATTATTAGAAGGAAGAGTTACAACCAATGCTTTGATGTCGCAGTCTCCTCTAGCGGGGTTTAACCGAAGCGCGTCTCAGATTCTCGTCAGGGAATTCAGATGGGATGAAGGCATGGACTTAAGCTCTCTCAGAAGTCATGGACTCAAGCTTCCTCAACGTAATTCCTTCTTACTATATCTTCTTTAGTGGTTCATATATAATATGCTCAATTATCCAAGTTCAACTAGCTTAGGCTAAGAGAGATAGCTTCTTTTTATAGAAGAAAAGGAGGATGTTATGATCCCTACAAAGGTGGGAGGGAGGCCTATCCTTTAG
Source organism: Pinus albicaulis (assembly GCA_034641835.2). NCBI lineage: Eukaryota > Viridiplantae > Streptophyta > Pinopsida > Pinales > Pinaceae > Pinus > Pinus albicaulis. The sequence continues at coordinate 302,672,646 of CM076583.1, read as the reverse complement.
GAGGTTCTCATGGGAGGTGGAAACCATAAAATAAAGGAGGAAGTGTTGGGTATGTGTTACAATATTTCCACGAATAATCACACGCGGGGCGGGGGGGGGGGGGGGGGGGGGTCATAGGGGGGGCGATAGCCCCCCCTGTCAGGGTCTAGCGTAGCACCCCAAAAAACATTTTTGGTCCTTATTTTTCAGTGGGTGGATTTGCCCATGGTTTTGTGCATGGTTTTGCACATGGTTTTTTGGGGTATGATGGTTTTCGGCCCCTGGTATTTTGTAGATCCGATCAAGGGAACTACGGTTATGTTCTAATCCAGGTTTAATGGATTGGGGTTTATGTATGCTTTGACATGTATATATATGTGTTGTAACACTAAAAGGAATATAATGAAAAATCAAGTTGGTCGTCCCAATTTGGGATCCAGGGGAATATCTCTGTGTTTATTTGTTTTATGTTTTATGCTCTCGCTACTGTTTATTTTATGTCTTTAAGATTCATTTACAGATAATTTTTGTACAGGGTTAAAACCTACATTTGGTATCAGAGCAGTTTCGGCTTCAAGGGGATGCCTCTGCTACTGAGGGGTTTTTTTCTCGAGCCTGAGGTAGACCCTATTCAGTGGGAGATCTGCGAGATCGATTCTTGTGGTGAAAGAAGATGGCGAGCAGCGGGAAGATAGAGATCGAGAAATTTAATGGTATGAGTTTTGAGTTGTGGAAGCTCAAGATGGAGGATCTGCTGGTGGATAAAGATCAGTGGATCACGGTAGATCCGGGTACTAAACCAACGACAATGTTAGATGAAGAATGGAAGAAGCTGGATCGGAAGGCAAAGAGCACAATACAATTATGTGTCTCAGATTTAGTATTTTTGAATGTATCTAGGGAAGCTATGATGAAGACCTTGTGGGAAAAGCTAGGGACTTTGTACCAATCTAATTCTCTGGTGAATAAATTGTTCCTGTAGAAAAAGTTGTATAACCTAAAGATGAAGGATGGAGACTCAGTGATAGAGCATTTGAATGCCTTCAATACTGTGGTAAGTTAGCTTTCATCTGCTGATATTAAAATTTCAGATGAAGATAAGTGCATCAGTTTGTTGTGTTCTCTACCAGACTCATGGGACAGTCTAGTTATTGCAATAGGTAGCAATACAACTACCTTGAATTTTGATGACATTGTCTTAGCCTTACTGACGGAGGAAATGAGAAGGAGAAATATGGAGGGTCGGGATGGAGATGCCTTAGCTGTATGAGGAAGGTCCCATAACAGAAATAAGAATAAGGTTTTGAGTTGGAGATCTAAATATCCTGGAAAGTTTGTAAAGGTGTGCTAGAAATGCGGAAAGGAAGGGCACTACAAAAAGGACTGTAGATATAAATCTCCTGAGAAAGGAAAGGGATCTAATGATGCTCCTTTTGCAGAGGAAAAAACCACCTCAGATGAAGGTGGGGATGTGCACTTGGATTCTTCTTCAAATACACATGTATATCATGGGTCATAGTTGATTGATTCAGGTGCATCCTTTCACTTCACTCCCCATAGGGAGTGGTTTTGCGAGTATGAGAAATATGATGGTGGTGATGTCTTCTTAGGTGATGATAGGAAGGCCAGAATCGTCGGACATGGAAAAGTCAAGCTGAATCTGCAAGGTGGAAGGATTACAACACTTCCTAGTGTTCTGCACATTCCTGCATTGGACAGAAATCTAATTTCTGTAAGCAAGATGGATGATGCAGGTCTAAAAATAGTGTTCGAGAAAGATACCTATAAGATGGTTCGGGGAGCACTGGTATTAATGCGCGGAGTTCGGATTGGAACTCTGTACAAGCTTCAGGGTAGCACTGTTATTGTTGGGTGCAACAATTCTGTGGTTCCTGAAAGTGGAGTGGAAATCCTAGTGGTCTGGAGAAAATACCATGCCATGGCATCAAAGGCTTGGACATATTGGAGAGAAGGGCCTTCGGATATTGCATGGAAATGGTATGGTAGAAGGTATGTCTAATATCTCTTTGGATTTCGATTTCTGTGAACATTGTGTATATGGGAAGCAGAATCAAGTGAGTTTTCCTTCTGGTGATAAGAGGGCGAACAAGATATTAGAGCTTGTGCACAGTGATGTGTCTGGACCTGTGCCAGTTCCATCACCGGGTAAGTCTGTGTACTATGTTTCATTCATATATGACTTCTCAAGGAATACATGGATATATTTCTTGAGAAATAAATCTGAAGTCTTTGAAAGATTTAAAGAATTTAAGGCTCTGGTGGAAAACCAGACAGAGAAGAAGATAAAGGCGTTGAGGACAGATAATGGTGGGGAGTTATGCAATAAGGAAAAGAGTTAAGCAAGTAACGGTATGCTACAGTGAAGAACTACTCACTTTACCTCAACAAAACAGATTTGTAGAAAGAATGAACAGAACGCTGATGGAAAATGAAAGAAGCGTTCTCATTGGTACCAGGTTAGGACAAGAATTCTCGGCAGAGGCAGTGGAGACTGCATGTTACTTGGTTAACAAATCACCTTCATCAACTTTGGAGGATAAGACTCCACATGAGGTATGGACTGGTAAGAAACCCTCTCTTTCACATCTGAGGTTATTTGGATGTGATGCATATGTACATGTTCCAAAGGAGAAAAGGACCATGTTGGATAATAAATCTAAAAGGTGCATCTTTATTGGGTATAAGTATGGTTTAAAGGGTTACAAGCTTTGGAACCCAGAAATAAGGAAGGTTGTGTACAACCGAGATGTGGTGTTTAGAAAGGTGAAATATGTTGTTAAACATGAAGTCCTACCAAAGGAACCTGAGAAGATAGAGTTTGAGCTAAAGGAGGATGAATTAGACTCTACAACAGAAGAAGACTTAAAAGAGGAAGAGCCACAAACTCCAACTATGAGAAGATCAGCTCGGGAAAGAAGACAAGACGAAAGGTATAGTCCATCTACTTTCTGTTCAAATTTTTCTTTAACTATAACTGATGATGATCCCAGAACTGTCAGGGAGGTAGTAGATTCAGAGGATGGAAAAATCTGGAAGGAGGCCATGGTTAATGAAATGGCATCCTTGCATAAAAATGAGGCATGGGATCTGGTGGAGTTGTCGGCTGGAAGGAAGCCTATCGGGAGAAAATGAGTGTTTAAGAAGAAGATAAATGTAGAAGGCAAGGTGGAGAAATACAAAGCTCGGTTGGTAGCAAAAGGTTATTCCCAAGTGCCGGGAATTGGTTTTGGCGATATTTTTTCTCCAGTTGCCAAAGATACTTCTATTAGATTAATTGTATCTGTTGTTGCTGCATTTGATTTTAAGGTAGAACAAATGGACGTGAAGACAACATTTCTTCACGAGGATCTAGAAGAGGAGATATACATGAAACAACCTAAAGGATTTATGGTAAAGGGGAAGAAAGAACTAGTATGCAGGTTAAATAAGTCTTCGTATGGGTTAAAACAGTCACCAAGGATGTGGTATTAGAAATTTGATACCTACATATGGGGACTTGCCTTCACTAGAAGCAAGGAGGATCACTATGTTTATTTTAAATTAATTGCTGATCGTTTTATTTATTTGGTCTTGTATGTGGATGATATGTTTTTGATTGGAAATGACAAAGAAATTATCCAAGATTTGAAGACCCAACTGTTCTCTGAATTCAACATGAAGTATCTTGGTGCTGCAAAATATATTTTGGGCATGGAAATTAATAAAGATCGAGCAAAGAGGAAACTCTAGTTAAACCAAAGGAAGTATGTCGAGACTATATTGCAGAGGTTCAATATGTAGGATAGTAAACTGGTGAATGTTTTGATTCCTGTAGGTACAAAGCTGTTTGCTGAACAATGTCTCGAGACACAAGAAAAAGAGGAGGATGTGTCCCGTGTTCCATATGCAAGTGCAGTGGGTAGCTTGATGTATGAAATGGTTTGTACTAGACCAGACATTTCACATGTAGTGGGAGTATTGAGCAGGTTTATGTCAAACCCAGGGAAGGAGCATTGGATAGCAGTGAAGTGGGTTTTAAGATATTTACGTGGCACTAGTGATCATGGCTTGTGCTACCAGGGAAGACTGAGATTGGAAAGAGTGTTGGACATTCATGGTTTTGTTGATGCATACCGGGCTGGAGATCTGGACCAAAGAAGATCTACAAGTGGTTATGTGTTTAGCCTATTTGGAGGTGTAGTCAGTTGGATGAGTAAAATACAGTCTGTAGTGGCTCTTTCAACTATAGAGGCTGAATACATAGCAGCCACTCATGCAAGCAAGGAAGGAATTTGGTTGCAGAGATTTTGTTCAAGTATGGGATTGGTGCGGCAAGCTATAAGGATAGAATGTGATAGCCAAAGTGCAATTTTCTTGACTAAGAACCCTTCTTATCAGTCAAAGACAAAGCACATTGATGTTCAATATCATTTTGTGAGAGATATGGTTGAGGCTAAAAGGGTGTTGCTGGTAAAGGTGGACACTTTGAAGAATGTTGCAGATGCATTGATGAAGTCTATAAGCACTTAGAAGTTCTCTTGGTGTAGAGAAACAATGGGTGTTGCATAACTGGGCTACTGACTAAGCTCTCTTGTGAAAAGAAAACAACAAGTGGGAGAATGTTGGGTATGTGTTATATTCTTTCCATGAATAATCACGTGCAGGGGGGTCACAGGGGGGGCGATAGCCCCCCCATATGTTGCGCTGGGCGCAACGTTGGGGGGTCATAGGGGGGGTGGTAGGCCCCCCTTTTGGGGTTCGAGACAGCACCCCAGAATTTTTTTTTGGAACTTATTGTCCGGTGGGCAGATCTGCCCATGGTTTTGTGCATGGCTTTGCACATGGTTTTCGGCCCTTGTTATTTTGTAGATCTGATCAAGGGAACTACGATTATGTACCAATCTAGGGTTAATGGATTGGGGTTTATGTATGCTTTGGCATGTATATATATGTGTTGTAACACTAAAAGGAATATAATGAAAAATCAAGCTAGTCATCCCAATTTGGGATCCAGGGGAATACTTTGTGTTTATTTGTTTTATGTTTTATGCTCTTGCTATTGTTTATTTTCTGTCTTTAAGTTTCGTTTGCAGATAATTTCTATACAGGGTTAAAACCTACAGGAAGTCCGTGGTTATTCTATCCAACCACTCCCAATGACTCATCCTCGAAGTTGTTGAAGTGGAATCTTCACCTCTATTTTTTAAAAACATTCCATAAATAACTTGTCGTGGGTGGCTAACTGAGACAGAGCGCCAACTGGCATGGGGCCCAGTGTTAATTTTCCTCTTCAGCGTGAGGGCATAACTGAATACTCGTGCCAAGGAAAAAACAAGGGTTTTTGAGTCTCTGATTAGGGAATTGTCAACAAAAGAAATATTTCTCTCGTGTAAAGGGATGCAATGATGGTCTTTGCAAGGCATGACACTGCTTATTGATCATGGAAATGACCCTCCAATGGGTGATATGGGGATTTCAGGGACAGTGAAATTTTTTTGTGTAATTGATGCCCCCTAAAGCATGAGGTCCGAGGGAGAGGGAGGGGCGAAATGCTTTATGCGAACGCGTTCGAACCAAACACCGATGTCGGAAAACTTGCAATTACAAATACCACTGATATCCATGATACATGAACATGTGGTATGGGCGCAACCATCCATAATAGGGTACATAAAAACTGATATCTGAGGTATGGACGCAGCCATCCAGTAGTAAGGATCAACAAATAGACTCAGGTATGGTCGCAACCATCCAATCAAAAGAGTCATGTAATAAGTCATAATAATCCACAAGAATTCGAAACCTAGACTTTATCAGACAAAACCCAGGGTCTTTCGTTCCATCTCGACCTGAACAAGTATAAATTCAAGCATGTGAATATATGAACTGAAGTTGAACATGCAAGAAAATCACCTGATTACTAGCCAATGATGAAAGCTATTAACAGGCACGAGAGAAACCACCAATAATGACAATGGATCTCAAGGTACAACTGGTACAATCCACGGAATGTGAACAATGATCTGGCGTTGAACATCTACATAATCACTCGATCGAAGGCCAATGATGTGGACCTTGCGTCGAATGCGAAAAACCTGCCATTAAGGCATGCAGGCTCCAAGGTACCAGAAGGGAGTCTCTAGATCAAATTATTGGATAATGAGTTGAAGTTGATAAGAAGTGACCTGATCAAAGGTGGGCCATAATTTTCCCATGTCATCAATACAAGACAGAGAAATATGATGATAGTGAATCAGTACCAACAGAGAAACAGAGAAAGGTTGGAAACTACAGATGCAAACTTCTCTTGAACATATCAGCGACACAACACTGGATTTGGCAGTATTTGACATCAAAGAATCTGAGGTCATGATGAAGTGGAAAAGAGCAGATGAGACATCAAAAGAGATTACCCAAATCCATGGAGGAAAAAAATGATGAAATGAGATGTCCCCAACCCGACACGAATGCAGACAAGTGCCATTTTCAAGAGTGACATACTGCCAACATAACTAAAACTTGGTTCCATTTCCCCCCACCATTTCTGGCGAGTACCCCAATTATTTTTTAAAACAAGCTTGAAGGGGATAGCATATGCTTGTGCTATAAGTTTTTCCTTCAGACAAATCCAACCTAGTACATTATATGATCCCTAGGAAGGAGGAACTTGAATAACATCATGGCGACGAAGTCCGATGTCATCAGGTTTTAACGATTCTGACAAAGGGAGAACTCGACATCTTTTCATGTTTAGAGAGTTTGAAAATAAGGCAGAAAATAAAACTCCATCATGGCCCTTTTCGTAAATAGTCCCTCAAATCCGAAAAGGTAGAAAAAAATATCTTGAAGAACCTCTTAGTCATGATAGGCTAAGGTATTCCTTTTTCATAAATAATCTATCCCAACCCGAAAAAGGGGTAAACATATACTGGGTATATATCGCTTCTCAGCCATTTAACAAGTTTGAAATGGCAAGAGTCTTGGCAATATTTTCAATTTTAGAGATTCAGAAAAGAGATGAAAGATGACTCCAGTAGTGACTTTTTCGTGTTTTTACTGAGTCCGAAAAATTATAAAATTTAACTCATTACTTCATCACTATAGCCTGAAAAACCTGTTGCTGCAGAAGAGACAAGTGTAAAACCCATTTTTCGAAAATAATATAATAAAATAATCGAAAAAAACGTCTTAAAACCTAATTAGGGTTGTAAAAAGTCATAAAATACCAAAAATGGTAAAAATAATTACTTTTCAAATTTTTACCTCTTGTGGAGCAATATTTACCCATTTTACTATGTGATCTTGTGGCGACAATAGCGGCCAATCCAACAGACCAATCTCAAATCCGTCAGTTCCAAGTAAGAGTCGATATCTCTCCCTTCGTTTTAAGTCATTTTTACCACCTGCAATTTCCAGTTTTGATTTATGGGGGAGGAAGTGTGAAAATTAGGGCACAATGGGTGGCGCGAGTTTCGGGCACGGACCCACACCAATCGCCCATTTTTATGAACTAGGGCACACCAACTGCGCAGACCATATTTGTGCAAAAATGTAAGTGAAATACCCAATTTTTCACAAAACCAAGTTTCAAAAATGGCTAATGCTATCCATATGATCATGTTTGTAGGTAGGAAACGTCAAAATGGTAATCGAATGGAAAGAACATGAACACAATGAAGAGGATGAGCTTGCCATGGAAAATGAGAGATGCATGGAAGCTCTCAGAGACTGTGGACTGAAGAAATTCTTCTTGACACCGTGTCTCTGAGCTCAATCGGAGCTACTACAGTATTTGATCAGCATATTGGATGAGGACCAAGAAAATTTCATCCTCCGAGATCAAGAACTTGAGATTGATGTTTCTGATGTCTACTTTATAACAGGACTATCACGAAGCGGAAAAACACCGATCCTAACTGGTACCTGACCTTGCATGGAGAGTATTTCCATGGTAATGGATAAGTTATGTCGAGGGGCACGAAAGGGAACAAGAAGTGGGAAAGTTGATATCCAAACTATCCCAGACTTAGCACTAAAATTAGTGCTACATACCATCACACGAGTTGCGGGATCGCAAGCATCGCACGAAGCAACAAAAACATAGTTGATTCTTGCTATAGACTGCTTGACACCGAACATCTACAATTAGGCAGAGGTCATGACAATAAATGAAATGCCAGCTAACAAAATGCAAGAAGGGAAAATTGAAGCAATTTGGTTATGGGTCTGTCCTGGTATCGTTCTTCTTAGAATGACTACCAATCTTCCAGCATCAAGAGCTCATAGTCCCAACACCACCAGCGACGGAACCACAAATGGCTCGATGGGTAGCTATGATGCCAAGGGCAAGGGGCGGTCAATAGATGTCCTGGAGACTAGATTTTTTTTATTGGCTCTGCCGATAGTTGATCCTTGTAGACGACTGGCCCTACTCTGGTACATATTTTACTGGTGATCCGGACCTCCCACTCCTAGAGGGAGAGGATTTGGATGAAGGTTTGGGTAAGAATCATTTTTAATTTTCTTAAGCGTTATGATTTTTTTAGTTATGTATGTTCTGACATTATATCCATGCATTTGTAGATGTTGGCCCAGAGAGAACTATGGGCATGTCTCCAATACCAAGGTGAATCCCTCGTGATTTTGAACCTCATGGTAAGGAAGGTGAGGAGGAAGAGATCATGCGGAACCTAGAGGGGATCACACGTGGAGTCCCGGACTATGCACGATTTGATGATGTTCCCCGTGCCTACCAGAGACATACCGTAGGGGTGCCAAGTCACATTCACCTCTTGCTGAGGCAGCTTGTACGAGTAGTGACATGCTATCATGAGCATCATGTCGATTAGACAACTAGGCTTTATATCTATATATTTTAGACACATGGTGTCTCAGGATGTAATAGAAACACAATTATTTTTTGAATTTATGATGCAAACTAATGCAAACATGTGATATATATATATATATATATATATATATATATATATATATATATATATATATATATATATATATACATCTATTTTCCTACATGGATATTTTTCATATGATGATGATCTTACAAATTGTGCAAATGTCTATCTAATACAATGTTTCCCACTGTATCAGTTAATGCATTCATTTGTCTAGGAATATGTTGATATGTGATAAAATAAAAATGTATTTCCAACGAATGAATACGTAAATACAATATCATAATTTACGGGTTTCTGACTAAATAATTACCATTGAGTTGTAGAACAACAAGCTATGAATCTAGATTTAGAACCAACGCGTGTATGCCGAGATTGATTGCCTCAGTTAATAGTTCAAGGACAATACTATATTCAATGACATTGTTTGTAGTCCATCCTAGACAAATACCTTGTAGTTCTATCAATTCACTAGCAGGATCGTAGATTACCTAGGCTGTTGAAAGAAAATTCCTGGTACTATGGGAAGCACCATCGGCAAAACAGAAATAAGGGGTAACAGACATCTGCACAAATAAGAAAGACCCAATAAGTAGGAAAATGCTCGCAAAGCACACCAATTCAAAACATGTACAAAAATGAAAAAAAAAAAAACTTATGTACACAAATCATGCATTAATGACTCACACATAATATTTTTTGAGATAAAACCCATTTCTGGGTTGTTCTAGAGGATGACCTCCATAATCAATAAGCTCATAGGCCCCATTCTGTAATACACGTTTAACAATGTAAGGCCCATGACACATGGGTTGAAATTTTCCTGTCCCTAGCTTATCATGAGCTTGGTAGTATAGGAGGACGATATATCCTTCAACAAAAGAATGAGGGGAAACTGATTAGTCAAAATGAGCTTTGACCCTCTTTTTCTGTGCTTCAATAACCAGAGCATCAAAGCGACGGGTTTTATCCAACCATTTTAAGTAAATAAGACGCTCTTATTTTGGTGAAGTGTCGGGTAGAAACTCAACAACCAACTTGAGTGAAGGTATTTCACACTCAATCGGAAGATTATCTTCTAGACCATAAACCAACTGTAAAGGGGTGAATCTGGTTGCACTCTTAACTGAGGTTCGGTATACCGAAAGAGCTAAAAATAATATGAGATGCCAATTGGAATTGTGGATTCCAATTGTACGTTGAAGCATGGTAAAAATAACTTTGTTCACAGCTTCAACCTAGCCACTGGCCTGAGGATAGTATGGCGTTGAGATGTCGTGACACAGACCCAACTTTGAAGTCAACTCCGCCACCATATAGTGCCGAAAATGGGAACGATGATCGGTAACGATGGCTTGAGGGACACAAAACCTAGTAATAATGTGATTGAACATGAATTGTGTAGCTTTCTTACCATCAATGGAAAGTGTAGGCATTTATTCAGCCCATTTGGTGAAGTAGTCCACGGCTACGATAATATAATGTAATATCCCAAATCTGGAATAGCACAACAAGCCTGCTAAAATAACACAGTCCTAGGAGATTGATGTACATAAATGAGTTTATAGCCCTTAGATCCCTTATATTATCAGATCTAGAGTCTAGATCCAGAAGGGGAGCAAAAACAAATCAAACTAGGTGTGGTAAACAGTTCTCCCACCACCTAGTCTAGGTGAAAAACACCCTACAAGAGGGGCTGCAGCTATGCACAACAAACTTCTTTTGAAATAATGCAGTCTTGGAAAGCATAAGCAGGAGGCCATCAAATAATATCAACTTATGAACATACAACAAAAAATCATAATTACAATGAATCTATTTCAATATACAATAGAATGCATGAGACAATAGAGCAAGAAATATTCAGAAAAGAAGGCTGAAACACATATATAAACTACAAAATAGCTTAAAAATGTTATTTTGAGGAGTTGCAGTAGTTGAATATTACAACTCAGATCTAGGACAGATCTGCTGACAAAACATCAGATCCATTTCAGCTCTGTAAACTAGAAAGTATTATTTACAATATCCCCTTGGGGTTTTGACCAAATCATGCATTACAAAGAGTAGATCTGAGTTTTAAGTTACAAATTTACAAAATGCTTCAGAAATTTCTGAAGATGAATTTACATTAAAATAGATCAGATCTAAACAGAACATGGATCATAAAGCTAATCCATGGATCACCAAAGTGAAAGGCAAAGCCCAGCACCAGAGATCTCTCATAAAAGATGGGGTCAAAACACCCTGCAAACCCTCCACTAAAAATAACGCAGTTCCTCAATGAAAAATGCAATGTAGCTTGAATCAAAATGATGGCCTGATGCCAAGATACAAATCTGAAGCTCAAATAGTGGATGAACTCTTCCAAGAGGTTAAAAGACACACTCACTGAGAAGAGGCTCCAATACAAGCTAGATCTAAAAAGATCTAGAATTCCACTTGTTGCTTACAAAAGAAAGAAAACCCTCACTGGATCTGCACTGCAATTGGAAGCAGAGCTTGTCCCAAATCTTGATAGTGAATCAAATCAGAAAAAACTCCTCCAAGAATCCTTAAGGGAAGAGGTGAAATCCCTACATAGGAACTCCAAGTGCTAAGCAGCACAATTCTCCACTAAACAGCAAAGAATAGTATTTGTCTAAACAGACAAGATACTCATAAATATGGACAATCAACAACCTTCTCTTGCTGCCTTCCCCTTCCTTTTATAAGATGAAAGCATTTGCAAACCCTAAACCACCTTGATGAGTTAGCTTCTTTCACATGAGGGGCCTCCTTCTAGAACTGTGTTGTCCCTTCATGAGATACATTGAATCTAGATAGCGCTGTAGATTTGGTCAAGGTTGACCCAGTCTCACAGCTCAAACCCCTTTCACACCTGCAAGTGATTTATTTACATGGCCCTGATTTATCCTTGTTCACATGGGCATTGATTTATTCAGTCTTTTTAGGATTTTTACATTTCCTCATTTACATTTTATTCATCAACATGAAAATCAAAGTAAGACAAAGAAAAATTGAATATTCCCATTAGCTTGGGCTAATTGGGAATATTACAGTCCTCCCCTCCAAAATTTTTCTTGTCCTCAAGCAACTGATAGGGTGATTGATGAAACACTTCTCCTTCCCCATTGATGACACCATCAAGGATCTAGCTTTCTGCATAAGCTGAGTGTTCAGCAATCCATCCTCCCATGAGTTGTCTCTCCAAGATCATTATGAGATGTTCATAACCCATCCCACAAAGTGTCAAGAATGCCACTGAAATAAGCATGGATGAACCCCTACTCTCTTCGAAATATGTAGCAAAGCATACAAAGAGAGTCTCCATTCCATGTGGTACCCACATGTTTCCTATCTTCCTTCCATACAATTCCAAAAATAGGACAAGCACATCATCCATGTATGGAAGCAAAACTACAAATACATAAACAAAATTTGGAGCATGAGGAGGTGGGTCATAATCCCACATATGGTACTAGTGCTGGGCATCTCCTGCCTGCATCAAATCAAGATTTGGTAAGTGGTTTTCCCACCACTTACTTGCAGCCCATGCCATCTCACTGTAGCTGAATGTGTGAGATATGTTTGGTGCCTTAGGAAAGCACCCATCATGGAACAAGATCTCCCTTTTTTCACCAAGGGAGTGGCCAAGTAAAAAAATTGTTGTGGCCCCATATTTTCCATGATATTGACAAGATATAACACTCCTTCTTGGAGTCATGGCCTGTAAAAACATGGTGTAAGAATGAATGAATTCAGAAGATAAAATACATGTATTAAGAGCATGCTCTCCACCAACAATTCTCCTCCTATCAATGGAGTGGTGCATAGATCTACTCTCTCCCTGAAGGGAAGGAAGGGAGGGCTAGTTTAATTCTCCCTTAGAGCCATATTTCTGCCCCAACTCCACAGAATCCATGCATATTTGATAATGCTGATATAGTTCCCTTTAAAAGCCCTCTGAGTAATATCTCCTCAATATGATATTGTTGAGCTTCATAGAATAAGTGTGACTAAGATGGAACTCTTCATAAGCCCCCTGTAGAAGCTTCCCCTTGAGCTTGGAGGCTCTAGACAAGAATATTATACCATGATCATAGATGAATCCCTCAAGGATTGAATAGCTCCCTTCATGCACCCAGTCATCCAAAATCATGCAAGTATGAAGCTCCTTGCAATATTCCACCAGCAGTTTGGATCTCCAATAGGGATCTAGTGTGCTCAACAATGACAACAATGATAATGTGTCAACTGAAGTGGTTGCCATGTTGCTACTCTTCTCCTTGTCATCCTTCATGTCCAAGGTGTATGTTGGAAGGCCAAGCCTTCCATTCTTCTCCTCTTTTCCATCTCCCATGCCAAAGGTATGAGATGGAAGGTTTCTATTCCTTCCTTGCTACCCTCCTTGCTCATGCTCATGCTTCAAAGAAGAAGGAAGCTCTTGGGAGTTAGTCTCCCATGGAAGGCTATCATCTGTCCAAAGCCTCTCTGTTTTGGCCAAAGCATGCATGTGAGACCACCATCTCTCTTCCAGCAAGGAAGAGTGTTCTTCAAACAAGCTTGTCTTCTGATTCAAGTCTTGCTTCCCATGCTTCATGGTGGTGTCATATTCTATCCTTGCAGCATATCTTCTTAATGAAATTTGAGAGGTGAGGATAGATAGTAGAGTCAAAAGAAAAATGCTCTCCCTTCCTTTGTACCTCCCCCATATTCTCAACATTGTACCATGGGCTTCTAGTGCTCCCTCCTCCCTTGGATCTATGAAAGGAGCATCAATGTATGAAGCACCTTCCTTCAAATATGATTCAGGTGGTCTCCCAGATGGTGCACCATAGAATAATGATGTCTCATAGCTCATCCCCATGTGAACAATAGATAGGAACATATCATGACTGCTTCCACTACGCAAATCAATCTCTGATTGCTGTGTGGAAGTACCATGAAACTTAGAGACCCCTCTTAATGGTGTAAGAGTGCTTATGATTGGAGCCCTTGCCCCAATTTCAGATAGCGGATCAGCTGTGTGACCCCTCCTTTTTTCTGTCTCATTGTCTTTTAGCAAAGACACACGCTGCTCATTTCTTCCATATGGAAGAATCTCTGGGATTCCTTGCAAAGGTGCAGGAATCCTTCTAAGGGAATCCCTTTCTTCATCTCCACCTCCAAATGAAAATATATCTCCTCCTTCTTGCATAGTGCTGAAGGATCTTCTTTTCTCTCTCTCTCCCTTCTCCCTATTAGTGGAGGTTGCTTCATCATCAAGAGATCGTTTATCTTGATCTCTTAGTAAGGAAAGAATCCTCAATTCTTCTCTTTGGGAAAAGAGATCTTGCTGAATTGGGGCCTTTTCCTCTGATACAAATCACAGCAAATCTTCAACCCCTTAAACAATGTTTAGGACTGGATTTGGCTCTATGGAATCTTCCAACTCATGCAAGGATTCAGATTTCTTGGGCTTGATCTGCTCCCCCCAAGAAGTATCAAAGTGTCTCTCATCAATCTTTCCACTAGTCTCCTAGTGAATCTTGCATAAGAAGATATGTTCCTCTCTTTCAAGGAAGAAGACTCAAATAGCCACCAAGCATAAGTCTTCCATTGAAGATTCGGTGCTAACACTCTCAAGGATTCTTCTTCTGATACTTGTTGCAGCTGAAATAATGTTTCAAGCTTCTTTACCCAAGACTTAGTTGAGTCTTTAGGCGATCCATCAAATGTAGGAAGAGAGAATCTACCCAAAGTGTGTTGCATGCACCCTTTCCTCCTACTATAGCTGCAGGATCTTTCTTCTTTGAGTTGATAGAACTCTGGGAAACTGATATGCTCTTTGAATCTATCTTATTGAGATTCATATTCTTGGATATATTCACCAAGAGATCCCTCCTTTGGTGTTTCTCCTCTCCCTCCTTCCTTTTACAAGAGAGAAGGCATGCTACCATGTTGTGGAACAGATTGTGTAGCTGGATGCTCACACACATCATATGAAGTAGTGGGGCTTTCTTATATGAAAACCATTTCAGGAGGTATGCTTTTCTTTCATCCCTCACTCCCCTGATTCCTCCTTTCAGCTCATGCAAAGCTTGAGAAAGAATGCTAGAGAACTCTACTCCTCTTATGCTTCCATACAAAGGGGTTTCAACATTTCTTTCTTTGTCTTCGGTGTAATAATTTTTCTTCTGTCTTCTTCTATGATACCTCTAATTTCTATCAGAGAGAGGCTCTCCTCTTTCTGAAGACATATTGGCTCTGAGAATGCATAGGCTGTGCTAAGAAAGAAGCTTTGATACCACTGTAATATCCCAAATCTGGAATAGCACAGCAAGCCTGCTGAAATAACATACTCTTGGGAGATTGATGTACATAAATTAGTTTACAGCCCTTGGATCCCTTAGATCAGCAGATCTGGAGTCTAGATCCAAAAGGGGAGCAAAAACAAATCAAACTAGGTGTGGTAAACAGATCTCCCACCACCTAGTCTAGGTGAAAAACACCCTACAAGAGGGGCTACAGCTATGCACAACAAACTTATTCAGAAATAATGCAGTCTTAGAAAGCATGAGAAGGAGCCCATAAAATAATATCAACTTATGAACATATAGTAGTAAATCAGAATTAAAATGAAGCTCTTTTAATATATAGTAGAATGCATGAGACAATAGAGCAAGAAATCTTCAGAAAAGAAGGTTGCAACACATGTATAAACTAAAAAATAGCTTAACAACATTATTTTGAGGAGCTGCAATAGCTGAATATTACAACTCAGATATAGGACATATCTGTGGACAAAACATCAAATCCATTTTAGATCTGGAAACTAGAAAGTCTTATTTACAAGATCCCCTTGGGGTTTCGACCAAATCATGCATTACAAAGAGTAGATCTGAGTTTTAAGTTGTAGATCTGCAAAATGCTTCAGAAATTTCTAAATATGCCTTTCCATTAAAATAGATCAGATCTAAATATAACATGGATCAGCAAGCTAATCCATGGATCACCAAAGTGAAAGGCAAAGCCCAACACTAGAGATCTCTCATCAAATATGGGGTCAAAACACCCTGCAAACCCTCCACTGAAAATAACAAAGTTCCTCAATGAAAACTGTGTTGTAGATTGAATAAAAATGATGGCCTAATGCTAAGATACAAATCTGAAGCTCAAATAGTGGATGCACTCTTCTAGGAGGTTAAAAGACACACTCTCTGACAAGAGGCTCCAATACAAGCTAGATCTAAACAGATCTAGAATTCCACTTGCT
This sequence comes from Pinus albicaulis, assembly GCA_034641835.2. Lineage (NCBI taxonomy): Eukaryota > Viridiplantae > Streptophyta > Pinopsida > Pinales > Pinaceae > Pinus > Pinus albicaulis. The sequence goes on along the minus strand of CM076583.1, from coordinate 302,656,494 downwards.
GCAACTTACAAAAGTAAGAAAACTCTCACTGGATTTGTACTGTAGTTGGAAGTAGAGCTTGGCCCAAAGCCTGATAATGGATCAAATCAGCAAAACTCCTCCAAGAATCCTCAAGGGAAGAGGTGAAATCCCTGCATAGGAACTCCAAGTGCTAAGCAGAACAATTCTCCACTAAACATCAGAAAATAGTATTTGTCTAAACACACAAGATACTCAGAAATATAGACAATCAACAAAATTCTCTTGCTGCCTTCCCCTTCCTTTTATAATATGAAAGCCTTTGCAAACCCTAAACCACCTTGATGAGTTAGCTTCTTTCACATGAGGGGCCTCCTTCTAGAACTATGTTGTCCCTTCATGAGATACATTGAATCTAGACAGCATTGTAGATTTGGTCAATGTTGACCCAGTCTCACAGATCAAACCCCTTTCACACCTGCAAGTGATTTATTTACATGGCCCTGATTTATCCTTGTTCACATGGGCATTGATTTATTCAATCTTTTTAGGAGTTTTACATGTCCTCCTTTACATTTTATTCATCAACATGAAAATCAAAGTAAGACAAAGGAAAATTGAATATTCCCATTACCTTGGGCTAATTGGGAATATTACATATAATCATGCCCCCCGGCCTAGTGAGGGTTACACGTCATAAAATCGATGCCCCACTTCGTAAAGGGACCAACTGTAATGAAAGGATGAAGAGGTACAGGTGGCGCACACATCTTGCATTGATAAACTTGGTAATCATGACATTTACGAACCATGACAATGCAGTCTTTGAAGATAGAAGGCCAGAAATAACCAGCACGAAGAATATTTTGTGCAGTAGCATAACCAGACATGTGACCACCACAGGCGCCACTATGACAATCATTGAGGGCTTTCTCAGCTTCCTCGAGATTCAAACATCGATGGAGAATGGAATCCACTCCGACACGATAAAGCGTATCCCCGACTATATGATAAGGTTGCGATTGATAATGGATGCGTCAGCGGGCATCCTTCGTCAACTCAGATCTGAAAGTAGAAGTCTGGAGATAAACGATGATATCGGCATACCACGGATCAAGGGTGCTAATCAAGAAAAGTGTATCGTCTGGAATGTACTCCTCATAACGAGATAGAGGAGAGTCGGAAGGATGGGAACAGATCAAATCAGCAAAGACTAGTGATTTCTTCGACTTTGTAGCAATAAGTTCCAAATCGAACTCTTGGAGGATGACAATCCACTTCGAGTATTTTCCCCCTAAAAATTGATGAGACAATATATAGGTCATGGGGTTGCAATCAAAAATCACATTCAATGTATGCAAAAGAATATAATGAAGAAAACACTGAACTTCTTGAACCGCAGCTAACGCTAACTTCTCGATGTGTGCATAGCACATCTCAAGATCGAGAAGGTTAAGAGAAAAGTAATAGATGACATGCTCGTTACCGTCATCATCGTCTTGTACCAGAACCATGGCAATCGTACTAAAATCAGTGGCTAGATAAAGGGAAAAATCACGATGATAGTTAGGAGGACGAAACAGAGGAGCATTGACAAGAAACATCTTAAGGGCCTCAAAATACTTCTAAGCAATATCATCCCAACATAATGGGACACCCTGCTTTAATAATTGCTTGTATCCTCTAGCCACTTCTGCATAGTTAGGTATAAAACGACGTAGGAAATAAGCCTTACCTTGCAAACTCTGCAACTGATGTAATGAGGAGGGAGAGGGGAGATTGATAATAGCCTCAACCTTGAGTGGATTGAGGCAAATTCCATCTTTGGAGATGATAAACCCTAACTGTCTACTGGAATCAACGTAGAAGATGCACTTGTGCGGATTAAGCCAAATATTGTAACGTTGACAACGAAGGAAAATCTGACGAAGATGGTCAGGATGGTCCAGACGCTTAGCTGAATGAGCGGGAAGATCATCCAAATAAGGTTGAACGATGTGATGAATATCATGAAAAGCATACGACATCACTCACTGAAATGTAGTCCCGGCATTATTTAAGCCAAAAGGGAGCTTCTTATATGCGAAAGTACCCCAAGGATAGATAAAGGCAGTCTTATGTTGATCAGATAGGAGGATGTTAATCTGATTGTAACTAGAAAAACCATCCATGAGGGAAAAAATCTTACTCCCGGCACAGTCATCAATGATTTGATCGATAAAATGAGTAGGATAATTATCCTTAGGACAAGCACGATTAATATCACGATAATATACGCAGACGCGAATAGTTCCCTATTTATTATCTACAGGAACAATATTAGAGACTCATTCTGTCAAAGGAATCAGATAAATAAAACCAGCTATGAGAAGTTTTTCAACTTCACCTTTAATGGCAGCAAATTTTCTAGGGTGCACTGGACGAAGACGCTGGCGAACAAGCTTCAAACCAGGGTAAGAAGGTATTTCATGCACCACTCTACTAGGGTCGATGCAAGGCATTTCTTTGTAGGACCATGCAAAGACATCAAAGAATTCGTGGAAAATTATAGCAGAAACTTCTACTTCATTGGAAGAAAAAGTAACCCCAATATGGATGTTCTCGAGGATTATCGATTTAACGGAAATGTCAATAGGCATCGTCTATGTAAAATTACTCAAGTTACCTTCCGTAAATATTTCATGTGTCAAATCAGGCAATTGAAGTAGAGGAGAAGGGACCTGAGATGCGAAATGCTCGAGACAACTAGACATGGCCCCGAGGCCAAGCATGAACGAGGAACGATGATGACCATTGTCCCACGACAGATCCTCAAGAGACATGGTTTCCACAATGGCTTCATTGGAGGGAAACACTTCTTTCAAAGGATCAGATGAATCTGAATCACCAAGCTAGGGGATTGAGAATAAATGTCAACAGACATGCTCAAAGGAGCACGATCAAATGACGGAGCTTCCGAAGCCACGATGAGTTCACAATAATCAATCTCAATTAGACTCAAAGGCATCGAATCTCCAAAGGAATCAATCTATTCGGGCGAAGTAATAATCCATGGGTCATTAGACCGAGAGATCATATGGATCTGAACAGTGTTCGGTGGAGGAAGAGGAAAAATACCCATGAGGGCAAGATCTTTAAAAATACCAGGCCCTACACTCTCGTAGGGAGTAGGAATTTGATCCACATATGGAACATTGTTCTCGGAATAAGAGGTGAAGAAGGACAACTAATCAACAGTAATAATCTTTCCTTCATGTGGAAATTTCAGAACATAAAAGAGAGTGGATGGAACACATAACATGGCGTGAGTCCAACTACGACCGAGGAGAAGATTATAATTGAGTTTAGCATCAACGACTTCTACCTCGACATTGACTGTCTTCCCTTTTAAGGTAATTGGAAAAATAGCGAGAACACCTAAAGGTTTTGATTCTCTTCCATCAAACGCTTCAAGGGAATTTGGTGATGAATTCAGGGCTAGAGAAACAATAGCTTTCCAACACGAAGATGACATGACACGGGTTGATGCACCTTCGTCCACAACTGCTCGATGGATATCGAGACCATTAATGAAAACTTGAATAATGAGCACATTTTGATGCAAAATTTGTGGAACAAAATTCTCTAAATCGAAAGCAAGAAGGCTAGTATCGGCAGGATCAATCCCGCCAATTGTAGATAACAAAGCTCTTCACTGAGACGGACAACTCTGAAGTACTTCTAACGCAGACATCGTGGATGGCACCTAAACCAAATATTCAACAATATTGTAATAGTGAATGGCATGGGCATTAGGATTATAAGAAGACTTGCGGAGTACACCTTTGGATGGTGGCCGCACAACAGATTCAACATTGGGCCTTTCAATTTTAAGAGGGCTAGTAACAGGTGGAGGATGAGGACCATAGCTTGACGTGAGCTTGATGTGATCCAATATAATATTTCAACTGAGTAGCAATAGAAAAGGTTGTAGAACCATTCATCATGAACACCTCAAAGCCAAATGGGGCAGAGGACTGAGGTTGCTCTACCATATGAGTTTTCTGAGATGGGAAAGGTTATTTAATAATGGCCGAAGTTCCCTCGGTGCCTTTGAGCAATTGGCTCACTTTTGATTGTCGAGGACAATCCTTGGTGAAGTGCTCTTCATCACAAATTAAACAAGGGTACTTCATCTTTCATTGAGAACCATCACCAGCATGGGGTTTCTAAGAATCCTTTTTTGGGGTATTAGCTTTGCCCTTACCTTTACCCTTCTTCTTACCTTTAGAAGCATTATCCGTAGGATTGGCCTGAAGGGCATTAACTTCTACAGGTTGACCAGAATTCGTAGTGGATTGAGAAGAAACATTATTGGGAGAAGTGGACTTCGGCTTCCCAGAGTTTGAAGAAGAATACTTCTGATAAGTATGAGACACAGAACCAATAATACCATCAATGGATGGAGTCGTTGGTGGTTTAGAAGTTCCAAGTCGGGGAGGATCAGGCAAGATATCATATTCTGCGCCAGATTGAGAGTACACAAGATCAAGGTACTGGGCGTAAGAAATGGCCTGTTCCTCGGTTACACATTCCCCCATAGCTATGTCTTTGGAAATCTGATTGACAAAGGAGGTGGTGAACCAATGAGTCAGAATCTGATCAGGAATTTCAAATTTGATCATGCAACGATGACGTCGCCACTCATGAATATGATCTGATATATGAGTTTCTTGGTCCTGCTTCAATGAAGTGAGGAGGTACGTCCCAGTCTCATAATGGACTGGTAACTAAAAATGCATGAGGAATGCCATGGCTAAAGAATTGAAGTCTTGGAAGATGCCACGAGATAGCTCAATGTACCACGTTGCAACGGCACCAGTAAGAGTTCATTGGAAAAGACGGAGTCGAATATAATCGTCAACCCAAGAGTTAGAGGAACACCACAAATGGTATGTCATAAAATGCACTTGGGGGTCTTCACCAAACTTGCCCTCAAATTTAGGACAACCACCAGGAATCTTGGTCAGAACTAGAGGCCATTATGGGTTATGAAGAATGGGATCGTTCATCAATTTTGACACATCAGGAAATTCCAACATAGCAAGAAACGGTAATTGAGTATTGAAAGTCATCAGAGGTATTTAGTAAGGACTCGTGTGTACATTCCACCTAGTCTGAGTGGGATTCTGTCCCCATACATTCTGTCCCAGAGGATTCAGATCGTAGGGGTTAGAAGTAGGATAATTCGGTTGATACTAGAGTTGAGGACTAGGATACTGAGTCGAAGTAGACAATTGAGGTCCTTGCGGAGCAGCATACGGAGTCTGCTGTGGAATGTAAGCATGGCTTTGAGGTTGATGATATACAGGTTGATTTTGAGGGTAAGAAACCTGGGGCACACTATATACCGGTTGATATGAACCCTAAGGGTAATAATTTCCTTACGGTTGAACAGGTGGTCCCAACTGAGCAGGTTAAGCCGACTGCTAAGTGGGAAAACTTGGTTGACTATAGGCAGGTAAAACTAGCTGCTGAAATGATTGAACCGGTTGAGGAGCAGGCTAAATTGGTTGTTGAGCTGGTTGAATTGAGTACTAAGGTCCACCAGGTTGGCCTTGTGGAAAAGGTTGGCCCGATGTTTGCGATGGACCAGGTTGTCCCTGATAACTAGCTTGACCTGGAGAAGGATTGGAGGTTTTTCCTAGTTGCATAAAATTTTGGCCATACTGAGCATGTGATTGCGGTTGTGGTGCAACAGGTTGTCCCTGTGGTGGGTAGATTCCCCCCCTAGGAGCATGAGATAGTCCTGGTTGATTCTGAGGTTGATCAAATAGACCAGAAAGTTGTCCTTGTGGGATCGAAGGTTGTCCCTATGGACCAGAGGTAGGGCCTTGTTGAGCCAAAGGTTGTCCCAAGGAGGGTTGTCCTTGCAAGCCAAAGGGTTGCACAGGCAGGGTAGGTCCCAAATGAGTAACAATCTGATAAGGATCATAAACAGCTTGATGAGGATCAATAGGAGGCAAATAGACTTGATTACCATACACATCATAATGGTGTGGATATACATATACAGGATTACCAACAGCATCATAGTGATGGAATTGAGGATTTCCAGGAGCTTGGAGCCGCTGAGAACCCTGAGAGCTCTGCTGTTGAACAACTAACAGATACTCTTCAAAAGTAAGGCCCCCAGGAATCACAGGAGTAGTAGAAACTACACTATAAGCACGTGGGGCCTCCACAGCACTAGATTGTGATCTACTAGGACCGAGATTAACAGGCCACATTGGATTGAGAAAAATAGACCTGCAAGTGTGAAAAGATCCTAACGACTGATGGGTAACAACTGGTGTGGATGAAGACACACAGACAGTCGGTTGGAATGGAACAGAGGTAACAGTAACCGATGAAGCAAGTGTCGACGGTGATAGTCCTAACGAAGGGAGGACAGAACTTGGAGGAGGAGTTAATGTACTAGATTGCGCTATAGAGGCAACACCAAACATAATCTGACTCAAGGACCTATATCCAAGTGGAAGTGACACCGATGGTGGAGAAGACTGAGTAGAAACATGAGCGATATCTTCTGGGAAAAGTTGATATTCTCCTGTAGAAGCATGCATTCCTTCACTACCAACAGGACTAGATGAATCCATGTCTAACTCCGTCGTGAGATCTTCGAAAAGACTTCGGGGACTAGGAGGCACAACAGCAACAAAAAATGGCGAAACCGACGTAAGAGGAGGAAAATATCCTTCTTCCCCAAAACCAGACCAAGCACCAGAAGGAGGCCAATTGAATTCAACTGGCTCTTCAGGAGGAGACTGAGTATCAAGAGGTAGGATAGGCGAGAGAATACGTTGCGAGAACTCGACAGACCTAGTGGACTAAGGGGTTTCAAAAGAAATTTCTGAGAAAGAGATACCATTAGGAGGCAGTGAGGATGACGAAACTGGTGGTTCCACCACCATGACTGTATATCGAAATAGAAAGGAAAAATAAAACCCTTCGAAGGCCCCAAGATCAAAACTAAGGAAAAAACAACAGGCCAAGTAATAAAAATTTTAATGGGTGTGTGATCGTAGGTGATTAATTTTATGACACTGAAACCAGATTTCGTTGTTTCATTTTTTAAGAGTTGAGAAATAGTTAAAATATCACTCTAGTCACTTTCAATTTTAAACGAGCGTGAAAGGACAAGTTCTCAATGATCTCTTCTCTTTTTAAAGAGTCATGAAAAGACAAAAATGACTACTCTGGAATGCTAAGCAAGAGGGTATAACAGGTTTTCGTGAACTGCCATATACACCTTGGTGATCAAATGAAAAAGAAATGACCAAGGACTTGATGTACGTGTAGGTAGTCTCCCCGAATGTTGTGTTTGGTGTATCACGGTTACAAGGCGGTAGACTCAACTTCCTATGGATAACAAGATTGCAACCTAGAGGGGTCTCCCTTTATATACTCGATGGTATGGGGAGCACAAGTCCGTACTAGCGCTATCTAAAGCTAGATGGAAAACGACATCTACTAGGTGTTAAGACACCGGAACATGTCTCTAGCCTAGACCACTAAAAAAAATATTTCGTTAGGTTTCAATGCTTCCTTAGGTTAATTAAATGAATTTTAAAGTTGACCTTGGATTATGTTTCAGTTTTAAGACCCTAACGAATTTGGATCTCAAAATTCCTAAATGCAAGCTATATGCAAATGAACATCATTTCCGATTCAATGAATGCTACTTACAAGAAGGATAGAAATCTTTCAAAAGAAAACAATGACGATACGAGAAGAAATCCACTAATGTATCTAACAGAATCAAACAAAAATGAAACTCTTTCCTAGATAATCAGATGCTAGTTATGCAAGAGTATTTCACTTTCAATGCAAAGAAAGAATGCAAAATATGTTTATTTATTTATTTTTCGAATGAAAGAAGCACATGATGCACTAATTACATGAAAAAATGAAAACAAACACTAGCTTGAGTATTTTGTAAGGATCGAAATTGAATGACTCAATGCAATGCAAAACAAACACAAGAAAGCACTCAAACTAATGCTGCAATCTTCCAAATCAAAATAAAGTTCTCAAAATGGCCCAAAGAAACAAGAAATGTAATATATGCTTGGAGCAACAAGGAGAATAATCAATCGAGAAATGAAATGATCTTGAAATCAAAGAAATCACTCAAAAAGGATCAAGAATACTACATGCAATCGACCCAAGAATGAGACTGACAATAATCAAACTGACTTTATTTCCAAACATAAGGCTCAATGCACTAAGACACCTAGAAACCCTAAGGCCTCAATTTACACTGATAAGAAGATGGACAAACGACAGCGAAAATCAAGTCGACAACAGTCAAAACAATCCCAAAGGCATAATTACACATAGAAAATAACCCAGAAGCAAGCAAAATTGACCAAAAAAATCATAAAGTGGGTCAAACCAAATCCTATAGGATTCGATGCAACTGTAAGGCTGTAATCAGTGCCAAACAGGGGTTGGCATGACCATAACAAAAGCAACTTGTGCCAATCGGTGTGATTGTCTAAACTAAAAGCGCGCCAAGCCAGATAACTATGGGACAAAGAGAAAAACCAAAACTTAATGAGTAGAGGTCAATCTTGACACTCTGGAGGTGAACATAGGATATAAACTAAGCAAGAAAACCAGAAAAAATAAAGATAAACAAATCAATAATTGAAATTGACCCAACAAGATGAAACAATACACTCACATTGTTTCCCCAGCGAAGTTGCCAATTTTTTAAGCAGGTAAATCCTCTCTGCGGACAGAGATGATCCCTCTAGCCCTAGAGTGGGTCTAGAAACAAAGAGACATGATAGAGTGTTGCTTCCTAATTATTGAATGAACAAAGGACATGGTATATCGACCTACCTGGAATCCAATGTGGTCGCTATTGCTGTAGCCATAGTGGCTTCTCGCTCCTGCCTTGGCAAGTCACAATCCTTCCGTAATTACGCTCAGATACCTGCACATAGAACATAAAACAAGAACAACATACGACATAATGGTTTCACTCATAACTACTAGCCAATCAAAGAGGGCTAAGCATATTACATTAAGCATCTAACATAATAAAAAATGGGAACCAAACAACAGTCACGTATATGTATTGATAGAAGGAAGAGTTACAACCAATGCTTTGACGTCGTAGTCTCCTCCAGTGGGGTTCAGCCAAATTGTGTCTCAGATTCTCATCAGGGAATTCGGACGGGATGAAGGTATGGAATCAAGCTCTCTTAGAAGTCATGGACTCAATCTTCCTCTATGTAATTCCTTCTTACTCTATCTTCTTCAGTGGTTCAGCTATAATATGCTCAATTCTCCAAGTTTAGCTAGCTTAGGCTAAGAGAGACAACTTCTTTTTATAGAGGAAAAGGAGGAGGTTAGGATCCCTAAAAGGGTGGGAGGGAGGCCTATCCTTTAGGAGGTTCTCATGGGAGGTGGAAACCATAAAATAAAGGAGGGAGTCTGTGGTTATTTAGTCCAACCACTCCTAATGACTCGCCCTTGAAGTTGTTGAAGTGGAATCTTCACCTATATTTTTAAAAAACATTCCATAAACATCTTGGCACGGGTGGCTAACTAAGACAGAGCATCAACTGGCATGGGGCCTAGTGTTAATTTTCCTCTTTAGCATGAGGGAATAACTGACTACTCTCGCCAAGGCAAAAACAAGGGTTTTTGAGGCTCTGCTCAGGGAATTGTCAACAGAAGGAATATTACTCTCATGTAAAGGGACGCAATGATGGTCTTTGCAAGGCATGACACTGCTTATTGATCATGTAAATGACCCTCCAATGGGCGAGATGGGGATTGCAGGGACAGTGACAAAATGTTGTGTAACAGTGACCTCCTTTTGGTTCCTCTTCTTCCTCCTCTTCAACATCAGAAAATACCTCTATATAGTGTGCCTTCCCTGCTGCACATCTATGTCCTAGTGCCCATGATTATTGGCATGTGAAGCAAAGCTTCCTTCTCCTCAAGTCTCTTCGCACATCATCACTAAGAGGTACTTTGTTTTGGATCTCCTTTGACGGAGGAGCCTTCACATCTTTTCCCTTTGATGGAAAAGTTGGATTTTGCTAAAATGGTGCCTTTTCCCTTGGAAAAGCATCTTGTAGATATCTAGCCCTTTCAACAACATCATGAAGGGTAGTTGGCTTGGTTTATTTAACCAACCCATGTAGAGGTTTTTCTAGCCCAGCAATAAACATATAGACCCTCCTAGATGCAGATAAATCAGGAACCATGACAGAAAGTTTTAGAAATTCATAAATGTAAGTTTCTAGATTACCTGACTGTTTGAGCTTAGCTAGCTCAATGTAAGGTGTCTCCGGGTCTATTCGATCAAACCTCTCCACCAACCTCCTATTGAACTCTGAATATGCAGTCACATTGGCATGCCCCAATGTAGAAATACCATAAATCCACCAATCATGTGCCTCATCCTCAAGGTGTAGTGCTGCTATTTTGATGACTTCCATCTCTGGTACTTGGTTCAACTGGAAGTAGATGTCTAGCTTCTCTACCCAAGATCTGGCTATGTATTTGGATGACCCATCAAAAGTGGGTAAGAAGAATCTACCCATAGTCTGGTGAAGATAATTCTTCTGTATGAATCCTCCACCTCTATTGTGATGTTGTGGCCTCCTATTGTCCTTGATCTGACAAAAATCCTGAAATATCAAATGATCTTTGAATCTCTAAGATTGAGACTCGTACTCAAGAACTACTAAGAATGTAGGCATAGTGGAGCATTGGGAAACTTGTTGCTTCACTAGATGATCATGCCAGTGATGTGAAATGTCAGAGAGTTCTCCATGTAGAAACCATTTATGGGATTCTTTTGTCTATCCATCCACATCTCCTGGATTTCTCTTGCAATATCTTGCATGGTCTGTAGAAGAATCTTGGGAAACTCCTTGTCATCCTCCTCTCTTGATATGAGAGATTTTCCCTTGTCTTCTCTATTATCTGTATAATCATATATCTAGTTTCTTTTGATATACCTCTTCTCTCTTTCTGTGAGAGTATCTCCCTCTTATTATGACATATTGGCTTAAATGCACAGGCTGAGCCAAGATTATGCTCTAATACCACTGTAATATTCCAAATTAGGAAAAGCAACAATATTGAACACAATAATGGAAAACAACAGTAAATATCAATACATCAAATATTAGTTCATGAAAGAGCCATCTTATTAAGAAAATAAACAGCAAAGTAGAGCAATATATTTGACGAAAAACTCATACAATCAAGGAAAATAAGTCTCCAATGAATAAACACCCTCAATCATGGGAAGTTGTTGCTATAAAAAATGTCGGAAGATCAATACAACACATTCCTAGGGTATATAGCTGCAGATGGAAACATGAAATGATATAGAACAACTGATATATGCCTCAAGAGATGCTGGAAATAAAGATGAAGGCTCTACAACACTTTTCATAAACAACCCAGAAAGGGTTTCCAGAAATACACAATATACAAAATGGTGAACTACAGCCCTAGGGCTGAAGATTCACTGCAACTGAATAGATGGAAAGAGGTGGCTGATCTAATGTAGAAAATAATGAAGCCTCCTCCCAATAGACTCTCCAAGTGAAAGGTTTATCCCTTCACTGAAAATCTAACTCCCAAAATGATGCACTGAGACCACCCCTACAACTGCTCCCTAAAATAACACAGTCTATGACTGAAACTGCATTGTATGGGATGGTAATGGCTTGGCCTAGTACCAAATTCTGATATAATTCCCAAGGACCTTCTTTTTTGGCATCCCAATGGAAAGAATGCTTCCTCCACTGAAAACAAGCTCATAAAATGGCCATGCAAACCCTCCACAACTTCTACCCTCAAACACAGCACAACCCTGGAAGAAACTATGATGTATTATAAGACTGAATATTTGGCTTGATGCATAAATGTGGAAATGCATCCCACAAACCTCTCCTTAGTGGGTACTCAAATTCCCCCAAGGATGAGGGTGGGATTCCCGCTTGGAAGCACCCTTGTGCTAAACAACACACAGTCTCCACTAAATAGCTGAAGAGAGCAAGAAGTCATATAGACCAAAAACATAATAATATTCATACTAAAAATTCCTGCTATGACTGCCTTCCCATTCCTTATATGCATTGTGAGCCTTCTCACCTTGGGCCCCACTCGTTAAAGCCACTACTTCCATGCAAAGACTCTCCCTCCAAAATTGTGCTGTCTTTTTTGTCAAACTTGAACCCATCCACATGCTTCATCCCCTATTCACACATAAGGATTCTTTATCCAACTAATTTGATGCTCCTTATTCACATTAGGAGTGATTTTATTCCTACTAAGGAGATTTATGGATCTCCCTACCCTCTTATTCTTCTAACTAAGAAGCAAAAACAAAATTTAATATTCCAACTAGTTGAAAGCTAATTGGGAATATTACATAACCTGATGGAGACTCTGAACTGAATGAGATCATGATGGAGATGACTGAAATAATGATGAAAATATTTGAACAATGATATACTCAACTTATTTGATTATATGGACCAGCATTTAAAATTTTGGAAGGAGTGGAAAATCATCCTAAACCTAATGCCCAGTCAGCAAATTTTTTCTTAAAAACCTAGTTAAATGACAAAAATTTTACTATGGGACCCTAAAAAAACATGATAAGATTCCATTCGATCACTGGTGATAGGATGAAAATACTGAAACTAACATTGGCTCCAGCTGGGGATGACAACTCCTTGGAGGTGTCAAGAACACCGTAGACCAAGTAGCCTAACCATTAGGCATGGAGTCAAAAGTTAAAAATAAGACTGAATACTGAAAACTTGACATGATAAACTAACTCAAAACTACATTGACTTGACTCTAACTGAATTTTTGAAAACAAAAGTAAACCAATGGAACTTTATGGCCTTCACATTAGGCTCCAAGCTCCAATGATACTCCGCTTCAAACTTTACAGAAAACTTAAACTGATATGTACAATGGAAATGGGAAATTTTCAGAAATTTGCATAAAAAAAGGTAATGCTTAAGGAGCCTACCATTGAATGGTCCTCCTAATAAATCTTCACCATTAATTTCTTATAATACAAAAGCATGTTGTCCGCGAGAGGTTGAAATCTTATATGGTCCTTTCCACGGGTTCTCAAATTTACCGTGCTTCCCTTTTTCCTCGTTTCTAACATCCCAAGGGAGGACCACATCTCCAATATTGAAATCATTTGCCTTTATCTTGAGGTCATATACCTTGTTTATCCTTTCATGACGCTTTGAGGTGTTTTGAAATACCTCATCTCTTTTTTGCTGAAGATGGATCATCTGATTGATCTGGAGATGCACATCATTCTATTCACTACCTACTTCTTGTAACAACTTCATAACCAAGACTACGAGTGATGTATAGAAAACAATATCTACTCCATATACCAATTGAAAATGATACATTCATATTGACTTCTTACTACTCACCTTGTCCACCCACAAAGCATTAACAAGCTTCTTATGCCAGTTCTTCTTGTTCGCCTCCAACATCTTCTTTATAATGTTGATCAAAGATTTATTAGAAGATTCACCCAATCCATCACCTTGTGGATAATATGTGGTTTAGTGCCCCAATGTGGTGTTGTACTTGTCACAAAACCCAACCATTTTCTTCAACTTGAATGTAGCCGCATTATCTGTAATGATCTTACGAGGACAGCCAAAATGAGACAAAATGTTAGTCTCGAAAAACTGAATTATGACTAAATTTGTACCTTGCCTTGTTAGGATCGCTTTGATCCATTTGGTGAAGTATTATTTAGTTTTTAAGATCCATTTATGTTGGATAGATGATGTAGGGTGAATTTTTCTAATAAAGTCAAGGCCCCACTGCTAAAATGGTGCTTGCACAGAAATAGGCTTCAAAGGCAATGGGAGAAGCTTCCTCTTACCCTGAAATATCTGACACTCGTGACAACTCATCATAGTTTTATATAAATTTTCACAAAGAGTAGGCCAATAATATCCAGCCCTCAACACCTTATTTTACGTGGTTTTCCAAAACAACTGACCTACACAATATCCCTTATGGAAATCATTCATTACCTCTTTGGTTTCATCTTCTACCAAAAAGTTCAGCAAGACACCTCATGGGTATTTCCAATATAGAGCATTGTCCAAAATCCAGTATTTGGAAGCCTTTAACTTCAATGAACTAACCTTACTTTTGGACATTTCTAGAGGAGGATTAAGATGTTGAAGAACATATATGATATCGAAATACCAAGGAGATGAAAGAAAAATATCTGATACCTTCATGAGTGCGCTATCACCTTCTTCATCGGACAAAGCTAAAATGAGGTTGATATCAAGTGCATGTAAATTTGATTCAGCCATGATCTTGGCTAATACCTGACCTTTGATCAACTTTGTAGGCTTTATTTCAAGTTCATACTATAACATAGCTATTATTCACTTCCCTCTTCTGCCTTCTGGATCAGTGTGCATTAGAACATCCTTCATTGTTGCATTAGGGACATAGGCTAGAATATGTGAATGAAGGATATACACTCGAAATTCCTTCAATGCCTTTACAAGGGCCACGGGTTGCTTCTCAATGATTTTATATCTAAGCACTGCACCTCTGATGGTACGAATGAAGAATGCATTGGGCTTCTAGGTCTTACCCTTCTTTTGCATCAAAATTGCATCCAAGGTATGTTCGGAGGAAAATGAAAATATGACGAAATCGATGGAGTAGTCAGGGTTGATAAAAAAAAGAGCTATATTTAAGGAAAAAATCATTGAATTAAAAGACTTTTTGGAATCCTTAGACCACCTCACCTCATTGTACTTTTTGAGAATATTGGTCATCTCTCGAAGATGCTCGACAAGATTTGGAATATGTCTTCTCAAGAAGTTCATCTTACCATTGAAAGCCTGGATCTCTTTCTTGCTGCGTGGAAAATCAGTTTGCTGAATAGCTTCAATCCAAGAAGGATCAATATGGATACCATCTTTGGAGATGATATGACCAAGAAGCTTGCCCTCCTCCATGGAAAAAAGACTACTTTTGGGATTACGTGAAATCCAAAATTTTATGCATTTCTGAAATAAAATTCCCAAATGATACAAATGATCGTCATCAGAATGAGAGAAAATTGTCAAATCATCAAGATATACACTTAAGAAAACATCATTTTCGTTTGCAAAGGCTATTTCCATCACCCACTGAAAGGTGGCTCCTACATTCTTCAGCCCGAATGGCATTTTAGCATACTTGAATGTTCCCTAGGGTGTCGTGAAAGAAGTCTTATCTTGATCATCCTTATGTACTAAGAATTTATTGTATCTCGAATATCCATCAAGAAAAGACATTTGGGAGGCCCCAACCACTCTCTGTAGGATATTTTCCATCTTGGGAAGGGGATAGTTATCTTTGAGGGACACTTTATTCAAGTTTCTAAAATCAATGCAAAGCCAGATTTCTCATGTTTTCTTTCTTATCGGAATAAGATTTAACACCAATCAGAAAATATGATGCCAACTTTAAAATGTTTTTTTACCTCCTTCTCTATCGATGGCAACAACCTTGGGTTGATTCTTCTCAAATTTTTTCTGAAGGGCTTTTGGTCAAGCTTGATGGGAATTTTATGTTGAATTATATTCTTATCAAAAAATTTCAGATCTGCATAGTACCAAGAAAATACATCAAGAAATTCAGACAAAAAAGCAATGTATTTGTCTTTTACCTACAGAGATAAGGAATTGGAAAACTTGACCATATTTGGCTTGTATTTTGTTCCAATGTTCACATCCTTGACACCTTTCTCGGTAGGAACCATTGTCTTCTTTCTAGCAACATCATCTTGAGCAAACAATTCTTCCAAAGGTACAAGACCCCTTGGAATGTTGTTATCCTTCAACTGTAATACATCAACCTGAGTAGCCTCAATGAATTGATCATCTTTTTCATAAACCTCATCAATAAAGGAATTCTCAAATTCACCTTCATTTTACAGAAAAAGTTTCACTTGTTTTTCATCCCAAAACACTTTCCAATACTGCAAGTTTTTAGGAATAGTTGGTCATTGCTTGACATGAATTCCAAATTTCCTATTAGAATATATGGGAATCTTAAAGTTACTTGCTGCTATAGCAAGCGAATATGCCATAAGATTCTGACTTCTTGGTACTACTGACAATGCGTATTCAAGAAACATTTTGAGGATATCATGTACAACATTTATATATGCTCTCATTCATGGATTCTTAGCATGGTATTCCCCTTTTACCTATTTTATTACAAGCTCAGAGTCGCCATAAACATAAATTATTTTTGTGCCCAACTTTTTCAGAATTTTGTGGCTAGTGATCAATGCCTCATACTCAGCTTCATGATTAGAAAAATCAAAAGCCAACTTATCTGAACATGATATTACACTTTTTGGAACTTTAAATGGCTAATGAAGAGGACTATGGATCCAGATTTTGATTCCTGCCCCATCTTTCCCTAAGGCACCATTGAAATCCATGGTCCAAAGACCATTCTCATCATCCAGAAGTTGGAATTCTGCATTCTCATTTTTCTCATATTTTTGGGCCACTTCTTCAATCTATTATGAACCTTTTTTTGACTTATCTAATAACTACTTTGGAGAAATAGGTTGATTGCCTTGTTTCTCATATAAAATTTCTCTACACTATTGGAAATTTCTGGAATTTCTTCTACTTCTATGAGCTGACTATCTCAATCATTTAAACCACTATCATTAAAATAAATAAATGATTTAATATCTATATGTACAAAATTAATAGGATTATTGTTGGGTTTCTCTTTGTTGGTAATCATATATCTCATCTTTGTTTCCCGATATAGCTTCCTTATTTTTCTGAAAACCGGGATGGTGGCATAAGAGAAAACCAATTGAAAAGTACCTCTTAACTTCGCTCCACAAGACCTTGAGAGTAACATGCCAAACCGTGGTGGTATATCAGCTACCACCACATCCATCAAGACATGTTTTTCTCAGATTTTCTCAAGGGAAACTACCAAATCCTTTATAAGACCAAGAAACGTATCCTACCAGAATCAAAGGAGTAAAGATCATGGTAAGGACAGGTTATATCCAAGCCCATTTTTTCCATAATGGCCTTTGACATCAATCTATGGGAAGCTCTAGAGTCAAGCATGTCATTATGAAGGATACGCTGATGAATTCTCAGACTCAGATAAAATGGGGAACTTCACTATCCTCTAACTGACCATCTATGGTTAGACAAAAAATGAGATCGGTTTGGTCATATTCAACATTCACCATATCAGACAAAGGATCTAATTTCAGAAATTTGGCCATGTGAAACTTGTATTGATTGTTTTTGACAAGCTTAATTAAAGGGATATATACTTTTAACTTAGATATTTCATTTTATAAGCTAAAAATATTGGATTTATTATCTACCTCTTTAATGGTGGTGTCCTTCTTTTCGGGTTGGTCCTTTGTTGTAGCTTCCTTCTTCTAACTTTATTTTTCTTTGCATGGTGTGCTTGTATTTTCTTGATTGATCTTGATCTAATTTGGAGCTACAGGTTCCTTTCCCTTGTTCTGATTAGTTTGGGGGTTTTTCTTGGGCTGAGTATATTTTTGTTGGGATGCCCTCTTCTAGATAGGAGTTACAAGAATATCTCTACTTCTCAATGAATATTTCCTCTACTGTGAGCTCAATTCATTCAGATAGCCCCATTTATAATCATTAGATGGGACCTCTAACTCATCATCATTTGTAAGTATATATTCTTCATCCGTCAGAATTTTTTTTTTCTCAACATATTCTTCATCCTCTGTCAAGAATATAGGTTTTTCATCTGTTGTGAAGATATGATTTTCCCCGAAAATCTCATCTTCTTCTTCTTCAATCCCTTGAGCATAATTTTGCTGCAAAGGAGTCTGAATTTTTTTTTGTGCTGGTTGTTGTTCCCTCTGTTTGATCTTAAAATGAGGCTCTTGTTGCTGGCCTCAGAAATCAGGATTCCTAACCTATGTGTTGCTAGACCCCTGCTGGGCTAGTAGGGATCGCCTCTGTCCGCAGAGGGGATTTACCTCCTCAACAAATATGGAAGCAAAGTGAAGCAGCGAGATGAGATGTCCCCAACCCGACACGAATGCAGACAAGTGCCATGTTCAAGAGCGACATACTGCCGACGACAACGACGATGGTTCCCTTTTTCCCCCACCATTTCTGGCGAGTACCCCAATTATTTTTGATAACAAGCTTGAAGGGGATAGCATATGCTTGCGATATAAGTCCACCCTTCGGGCGAATCCATCCTAGTGCATTTAACGAGTCCTAGGAAGGAGAAACTCGGAGAACGTCATTTCGACGAAATCCAATGTCATCAGGGTTTAACGAGTCTCACAAAGGAAGAACTCGGCGTCTTTTCATGTTTAGAGAGTTTGAAAAGACAGCGGAAAAGAAAACTCCACAGGTCCCTTTTCGTAAATAGTTCCCCAGATCCGAAAAGGTAGAAAACAATATCCGGGAAAACCTCCTAGTCGCGATAGGCTAGGGTATTCCTTTTTCGTAATCGATCCAGCCCAGCCCGAAAAAGGGTTAAACTTATACCGGGTGAATGTCGATTCGTGTCCATTTTAACGAGATCGAAACGACAAGGGCCTCGGCAATCTTTTCATATTTAGAGAGTCAGAAAAGAGCTGAAAGATGACTCCAGAGTGACTTTTTCGTGTATTTACCGAGTCCGAAAAAGTATAAAATACAACTCGTTTCCACCTTTAAGTCGCAAAAACCTGCCGCTGCACATACCCAACAAGCGTAAAATCCATTTTCGACATAATACATGCAAATATTTGACAAAAAATAACTTTTAAAGCTCATTTAACGTCGAAAAGTTATAAATATGTCTAATGGTAAAAAATAAAATTATTTTTTACTATTTACCTTGTGGAGAGCAACAGTGGTCCATTTGGAGCAGAATCTTCTGACGGTGATTGCGACCAATCCAGGCAACCATTCAGCGTCTCGTCTGTGACAGGTAAGAGGCGCTCCTTTTCTCTTTCTTTTCATGCATTTTTTAATGATTTCCTTTTAGAAATCAGCTCTGTAAGGGCACTTTTGAAATTTTAGGGCCGGGCCAAGTGGCGCGGGTATCGGGCACGGACCCGCGCCACTGAGCTCTTTTTACCAAAGGGCCCGCGCCACATGGCGCGACTGTCAGCAAAACAGTCGCGCCAGCGGCGGAACCCAAATTTTCGCCTAAAATTCCGCTATTTATGCCAAATTTCTTGAATTTTCAAGCTCACAAAAGATCTAATCAGGGGCTTTGGACCATGTGAATGCAGATAAACAGTCAGAATGGCAATCGAATGGAAGGAACGAGAACACGGAGATGAGGACGAAGAGGCCATGCAAAGCCAAGCATGTATGAATGCTCTAAGAGACTGTGGCTTAAAAAAGTTCTTCCTCACGCCATGCTTACGAGCTCAGCCTGAGCTCCTCCAATATCTGATCAACCTCTGGGATGAAAACGACCAAGTATTCAGAATACGAGACCAGGTGTTGGAATTGGAGGTCACCGACATTTATTTCGTTACTGGATTATCCCACAGGGGTCCAATCCCTGTACTGACTGGGAGCAGACCATCAGGGGAAAAGATGGAAGAAGTAATGGCGCGGGTGTGCCGTGGGGCACAAACAGGAACAGGGAGTAAGAAGGTATACATCTCAACCATCCCTGATCTAGCACTGAGAGTTGTACTCCACACCATTACGCGGGCCGCTGGATCGCAGGCACCGCATGAGGCTACAAAGACTCAACTCTTACTGGCCTCAGAATGCATGGGTCCCCGACTGTATGATTGGGCAACAGCCGTCACGATCAACATGAAAAGGCAGCTCACAAAGTGCAAACAGGGCAAACTGAAGCAGTTTGGGTATGGTTCCATCTTGGTATCGTTCATTCTGGAACGCATACCAACCTTCCAGGGCCAAGAGGCCCCTGTGGCGAGTCCGGTACCACGAGAGCCGAGAATGGCTCGCTGGGCAGCACTGATGCCCAGATCTGGAGGCGGGCAACAGATGTCCTGGAAGCCCGAGTTCTTTAGGTGGCTACGGCGCCAACTAATCGTTGTGGAAGATTGGCCCTATTCGGGAACTGACTTTACAGGGGACCCAGATCTCCCGCTACCAGAAGGAGACGACTGGGATGAAGAGCTGGGTAAGACCTCATATTTTGATTTTATGTTTATATGTTTTTTTGTTAATACACACTCGTCTAAACACAATTATATATGCATGCAGATGTAGGACCTGAGAGACCAGCCGGGATGTCTCCTATCTCCCGGAGGACACAACTCGCCCCTGAGATCCAGGGGGAAGGCACCGGAGGAGAGGCACTGGTTCAGAACCTCGAGGGGATCGTCCATGGGATCCCAGACTATGCCCGACTGTCAGATGTACCGATGGAGTACCAGCGCCATACGGTGGGAGTTCCAAACCGGCTCCACCGAATCCCGAGGCGGCTAGTGCGTGCAGTGACGTGCTATCATGAGCACCATGCTGATTAGTCTCTAGGATTTAGCCACACCTATTTTTTTGAGAGACACAGTGTCTCCGGATGTATTAAGACAATTATGTATATTTTTTGAGTTTTGTGATGCACACTGTGCAAACATTTCGACACACATATATATATACATATGACTATTTTGGATGGATCTTTCTTTACATGTGATGATGTTTCCTATATGTCATGCAAATGTCTAATACAGATGTAATCTAATGTATCAGTTACATAACAAACGACCCAATGCGAAATGTATTCACACAATGCATTTAATCACACATTTCATTTTTACGCAAGCTTAAAAGCACACATGAACACACACATATGCAAACTATGCTTGAAACGAGTTTTATTTTTACGCAAGCTTAAAACACAAACTATGCTTGATAATAAGAAATACGGGCATGCCCCCCAGCATGTTGTCTCAAATCGAGGCACATGCCCCCCAAGCTTCACTCGATTGAAAATGGAGTGAAGATTGAACACACACGAGATTTGAGCTGAAACTGACAAAACTCGAATTGAATATGCTTGTGTTTCATTATTTTAACGAGGTTGACACACTTAAAAGAACTATCCTCGAACAACTTGTTTCATTGTTTTAGGAGCTCGACACAAGTGGAGGAATTATGCTCCAGCGATTTTGTTTCATTTTTTAAGGAGCTTGACACAAGACAACGAACTGTGCTCCGCCAACCTGGTTTCATTTTTTAAAGAGCTTGACACAGGGGAACTGTGCTCTAAGAATCTGGTTTCATTTTTTAAAGAGCTTGACACAGGAAAAGAACCATGCTCTGACCGACTTACATCAAAATGAACAAGAAGGCGGCGCTTCCAAGAGTTCCACTCCTGATGGAAGGGAAACATCCTGGAAGTCAGGACCCAATGCCCCCAGCACATGATGCACTACGGCATCATCACTGAGCATAGGCACGGGGTAAGTAGCCACATAGTTGACCTGCGGTGGAGCAGATACAACGGGTGGATAAAAACCAGGAGGGGGTGATGGCGGACCAGATGCTACATTGGGACCAAAGAACGACAGCTGATCAATGGTCACAATCCGTCCTTCATGTGGAAAACAGGCCACACGAAAAGGGGAGGAGACAAGCGCTCCCATGGCATAGGTGTAATCGCGCCCCAGGAGCAGATGAAAATCCAAGGGGCCTGGAACGACCATCACATCCATATGGACGGTTTTGCCTCCCAAAGTAATCGGTAACCTTGGAAGGATCCCCAACGGTTGACTCGTCCTTCTGTTAAAAGTCAATAGATTCTGCGTAACAGGCGCAAGCGGTGGCGAACTAAAGGCTTGCCAGGTAGTCGAGGATAGAATACTAACAGAGGCACCTTCGTCTATAATGGTGCTGGGTACAACCAGACCAAGAGCCTGTACTGTGATCTCGAAAGGCACATAAGACGGAAGGCGAAATCCTGCAAATCGATTCCAGTCAAAGGAAGCGACCAAACTACTCGGAGGGGCTACCATCGACAGGCGAAGGTCTTCCCCTGATGTTACGGAAGAAGCACCCTCCATGACCTCCATCTCGAAGGCGGGAGGAATATCCTCCGTAGCCTCCATTATGGGAGGCGGAGGAGGAGCTTCTTGAAGCACAGGGACAGGAGAATCTTTCTCCAAGTCTGAAGAATCTGAAGAAATCAGAAGGACATGAGGGGTGTGAGACCCACTCTCGACAGAAAAGACCTGGTGCACCGCGGACGGGGCCAGCTCAACCGATCCGACGACCAATGGTTGGTCGGGGACGGATCCGTGAATTTGAATTTCTGGGGGAGCGGGATCGACCAAGGATGACTCTTGACCAATCATAGGATCAGCTGGTAGAGGACTCAAAGAAAGCCGATTATAACCAGGTGGAAGGCGTGGTGTAGAACTGACTGGGTTGTCCAAGACTCGCTTGGCTTCATCCATATAAGGACAAAGGTGAATGGCATGGTGCCCTTCACACAATTTACAGGGATTGGTGATCCTACCCTGCTTCTTAGAGTTCTTATCAACAGCAGCTGAAGACGTGCCCCCAACTTGACTCCCGGAGGCCAAAGGCAACGGTGGGCAGCCGTTGGACCATACTTCGAGCACCTTGGGAATGCCAGGGCAGTCTCGAAGAAGATGGTCTCCCGTGCACAACATGCACGGGAACTTGACTTTCCGAGGAGGGTTGGAAGGACTATCGAGAGGAGATTCCTTAGGGACAGTAGTTGTACATTTAATCTCTCGCTTATCGGACTTCTTCTTCTTTGTCTTCTTCTTCTTCTTCTTAGCCACCTGGTTACTCGAATCCAGACTTTCACCAGGCGAAGAGGAGGAGGAGGACTCAGAAACAGGCGAAGAGGGGGAGAGGTCCACCTTAGAATCAACATGATGTGGTTCGGGTGGAGGAACTGATTGACCAGTAACTGAGACATTCGGAACGACAGAGGTTGAGAACAACCAAACAGGCAACCCAACAGTTAACCCAGGAAGGGACAACGTTGCCATATAAGGAGCACCAACATTTCCAAAAGGAGGAAAATGACCAGGATTCCCTTTTGAAGGGATTCCTTGGTTGGTAAACTCTGAAAAAGTTGCCATCAAAACTCAAAACCACACACGGGCTGAAAAAAGAGTTAAGGGCACACGATCAAACGGTCAACAAACAATATCTAAGCAGGCGTGTAATCGTGGGTGATTAATTTTACCACATTGGAAAATAAACAAATTCTACCGTTTCATGTTTTAAGAGTCGAGAAACGATAAAAAGATGACTCTATCTCTTTCAGAGTTGATACAAGCGTGAAAGGACAAGCGCTTGACTGTCTTTTCAAGTTTAGGGAGTCAGAAAAGACCAAATGACTGCTCAGGAAAAACTAGGCACAAAGGGTGTACCAAATATCCGTGAACTGCAATATACACCTTGGTTTCAATAATGAAACAGAAATCGACCAAGGACTTTCCGTACGTGTAGGTAGTCTCCCCGAATGCTGTGTTCGGTGTATCACGGGTATAGGGCGGCAGACTCGGCTTCCTGTGGATAAAGGATTGAAAACCTAGAGGGGTCTCCCTTTATATACGCGACGGTACGGGGAGTGCAAGTCCGTACTAGCGCTGTCTAAAGCCAACAGGCGAACGACAGCTGCTAGGTTTAACGACGCCGGAACACGTCTCTAGCCTAGACCTTCTAAATATGTTGCGTTAAGTTCCAATGTTGCCTTAGGTTAATTGAATGAATTTTATAGTTGATCTTCAATTAAGTTTCAATTTCCAGGCCTTATCGTATGTAGTGTCTCCTAAATGCAAGCTATATGCCACGATGCAACATTTCGTTCGATGAAAACTAGTTAAATGAGAGTTGAGAGCTTTTATGCAAACGAAATGAACGGAATACAAACACGAATGTCTCTAATGCAACTAATGCAATTGCACACTTTTCATTCAAACACTAATCACTAGCAATATGGAAAAGATCACAATTTGCACTAATTTAACAAAAGCAAAAGAGATTATTTTTTTTTTTGATTTTCAATGTTTAATGGCTAATGTGCACTGAAAAAAAAAGGAACAATTTGAGAAATGATATCTAAGAGAGCGAAGCAAACAACATTCACTCAACGAAGCAAGCAACCAAATCTCTAAATCGACCCAAAGTCCCTCAAAGCAAAGAAAGACTTGAAAACTTCCGATGGACCATGTGATCTAGGTCCAAAGCAAGGCAAACGAATTCTGAATGAAGGAATGAACAATCACTCAAAAGACGCAGCAAAACAATCAAAGACTGGTAAGAGAGCGTGGAGAATCAATCAACAAGTTGACAGGGCAATCAAGACACCAAAACTCCAAAGGAGGGCTCGATTCACTAAGCCACTAGATGCCCTAGGGCTCAAATCGTGAAATCGGTAGATAGAGGCAAACAACCAAAGGATAGCGGTGAATTCCAGTCAAACAAGACTCCAACACACTCAGACAATCAGAAAATCAAGAAGAAAAGTATTGGTCAAGCTCAGAAAGCTAAAAAATGAAGAAACTCAAAAAAGTCACAGGGGTGGCGCGACTGTGGACTTGAAACTGGCGCCAGAGGCCGATTGGCGCGAGACAGACAAATGCAACAAGCGCCAAGTGGCGCGACTGTCGGGTTAAAACCCGCGCCAGTCGAGTTCTTAAATAAAAATTAAAAAACAAGCTACTCTGAAAGTAGACCAATACAAGCTAAGCAAACCAAGAGGCTAAAATAGTGAAAGAATCTAACCCAGAAGGTTCATCAAGCAAGGAGAAACAATCAAAGCGAACCAATCATAAACGGGACAAGGAGAACCAGATGATCCCCAGTGGAGTCGCCAATTTGTTGAGGAGGTAAATCCCCTCTGCGGACAGAGGCGATCCCTACTAGCCCAGCAGGGGTCTAGCAACAAACAAACAATGCTATGACGCAATCTCCTAGTTACGAATGAAAGACTTGGGATAAGAGCCTACCTGGATTCCAACGCTAGATCTGAAGAAGAGATGTCCCCGTCCTTCAGCCCTGGCAGATCACAATCCTTCCGCGATCTCCGCGGATGAACACCTGCACACAGAAGAAACGAACAGATACAAGTATAGGAACCAGCATACGTAACTAAATATCGGTCAGAAAAGATATTACTCGCATTAACATGATGGAAAAAGGAGTGGAACCATAATCATAGTCATCTATTAAGTAATAAACGAATAGAAGTTACAACCAAGTTCTGACGTCGCAGCTTCCTTCGAACGGGTCTCCGGTCGTCCACGTCTCGCAAAGCTCGCCAAGGAAAGGGAAAACCTCTCCAGAGTCTCGTAACAATGGTCTCCTCACTTGAATGGGCCTTAAGGGAAAGAAGGGATTCTTTACAACACAAAGGCACTTGGGAATAGGGAGATGCAAAGCTTCAGCACTTCAAGCCTAGCTTGCCATGGATCTGAGCAAGCTTTTATAGATGGGGAAGGAGGGAGTTGGGATCCCTAATATTATGGGATTGGCCCTATCAACAAGGAAGGTTCCATAGAAGGTGGCAAAACCACTTCCCTTCCATAGAACTCCCGCAGCCAAACCTCCCAACTCAAGATAGGCAATGGTTGTGAGTTTGTTTGAACTCAACTTCCGCCATCCATATTTAAAAAACAGTCCCTAAAATGGGTGGCGCGATTGCTGCCCTATGACAGAGCGCCAAGTGGCGCGACCTCTTTACAGGATTTCCCTGATTGGCGCGAGCACTGAACTGTCTACCCGCGCCAATGCAAAAAGAGCTGTTTTTCATGGATTTTGCAAGGAGATGTCTCAAGGGGAAATGAAGCTCATACTCAGAGGGATGCATTGATGATGTTTTCAAGGCATGACAGTGTTCACAGGTCACATAATGGGTCCTCCATTGTGCGGGACGGGGAATGGTAGGGACGGTGACAAATTACTGTGTAACACTATGTCTCTAGTTGTCTTTGTATGATGGACATTCTGTCAACCATTCTTTCCAATCTCCTGATCAAAGTATCCAATTTTACCTCAGAGGATTTTGATAGTTCTTCTTTGATTGTTACCTTTCCCTCAGCTTTTTTCTTTGAATTTTTAATTGACAAGTTTGCTTCCACACTGACTACATTTATTTGCATATATTCTAGTGTTACAAGACTTCTCTCTCAAAACTGGTATGCCATGTATGGATCAAAAGTATCCAGATAGTGCAAGAGAGCCAAAAGTGGAGGAGGTTTGATCTCATTTAGAATTGAGTTGTACACTCGGTTGAAACAAGTAGTGAAATCCTAAACTAACTCATTTGGATTCCTCTGTAGGTTTTCAAACTCAGACAGAATCTACAGTGGATTCCTTTTCACTTCCCATCGAGCTATGAATGCATCATTCATTTTCTCCAAATTTCCTATGGCTATAATTTTTATTCTCCTCCTCCATAGTAGACAATGATAGAAAACCCTACGGGAAAAAAATAGGGGAAGGGAAAAAAGGAATGGATTATGGGATAATGGGGTTAGGAAGTAGGGATGAATGTAGGAAAAATTTAGGAGGTGAGGAGGGATGTTAGGGACCATAGGGAAGTGGAGGGAGGTGAAAAGGATAAGGGAATAGGGCTAGGGAAATTTTACACAGTCCTATAATGTTAGTTGTCCAAAATGTAACGAGTAGGGATAGGGTTTGGGGATAGGTTTTTATAAATGAAAGTTGAGATGACCTTAGGGTATGGTAGGAGAGGGAGTATAGGGTTTGAAAATTAAAAAGAACATAGTCTTCAAGAAAATCATAGTGTAGGAAAAAATTGAAAAATTTTCCACCATAGGAATGAAGACACTGAGTGAAAGAGGGTGTGAAGTGGCTCCACTTACTTGTTTTACCCTTGTGAAAGCTTGTGTTGATCTTGGAGACCTTCTGCAACCCTTTATAATATTTCCAAGACAAAGCATAGCTCCTTTACAAAAAACGCAGCACCAGAAGGAAAAGTGCAGTGTGTGAAGGAAAAGTGTAGCATTTGAAGGAAAAGCCCATTGTGTGAAGGAAAAGCACAGTGATAGAAGGAAAAGCGCAATGACTTGAGGAAAAACTCAATTTTTGAAAATGTATGGCCCAAAACTTATGAGGAAATGATAAATGATGAATGTGAGCTCGATGCTAAGAATGAAAAAGAGTGCAAATGAAATGAGCTTGTGTCTTTTTGGGCTTTTTATAAGCATGGAATGACTCCCTTTGAGTCATGATGGACCCCACTTGTCTTTTTTAAGGATGAATTTCTTTCCTCTTTTTTACTTCATAACCTTTTGTAATCTAAATTTTTTTACTTTTCCTTGGAACATTGAACTGCAAATTTGGATCTTTAGAACACTTATTACATATAGAAACATTAATTACATTTAAAAATCAAAATTCATTGAAGAAATTTGTTTTATTACCGCTCTTCCAATTTGCTGGATTTTATGCATAAAATGGTAGTTTGGTGAACTTGAAACCCTAATAACCTAATGGAGACTCTGAAATAAATGAAATCATGATGGAGATGACTGAAATGATGATGAAAATATCTGAATAATGATATACTCAACTTATTTGATGATATGTACCAACATTTAAAATTTTGGAAGGAGTGGAAAATCATCCTAAACCTAATGCCCAGTGACTAAATTTTTTCTTGAAAACCTAGTGAAATGAGAAAAATTTGACTATGGGACCCTAGAAAAACATGATAAGAGTCCATTTGATCACTGGTGACAGGATGCAAAGACTGACACTAACAAAGTTTCTAGGTGAAAGATTCAACCTTTCTATATCTGACTGATGCCCACCATCAACAATCAAATCTGAACTGAATAGTATTTTCTGGGGAAAATGAAACCTTTTGTTCCCCAATGGAGTCACAAAAATTTGATCACTATGTAATTTTTCAAGGTTGTGAAGGAAACCCAGAGGTGACCGCAAAACCACTTTGGAAGCTGGGATATAGCCTTTCCAGCTTCAGAGAGGGATCTCTCTGTTAGATTTAACTTTATTTTTTTTATAATTTTAGGCTAGATGTGAAGTTCAAGGTTTGGTTTGTTTTTATATTGTTTGGTTGAAACTGAAAAGAAAGGCCATTGGGCAATGTAGTCAAAATATTTTTGGAGTGATCAAGTGCAGAAATATCAGATCATAAATAACAGGTCAAGGTAGGCAAGCCATTGGATCTTTGGAGCTTTGTGGTGGGAAAGAGAAGAAAATATTAGGATCAATTTAAATATAGAGCATTGTAACCTAAATTCTATATTTAAACTTTAGTGGAAAAAAATAATATTGTTTTAAGCCATAACATAGTGTGTTGAAACAAATTTTGAATTTAATTTTTTTTTTTTTTTACAAAGTCGTATATTGTGATCTCTATTCCAAAAATAAAAGGAGCAAGCTCCCATTACTGGGAGGGTTTAAAGAGGAGCAAGCTTGAGGAGATAAGAGCGGGAGTGCGGTCCTGGTTACCTAAAGCCTGGTTTCCAAAATTTCCTGAATTTCCTACTATGTTTTTTGCATACTACCTTACAAACTGAAAATGAAGAGAAACACATTTACATAACATAATGGAAAAGGATTAATATATGCCAAGTGAATATCCTTCTTTGTATTATCAGATCTACAAGTTATTGATTATAGAATTTTTTTTTGTGTTGTGGCTTTTTTATGATCTTGCTATGCCCTTTGTGTTGTACTATTTTTGTGCCCTTTTTGTTGTTCTCTTGCTATGTTGTGCTCTTGTTGTGCCCTTGTTGTGCTCTTGATGTGCTCTTGTTGTGCCATTCTATCCCTCAAGCTGCCTATTGAAGGCCAAATTCTCTGATATTACCTAAAACTTCAATTCTTGTATTGTATCTCTTACTTTTTCCATCATGTATTTGTTGGCTCTGCTTAATATCCATCTCTCATTTTTAGCACAGAGAGCGTCGTAGGCCAGAAAAAAAAGAACAGAAGAGAGATTCTTGGTGATGAACAGAGAGGAGGAGATTAGAGAGGGGCAGAGATTGCAGGAATCAAGGCATGAGGAGGAAGAAATGAATGAGGGGTAGGGTCGGTGAAGTGGAATAGAGGAAGCATAAATCTTGATGATCGTAGGAAAATGAGGACAAGGGACACGAAGGAAAAGGCCAAGCCTAAGGAATCTTAGGGCACGAAAGCGATCGGGGATTTCAGGTGAATTGAAGAGGGAGACGAATTGGTTTTTATATAAATATAAGGATCCCGTCGATTGGATATTCATGAAAAAAAGGAGAGCTAAGAGTAGAATCCAAGAATGATAGATTTGGATGTTGTTGGTACAAGAAAATATTTGATTTCCTAGCTTGGTAAGGGTATCGCTGATTTTGAAAGAGATTCCTTCCTGCATGCTTTATTTCTGATATATTTTCTTAATCATGGGATTGGTATTTTGACAAGATATCTACCAATACTGGCCTGTAACATTATTCTATCAACTACCTTATTTTCCTGACTGTCTACACTTATTATTATCCCTTAATATGTGATAATAGGTAATTTTCCCAACCTTCTTTGCATATTGATTTATCCTTTCTAGAATATGGCGCAGGGATCCATTTTTTAAATTTTTTTCCAATGACCATTTCTTGTATAATGATCGATGAGTCTCCAAATATTATTGGGTTCATTATCCTTATTTATTTTAATATTTTGACCCCCAAGAGAATCCCATAATCTTCTGCTCTATATTTAGACATAGTTCCTAATCCATAATCATATGATAGGTGTTTCTCTTATCGCTGGTGAGTATAATTCCTTTGACCCTTGCTTTTCCAGGATTATTTTTCGAAGCCCCATCGAAGAAGAGGTAGGGTCTATTGATTGAGCTAATCCATATCTGGAAGTCTTCGTCTGTGAGCCCTATTTTCCACTTTGGTTTTTCCTATCCATGCATGGGCATTGTTGTAAAATTTGGCCTACTACTTGCAAACCTTTCCCACTCTCTTTCTTCTACTTGATGTTGAACCCAATCAATTCATTTTTTTCCTTTAGTAAAATAGAATTCGGAGACTTGTCCCCATGTTTTTGATATTACCCTTTCAACTATTGGCCTTCTATTATTGAAAATCTTGTTTTATATGGCTAACCGGATCTTCCAGCATAAAAACGAGGGAATTTTGGTCTAGTACCTTTGCACAATGATTTTATTCTTGAGAGAGTAAGGATAATTATTTTTCCAGTTAGCCAAAAACCCATTGAGTGGGATGGTGTAATTTAGATTTTCTTCTATTGGAGAGGCCACACCCTTCAAACATTATTTGGTGAAGTTTCATTCTATGAACATGTGTTGAATGTTTTACTCCTCCTTTAGACATAATGGGCACTAAGAGGACCCATAAATTCCTCTTTTTTTGAAGTTCTTTGCAATGAGAATTTTTCTATTTAGAAGAGTCTAGATGAATATTTTAATTTTAGGTAAGCTTTCAACTTTCCAAGAAAGTTTCCAAAGGTTCCAATATTGATGCATTTGTTGTTCTTGAAGCACTGCATATCCCAATTTGACAGTATACTCCCATCCTATAGGAGTCAAAATGTGTGTGTCATGTTTCCTTTGCTCCAATGGGGCTGCGCCTTTTAGCAGGGAACTCAGAACATCCCATTTTTTTTTTAATTCCCGTGGTAGATTAGGATTTTTCCATTGTTTCTATATTCGATAAGAGTCCCACTGTGATATTTTTTCCAAGTTGGAGAGGCCCTTTAAAGTCATCCAGTTCCTTAGTCTTAAAATTTCTTAGTTGTTACATAATGGCTCACTTCCCATTATGATGTTCGTCCACAAATTAATGTTTTTGCAACTACCCAAGATTCTTGAAGTGTTGTTTTTTATTAGCGGTAGAACCTTTACAATGAGCTTCCAAATTTGAGTACAAGGTTTGAGAGGTGCATTCCTGTCTAAGATGGATATCCTTGGAGTTCTTAAGTATTTTGACTCTAAATCATGCTTCCACCAACTTCTTTCCCTAATGAATCTCCAAGAAATCTTGGATCCAAGTGCCATATTCATCAAATGAGGAATTCTGAGAGAGAGACGTCCATTCTTATATTGCATCGTTAATTGAATCCATTTGATTAAACTGAATTTCTTGGTTTCGTTTTTTCCTTATTGCCATAGAAATCCTCTAATTATAATTTCTATTTGCTTATGTATGCTTGTAGGGGTAGAGATCTTGGAAAACTGATAAAGGGGAAGGGAAGAGAGAATGGATTTTATAAGGATGACTCTGCCTACTTGATTCAAGCAAATAATTCCCCAAGGATGGATCTTCTTTTTCATATTCTCAATGTATTTGTTCCAGATCTCGGTATTTATTTTTTTCTTAGTAATTGGCAGCCCAAGATATTGGAAATGATTCCAATTGGCTTGGAAAGGAATTTCTAAGATTTGATACATTGTTTGTAGTTTCAGGTGAGGAGTGTTCCATCCAAATATGAAGCTTTTGTCATTGTTCACTAGCCCTCCAGAGACATCCATAAATTTGTCAAGGAATATTTTGAATCTACTTGAAACTACACAAGACACTCCTCCCATGAGAAGGGTTTCATCTGCAAATAGTGAGTGATTTATACTTTTAACCCCTTTTCTTATTGACAATCCATTCAAGGTGTGATTTCATCTACAATGCTCCAACTTTCTACTACGAGAGTCAGCCATCAATATATAAATAAAAGGGAATAGGTGTTGGAAATAATGTCATTGATGGCAAAGGATATGGCAAAGGAATTGTCATCTAAATGTAGCAGAGAAGAAGAGAAAGAATGCATCTACAGTTTGAGCTACAGAACTGCAGTATCAGTCAAGGAAACAAGGACAAAGAGGTTATAGCAGAATTGAAGATGGAATATGTATGCATCCTATTGGAAGATAAAGAAAATCTGTGTTTGGTTGAGTTTCAATGATACTCTGTTAAGTGGAGAATACCCGGAGCAATTGGGGTATTGATTGGTTCATTTCTCGTACGAAATTCCCTACAACTCTGTGATCTATGGATAGATTCATGCTTTTGTATGCGATATCGGGTTGTTAAGGTCACGGCACAGTGAAGTGAATCTGCATAATGGAGGGGTTTAATGGTGCTCTAGTTTTGTAAGTTGTTCAAGGAACCAATACGATCGACAGTAGACTATATATATATATATATTCGTTGAATATATGATATGAACCTCGGTGACTGGGTTTTGAACCTCTGAATGCTCGCAGTTATTCGCCTCTGCCTCTGCATAAGTATGAAAGGTCTACGAGTCTCGGCGTTGACTGTGTAATAGAACCTGGAGTATGAATAAACCAAATATATATAGAAACATTAAAGCGGAGCTTT
The DNA here is from genome assembly GCA_034641835.2 of Pinus albicaulis. Classification (NCBI taxonomy): domain Eukaryota; kingdom Viridiplantae; phylum Streptophyta; class Pinopsida; order Pinales; family Pinaceae; genus Pinus; species Pinus albicaulis. The sequence goes on along the minus strand of CM076583.1, from coordinate 302,624,126 downwards.
AAATCGTTTGAATAATAAGGCTAACGGAACCATGTGCTAAGGTGGAACCGTGACAGAGAGGAACAGTGACGACGATGTGGAGCGAAACCGTGGGTTTCTTCACACCACCTTTCAACGATACGTGGTATTTCCTGGATAGGGATCGATTCCATACATGTGTTGACACGCATCCCTACAAAACCGTGAAGCGCACGATAACGATCGTCCATCGCACGTTAAAAATCCACCCAAGATGGCCAGCGAAATTGCTTTTGCGTCGTCGATCTAAAAGGGGGAAATCGGACGATGATCGTGCGTCGGACTTGCCCGGATTTTAATCAAGATGTGCGAAGAATAACACAAGTACGACGCGCCATCGCGCGTTATTGCTCGTGCAAGTTTCCCAAGCGATATCCGTCGATCTTGGAGGCTCGCGATCCAATGGTGATCGGGAAATGGACTTATGCAAAGTTTATTTTGATACGGAGGGGCGCATATGTGGGCCAGGGGTCAAAGTTTTATTAATATTAAACTATTCGAAAGCATTGGATTTTTATATAAAGCCCGGATTAAAATTTCATTGAATTTTTAATTAAAATAATATTACGGGGGCAGTGTAAAGAAATAAAAACCCCGAGCGCCAAACTATTGGAAATATTGTAAAAAGAATACCATTAGCGGTTGAAATGGTTTTTGCCTCATGGTTTTAATAAGGCGAGAACTATATAAAAGGAAAAAGATCATTATTCAATCGGTATGGGTGGTTTGACGAAGAAGGAATTCCTCTAAGGAATATCTGTATGGACAGACGACGTGCTTAATTGATGATTCTGAGTCCATGATGCGCCCATCGAGATATTGATCTAAAAGTGACGAGTCTTGAGAATATTCAATAGAAGAAATGATGAAGAGCTAGCGCATGTCTGCTGAAGAACACATATGAATCCGGGTAAGTTTTTGTAGATCTGGCCTGCTCTGCAAACATATTATTATTACAGATCTATACAAGAAAAGCACGTATATATGTATATGCGAGTCATCTACATTGAAAGTGCATATGACAATTGGGGTTTCTGAATATTAATATACACAGAAGGATACACGAGATGTTGAATGCATATATTCTCTGAAGTTTGGATTACTTCTGATATTTAGGTTACAGTGGTCTACTGTTCTGTTATGAAGAATTGGGAAAAATATGTTTGTTGATAATTGAATAAAGGGTTGCGTTGAAACTGATTGATCCAGTGTGAAAATTGATGAAACGTGGTCTGCAGTGAGTCTGAGGGTTGAAGCCTTCAGTTTGGAAGTAGAAGCTTCCTGCCAGTAGAAACTGGTGTTATGTTCAGGGGGTTGAATCTCCCTTCCAGGAAAGGCTGGTAAACGAGAGAAGGTTGTAGCCTTCTGCAGGTGGGTGCCTGCATGCTGATATGAGTCTGCATCGGCATAAAATTGTAAAACGTTTTCTGTATAATAAATATTGAAGACTGAGATTACAGCAGCGGTGGTTTTCTCCCAAATTGGGTTTCCACCTTAAATCCTTGTGTTCATGTGTCTTACTCATATGTGATGGTTTATTCTGCTTACTAGACATCTGATGAATGATAAAATAACCTAAGAGAAGAATTAAATACATAATAAGATCACTGAATGCACTCTTGTTTTATTAAGAATATACAACAGCTGGTTTCTATAAAGTAGCCTAAGGGTTTCAGTGGAAGAAAAGAAAAAGGTTTTTATTTGCTATAAATACTAATTCACCCCCCTCTCAGTATTTTTCCCAACAATTGGTTTCAAAGCAGCTCCTTCTGAAAAAGCTTAGTCGCTAGAAGGAAGATCAAGCAAGATGAGAAATCAAGATGGAATAACATCTATCAGGCCTCCACTCTTTAATGGAAACAATTTAATCTTCTGGAAAACAAGGATGAGATCCTATCTTCAGTCTCTGGGAGCAGAGGTATGGGCAATCGTTGAACAAGGATATCAATATCCAGCTGCAGTACCAACAGATCCAACGGAAAGAAAGAATTATGAAACAAATGCAAAGGCAGTCAATGCTCTATTGGGAAGTCTAACTGAATCAGAATTCATCAAAGTAATGCAGCTGAATACAGCCAAAACAATATGGGACAAAATCATTCTAAGTTATGAAGGTGATGCAAAGGTAAAAAGTGCTAAAATCCAAACTCTCAGAATTCAATATGAGAATCTAAAAATGGATAATGAGGAGAGCATTGCCAATTTATTTTTACGTCTTGATGATATTGTAAATCGTATGAGAAATCTGGGAGAAACAATAACCGAATCTACCTTGGTTGAGAAAGTATTAAGATCACTCACAACAAAATTCGAATCTAAGGTCTCTGCTCTTGAAGAAAAACAGGATCTTCAAAATCTTACTATGGTGCAACTTCATGGCATACTAACTGCATATGAAATGAGAAGGGGAGGACCATCAGAAGTCAAAGAAGCAGTCTTTATAACCTCTACAAAAGGGAAGGAAGTACAAAAACCAGAAGGACAGGATATATCTCAGAAGAAGATGAGATAAACTTTGTAAAGAAACTTCAACTTGGCACAGGACGGTTCAGAGGTAAGCTTCCTTTCAAATGTTTTGATTGTGGAAGAGTTGGTCATTATGCTGCTAAGCGTCCTTATAAAGAAACACTTAGAAAGGGAAAGGAAGTAGCAAAAAGGAATAAGAATCATTTCAGCACTAGAAAGAGTTACTATACTCATGAAGATAGTGATGGGTTATCTGATAGTGAGGAAGAAGGTGAACAAGATCTTAGACTTCTCATGGCATTCGAAAAGGAATCTAGAGAAGAAAAGGATACCTTTGTGGATGCTCTAGAAGGAAGTGATTTTATTAATGAAAACAATAAACTCAAAATTTGCTTAGAAGAGAGCAAAATAATCATAGAAACTCTGAAAAATCAGCTTGAAGATAAAGAGAAACACAATGAGAAATTAGAGTGTGAAGTAGTAGATCTAAGAAAAGAACTTGAGAAATTAAAGACATTGAATCTCAGATTTGTAAAGGGTCTGAAACCTTAGATGAGATTATCAAGGTACAACATTCTCCTCTTATAAAGACAGGTCTTGGATATATCGAAGAATCTTCTCAGGCTTCAGCACCAAATTATCTAAAAGCAGTTACAGCTGGTTTACAACATGCTGCCACTCAGCAAGGGGATAAAGAATCTTTACAGGTAAAGCATGATCATTTCAATTCAAGGAACACTAACAGGAATGTCTTTCAAAGAAACACCAATCAACAGATAAATTCATATAGAAGATCTTATGATCATAGAAATTTCTTCTTCAATGGACAATGTTTCTCATGTCACAATTTTGGTCATAAAGCTGTTCAATGTGTAGCATATAAAACTATTATGACAAGAGAAGCAAGAAAGAAAAGGATTGATATTGAAGCAAAGAAGAATACTTATAACAACTTTTCTCCTCTTCAAAATGAATCTGAATGCACTTATTGCAATAACTTTGGCCATGAAGAATCTGAATGCAGGAGCAAAGTTCAGCCAAAAGAACATGTTCCTTCAAGCCCCAAAGTATGGAAAAAGAAGGAATTACAGGTTGAAAATTGTGGCATAGAGTTATTTGCAGAAGATGAAGAAAACTAATGGTACATTGACAGTGGATGCTCAAGACACATGACAGGTGATAAAGACAAACTTCTTGCATATAGTGCTCTAGAAAAGGAGAAGAATGTTACATTTGGAAATGATACTCCTGCGGTCATTAAAGGAAAAGGGTCTGTTTTCCTAAAATATAAGGTGAAAGCTAATGAAGTCATGTATGTGGATGGATTAAAGCATAACTTGTTAAGTGTAAGTCAAATGTGTGATCAAGGAACTGAAGTTGTCTTTAGTTCAAAAGAATGTGTGGTACGTGATCTTGATACAGGTAAAGCAATTATAAAAGGAAAAAGAACTCCAAACAACCTGTATATAAAGAAAAAAGTTATTTGAGTAAATATTCGGAAAATTGGCTATGGCATAGAAGGTTGGGGCATCTGAGCTTCTCTCAAATCAACAAATCAAGCAGACTTAAAGTTGTTCGTGATCTTCCCAATATTTCTCTACCTAAAAATATCATATGTAAATCTTGCCAATTCGGTAAGAAAACCAGAGCACAATTTAATGCCCAGGAAGGATCATCAAGTAAGCCTCTTGAACTCATCCATACTGACATATGTGGACCTATGAGGAAAAATTCACCACGTGGTGAAGAATACTATATCTTATTTATTGATGATTTCTCTAGAATGTGTTGGATTGGTCTGCTTAAACACAAAGATGAAGCATTTGAGAAGTTTCAGATCTTCAAAGCACTAGTTGAGAATGAATTAGATCTACAAATCAAGTGTCTCAGATCTGATCGAGGAGGAGAATATACATCAGATGAATTTCTTGAATTTTGTGAACAACATGGAATAAAAAGACAGTTTTCTGTAGCTGGCACTCCACAACAAAATGGTGTTGCAGAAAGAATGAATAGAACAGTTCAACAAATGGCTAGAGCCATGCTGGATGATTCCGGAACACCTGACACATTTTGGGGAGAAGCAGCACATACAGCAGTAAACATTCTCAACAAGGCACATGTTCGTGTAAATAGTGATAAAACTCCATATGAACTTTGGTATGGTAATCCTCCCACTATAAAGCATTTTAGAATTTTTGGAAGCAAATGCTTCATCAAGAATAATGATGAAAATCTTGGTAAGTTTGAACCCAGAGTAGATGAAGGGATATTTCTTGGATAATCCTCTAGGAGTAGGGCCTATAAATGTTACAATAAACGACTTCGGAAGATTGTTGAATGTATTGATGTTGTTATTGATGAATCTTCTGCAGCTCCAAAAGAAGAAAAGCAAACTACAGATGAAGATGATGATGACACATATCCTTCTACATCAAATAGTAATGATACAAATAGTGAACCCAGTGAAGAACCCGAATATGGTTTGTATAAAAAGGCTCCCTCCAGATATGTTCAAAAGAATCATCCAGAATCTCAAATTTTGGGAGAAAAGGGATCAGGTGTACAAACAAGAAGAACTCTTATAGGATCTTCTAGCAATCTGGCATTTCTGTCGACTATTGAACCTCACAGTGTTAGTCAAGCTAGCAAATATGACTGTTGGATTCAAGCCATGAATGAAGAGCTTGATCAAATTGAAAAGAATCACACTTGGGAATTAGTACCAAGACCTCATGACAAAAATGTCATTGGAACTAAATGGATATTCAAAAACAAGTTGAATGAGAATGGGGATGTTATAAGAAATAAAGCTAGACTTATTTGCAAGGGGTATGCTCAACAAGAAGGTATAGACTTTGAAGAAAATTTTGCTCCTGTAGCTATACTTGAAGCCATAAGAATGTTTCTTGCTTTTTCAAGCTTCCAACAAATCAAAGTTTATCAAATGGATGTTAAATCTGCTTTTCTCAATGGTGATCTAGAAGAAGAAGCTTATATAGAACAACCAGAAGGATTCATTTTGGGAAATGATGAAAAACTTGTTTGTAGACTTAAAAAGGCTCTATATGGTCTCAAACAAGCTCCAAGGGCATGGTACTATCGTCTTGACAAATATCTTCATCAACAAGGATTTTCAAAGGGGTCTGCTGATAACAACTTATACACAAAAACTGAAAATCAAAAACTGTTGATTGTGGTTGTATATGTCGATGATATCATTTTTGGAAGTAATAAAGAGTCTATGAGTCAAAAAATTTCTTCTGATATGCAACAAGAATTTGAAATGTCTTTACTTGGGGAACTAAAATTCTTTCTTGGCTTGCAAGTGCAACAAGCAACAGATGGTATATTCTTATCACAAGCAAAGTACCTCAAGAAAATTCTGAAGAAGTATGGCATGGAAGATTGCAAACCTGTAAGTACACCAATGATAACCGGATGTAATCTCAGTTCTAATGATGATTCCCCCTCCGTAAATCAACCAGAATACAGATCTATGATAGGAAGTCTACTTTATCTCACTGGGACAAGACCAGACATCATGCATGCAGTCGGGATTGTTGGACGATTCCAAGCTAATCCAAAAGAGTCTCATCTTCAGGTTGTGAAAAGAATATTCAAATATCTAAAAGGAACTCAAGATTTTGGACTATGGTACCCAAAGAATGTTGAACTTACTCTTCATGCATACACTGATGCAGATTGGGCTGGAAGTATTGATGACTAGAAAAGCACTAGTGGTGGTGCATTCTTTATGGGGTCCCGGTTAGTATCTTGGTTCAGCAAGAAGCAAAGCTCCATTGCCTTATCTACAGCAGAAGATGAATATGTGGCTGCAACATCATGTTGCACTCAACTTCTTTAGATGATGCAAACCCTACAAGATTTTCAAATCAAATGTTCACCCCCTATCTCCATTATGTGTGATAATACAAGTGCCATCAGTATCTCAAAGAATCCTGTTATGCATTCCAAGACCAAGCACATTCCCATCAAATATCACTTATTACGAGAACAAGTGCATGAGCAAAAGGTGAAATTAGAATATGTTTCCTCCAAAGAACAAGTTGCTGATATATTTACCAAACCTCTACCCAGGGAAGCATTCGAATATCTCAGACAGAAATTGGGAGTAGTCTCTGCCATGCAGAGGATCAGGTCTACTTAATTACAGAATACTAAATTGGTTGTGAGGTGCCGTTGGGCATCTCTGAATGCACAGGCTAAGGGGGAGCATTGGTCATATGAAAAGGATGCACTGTTGGCCTTCATAATTCATCTTGCTATATTATGAAGATGCAGCATGATCTCAGGGGGAGCATGGTAATTTCAACCCTTTGCCATTGATGTCAAAGGGGGAGGAAAAGCAACAAAGGGCCTCTATAAGACAATTAGCGGAAGAATATTTCCATCAATGCCAAAGGGGGAGATTGTTGGAAATATTGTCATTGATGGCAAAGGATATGGCAAAGGAATTGTCATCTAAATGTCGCAGAGAAGAACAGAAAGAATGCATCTATAGTTTGAGCTACAGAGCTGTAGTATCAGTCAAGGAAACAGGGACAAAGAGGTTATAGTAGAATTGAAGATGGAATATGTATGCATCCTATTGGAAGATAAAGAAAATCTGTGTTTGGTTGAGTTTCAATGATACTCTGTTAAGTGGAGAATACCCGGAGCAATTGGGGTATTGATTGGTTCATTTCTCGTACGAAATTCCCTACAACTCTGTGATCTATGGATAGATTCATGCTTTTGTATACGATATCGGGTTGCTAAGGTCACGACACAGTGAAGTGAATCTGCATAATGGAGGGGTTTAATGGTGCTCTGGTTCTGTAAGTTGTTCGAGGAACCAATACGATTGAAAATAGAGTTATATATATATATTCGTTGAATATATGATATGAACCTCGGTGACTGGGTTTTGAACCTCTGAATGCTCGCAGTTATTCGCCTCTACCTCTGCATAAGTATGAAAGGTCTACGAGTCTCGGCGTTGACTGTGCAATAGAACCTGGAGTATGAATAAACCAAATATATATAGAAACATTGAAGCGGAGCTTTAAATCGTTTGAATAATAAGGCTGACGGAACCATGTGCTAAGGTGGAACCGTGACCAAGAGGAATAGTGACGACGGTGTGGAGCAAAACTGTGGGTTTCTTCGCACCACCTTTCAACGATACGCGGTATTTCCTGGATAGGGAGCGATTCCATACAGGTGTTGACACGCGTCCCTGCAAAACCGCCAAGCGCACGATAACGATCATCCATCGCACGTTAACAATCGACCCAGGACGGCCAGCGAAATTGCTTTTGCGCCATTGATCTGAAAGGGGGCAATCAGACGGTGATCATGCGTCAGACTTGCCTGGAGTTTAATCAAGATGCGCGAAGAATAACACAAGTACGACGCGCCATCGCACGTTATTGCTCGTGCAAGTTGCCCAAGCGATATTCGTCGATCCTGGAGGCTCGCGATACAACAGTGATCAGGAAATGGACTTATGCGAAGTTTATTTTGGTATGGAGGGGCGCATATGTCGGCCAGGGGTCAAATTTTTATTAATATTAAACTATTCGAAAGAATTGGATTTTTATATAAAGCCCGGATTAAAAGTTCATTGAATTTTTAATTAAAAATAATATTATGGGGGTAGTGTAAAGAAATAAAAACCCCGAGGGCCAAACTATTGGAAATATTGTAAAAAGAATACCATTAGCGGTTGAAATGGTTTTTGCCTCATGGTTTTATTAAGGCAAGAACTATATAAAAGGAAAAAGATCATTATTCAATCGGTATGGGTGGTTTGACGAAGAAAGAATTCCATAAGGAATATCTGTATGGACAGACAATGTGCTTAATTGATGATTCTAAGTCCATGATGCACCCATCGAGATATTGATATAAAAGTGATGAGTCTTGAGATTATTCAATAGAAGAAATGATGAAGAGCTAGCGCATGTCTGCTGAATAACACATATGAATCCGGGTAAGTTTTTGTAGACCTGGCCTGCTCTGCAAACATATTATTATTACAGATATATACAAGAAAAGAACGTATATATATGCGAGTCATCTAAATTGAAAGTGCATATGACAGTTGGGGTTTCTGAACAGTAATATACACAGAAGGATACACGGGATGTTGAATGCATATATTCTCTGAAGTCTGGATTACTTCTAATATTTAGGTTACAGTGATCTACTGTTCTGTTATAAAGAATTGGGAAAAATATGTTTGTTGATAATTGAATAAAGGGTTGCGTTGAAACTGATTGATCCAGTGTGAAAATTGATGAAACATGGTCTGTAGTGAGTCTGAGGGTTGAAGCCTTCAATTTGGAAGTAGAAGCTTCCTGCCAGTAGAAACTGGTGTTATGTTCAGCGGGTTGAAGCTCCCTTCCAGGAAAGGCTGGTAAATGAGAGAAGGTTGTAGCCTTCTGCAGGTGGGTGCCTTCATGTTGATATGAGTCTGCATCAACATAAAATTGTAAAAAGTTTTCTGTATAATAAATATTGAAGACTGAGATTACAGTAGCGGTGGTTTTCTCCCAAATTGGGTTTCCACCTTAAATCCTTGTGTTCATGTGTCTTACTCATATGTGATGGTTTATTCTTCTTACTAGACATCTGATGAATGATAAAATAACCTAAGAGAAGAATTAAATACATAATAAGATCACTGAATGCACTCTTGTTTTCTTAAGAATATACAATAGCTAGTTTCTATAAAGTAGCCTAAGGGTTTCAGTGGAAGAAAAGAAAAAGGTTTTGGTTTTCTCTAAATACTGATTCACCCCCCCTCTCAGTATGTTTCCCAACAATAGGGGATAACCCTACCTTAGACCTAGATCTCTAGAAAAAATTACATGGTCTTCCATTTACTAAAGGAGCGATCAAAGGCCCATTGGTGCATGCTTTTATGATGTCAATCAACTTAGCTGAAAAAGCCAATTTTTTGTAAAACTGCTCAAAGGAAAGACAAATTAACTCTATCAAAAGAGTTTTCCATGTCCATTTTCAAAATGAATCCCTACTCTTTGCATGCAATGATGGAATGTAAAGCCTCTTGTACTAGAATGATGGCGTCTACTATTTGTCTACAAGGGACGAATCCACCTTGGTTTTCTGTGATTAGAGAATGGAGTAGTGGCTTAATGAAATTTTCCATTGTTTAGTCAATTTAATGTCTTAAATTTCTTGCATTAATTATCAACTGAGGTTTGTAAACTGATGAAGTGTGGTGCACTGTATGTGCTTAGTTAACTTTTCTCTTACTTCATTTTTTTGTATTTTATGTTGTTCTAGGGGGTTTTTGTTCTTTGATGTCTAAGAATGTTTAATCTAAAACTATGAAAAGATTTAAATGAATCTAATGAATTTTAAGAAGGAAGAAAATGAAGTGTTCATAGTTTAATCTAATTTTCATAAAAACAAACCAAAAACTGTTGGTTAGTTAGGACCTAATTTAGAAAATAGAGCATCTATCTTATCTTATCATTAGTCCTATTCCATGGATCTAATTCTAAAAAATAAGATTGAAATTGCAGTGCTTGTCTTTATGTAAAAGCATAAAATGAAAACAAATAATGTACTTCTAGTTACTCCAGCATTCAATTTATGAAGTATGACCTTATTGAGATGATGTGTAAGCAACTGTCTGTACTTTAACTTCTAATTTCCTAGAACAGTAAGAAAAGGATGCAAAGGAAAACATATAATGTATATTTAGCTACTCCAACATTCAATTATGAAGTGTTATCTTCTTGAGATGGTGTTAAGTAACCAATTATACCTAATGATATAGAAGACCTATGTAAAGTATGCAGAAGGTAACTGAGTAATTGCATTCATAAAACATTCAATCATTCCGTCTTAAAATATGATTAAATCAATCTCCTTGGAATGGCCTTTAGGAATATTAGAGATGCAACTAAGTGAGGATCTGAAAGAAATATGTGAAAGCATGTAAAAATCACTGTAAACAACTAATGTATTTTTGACTTTCTCCAACATTCAATGTGAAGTATTACCCTCTTGAGATGCTATGTGAGAAGTCAATTATGCCTTAGTTTCTAAATTCCTAGAAAGAAAATAAAAATGTGCAGAGTAAATTCAATAAATGTATGAATTAGACATTCAACCATTTAGTTTAGGATCATCATCTTGAAATGGATTTTGAAAACATTTATTGACATAGTTAATTGACAATTATGTTATAAGAAAATGAATGACAAAACAGTAAGGAAACTAGGCAACTGTGTATTCTTATTACTTCAATCTTAATTCGATTTGAAAACAGAATTATCTATATTCACGAAATATCTTAGAAGAACAAGGCTACACAATTGTGATTTAATGTTATGCTATTGATAAAAAACTCGAATGAAAGAAAACATATTTACTAAAAACAGAGTAATGGAAATTGAACTAAAAACAACAAATGAAAAACCTCCTCCAATGTAGGGGCCCTCTGCAACTGATTTGGCTGAACTGATAGCTTGTTAAGGATGCACTTAAACAATTATTGGTAACATGAAATTTGTATTATGATCAAATGAAGTCTGAATACAGAGTATCAGCAAAAAGCTTAAACTTAACACTTAATTTCTGAACTGTCTTCTCAGTTCTATACAACCGATATTTAAAGGAAAATAACATAATTGTTTATGAGATAAACTTACTATAGGTGGCTAATTCGAATTAGAATTGCAATAGGACTATTAGACTTTTGATTTTCTATGACAGAGAAAATCAAGAGTCCTGCTGCTTTCAGATAACGTACTTTGACCACACCTTTGACCATGGTCTTAGGCCTGCTTTTCTGTCGATTTGGACCGAGTGAATAGGATAGAATCCATGTCAAGATGATTCTAGAAATTCCCATGTGGCCCAATTCTTCATTTGACACCTGGAACCAGCCAGACCATGAGAGTAGCTACGGAATCCACGGTTAGCTACAGAATAGGCTGTGTTCTGTAGCTAAATTGCAAAAATATATTCAAATAGCAAGAACATGAAAATATAATATGGCAATCATTTTAATGCATTCCTTAAGACAAAAACTAGCATTTATAATTGATTTGGGCCTGTGGTATTATGAGAAAGTGAGGGAAAGAGGTGAGAAAAGATGTCAAAGAGAGGGTAATTCTGAGGTTGAACATACCCCCACTGCAAAATCATTGCATGTCCTCATGCAACTTGTCAAAAATGTGAGTTCTATTTTCTTACTGCATTTTCTCAGACACTTCTTCTAGCACATCTAATTTCCTTCTTTTGTTCTTCTTTGAAGTGATTTTCATCCTGGGCCTTCTCATAAGAAGCTTATACTTGAGGTTAATGACTGCTCTATGTAGTAACTTATTCTTTCTTTTCAATTTCCTTTTTTTCTTATACCACATTCCTAAATGTAGAATGGTGTTGTCATGAATTACCTTTTCCAACTTGTTCTACTACTTCAAAGTCTCATTCTCCTGTTTGATATGTCTGTTCAATATCTATAGTTCATAAATATCTTGTTTGAGAGCATCAACTAGAGATTCTTGTGGATTAACAGAAGGTTTTGGGTTAATTTATAAGCTATGTCCCTTTTGATAATGTTTTCTTCATAGAAGATCTGAGTCTAAAGCTCCTTCTCGGTTTTGGAGGACTTACATTCTCCTCATTTGTATCCTTACTCCTCTTTCTTATCTTATCTCTTGTCCTGATTTGATTTCTGATTTCTATCAGTTCTTCAGAGATTAGCTTTTCATCATTCTTATGTAATGAAGATTCAGGTCTGTTTTCAACATTTATATCAGTCTTATTTCTTCTGCTTCTTCTGACATTCCCTCCTTTATGTGACTCTGGTGCTTCTTTAAAATGATTTCTAATAAGGAAATCCTCCTAGGTATCTCCTATGCTTTTCAAATGAAACTCGATCAGTATCTTTACCAACCCATGATGATGCATGGTGGTATTTATGAACTGTATTCTCTTTTTCATATTTGAGGCCATCCTTTTTGAACTATTTAGCAGAAATAAAGGAAGATTGATTTCACCATTTTCTAAGAAATTCATCAGTAAACAGATATGGTAGACATACATGCAACCAAACATTCCTTCACAAGTGATAATTCTTTGTAAAACCAAGAGAATATTCCTCCATTTAATTTTAAGAGCTGATCTGGGGATACAGTTTCTAAAAATAGAGACATACATACCTCGATTTTTTAGCATTACTTTCCATAATTCACTATGGAACTCCTTATTTTTGAACCACCTTTCACCATGCCTTTGAATTTTTGTAGCCTCGGCCATGAATGACTCAGTCACTGCAAACTTGATATCTCCAATTTCTACTTCGGTACCATCAAAAGACCAAGCAAATTATTTTGTAATATCCTTGTGAAAACCATTGAATATTTCTATGAACTTAAGCCATCCAGCTTTCTGCAACAATTATTTGATCTTCGGGTATCCTTCCATGTACTTTTCTCCTACTGATTCTGATCTAACAATTAGCCCCATGCCTTCTACTATGCCGAGTTCTCAACCTTAAGAATTACCCTTATGTTTTATGAAATGAATTGGCTACAGATATGATGAAAGGTATTGAGGGTTTGTAGGGATAAGTAGGTGGTAGCGGTTTTGAAGAAACGTATATGGGTATGTCACTTCACAGGTCATAACCGTTAATCATCAACGAGGGAGTAAATTAAGGATTGTTAGGTGAAATAATGCGGAGGATATGGCTAATATGTGGTATGATGGAGATTTCAATCAAATCAAATGATGATTTTTCAAGGAAACATATGACATCCATATTATACATAGTTTATGTTTAACCTTGCTATTTAAAATAATTTTTTTCACTTTACCTTTTAGAACTCAACCTTTTGGTTTTTTGTTTTCTTTGGTATTGATCCTTTAGCATGTTGGTCTTTAAAACATAATCCTTCAATTCCTTGCAATCATCATTTGTTTGTAGGATGTTCAATTGTGTCAAGACTACTAAATAAGATGTGGCTGCAAAATCCAATTAGCTGCAGAATGGAATCAGCTGCAGAACGTGATCAGCTATAGAATGGAATCAACTGCAAAGCATGATAAGCTGCAGAATGCAGTGAGTTGCGGAATGTAATTAGCTACAGAATGTGCTCAGCTGCAAAATATGCTCAGCTGGAGAATGCAATCTATAAAAAGAAATGAAGAATGGCTGTGGAACATGAATATGAAATGAAAAGGAAATGGAATATGATTTGTGAAATGGAATGAAAGTGGAGTGATATGGAATGAAACTGTAAAATGAAAGTGGAGTGTGATGGAATGAAACTGTAAAATGAAAGTGGAGTGTGATTGAATGAAACTATAAGATGAAATGAATTTGCAGATTATGAACTGAAAATATGGAATATGAATGTAGTTTTGTGTCACTACTTATTACATAAAAGAAATGGAAAATATAGGATGTCAGAAATCTCTGATTTTCACCTTGTAATTTCTGTATAAGTATGCCAATAATTGATTTGTTTTCATACGTATACACTTTATTAAATAAAGCAGAGTATTGGAGGGACATATCTTTGGTGAAGGGATCAGCCTTTCACTTAAAATATCTATTGGAGGAGGCATATTTAGCTTTAGAATCAGATTCAGCAATCCCCATCCAATTCTATTTTTGAGTTGCTGCAGCTACCCAGCAACTCCAACATTTCTGTGGAATTTCCATTTTGTATGTTTGGCAGCCAATCCTTCCAAGGATTGTGAATTATTGTTCCCAGGGGTTGAGATCTTGCTCCCCCTATTGTATTTGAGCCACATATTGACATATTTGCGTATTGACACTATTATGCAGTAGTTTCCCTTCATGGACTACGCAGTCATAGCTTGAGTTCATATGTATAGCAGTGTTCTCATCATCTTTTATGTACTTGTTCTTTGAGGTTGAGAATTTCTCATCTTGAGTATCACATTCCTCAAGATATTGTATTCTATTGTTGCTGCTATTATTTAATAAGAAGGCTATGGATTTCTCTCACATTTATATGAGTTGAGTGTTGTTGCTGCACCATTATTGTGTTTTCTGATTGCCAGAGCTCCAACTTTATAATATCCTAAGATTATCTCATTGTTGTAGCAATTTCCTGAAAAAGGAATATTACAGTGGTATCAGAGAAAGATCTTTGGCTCAGCCTGTGGCTTCAAGCCAAAGTGCTGTAGAGAAAGGAGCAAGGTCATAATGATGAATAATATGGGTTTATTCTGATAATCTTTCAGATCTAAGAAGAACCTCTCCAAGGTGGTTGAACAAGAAGAAGAAAGGAGAAGCAGTGAAACTCCTAGAAAGTTTCAAGAGCAGAAAGATCTTTTGATCAGATCTACAAGATCTATACATGAGGAACATTCTGAATCCTCATCTCATGGATATGTGCACTCAATCATATCACCAAATCTTCAACGTTCTATTTGTGATTTCTTCATGAAGAGGAAGAAAGGAGGTGTGCCTAAGAGGAAGACTCTTAGAGAGTATTTGGAGGAGTATGAAGCTCAATCCAAGGAGTTCAAAGATGACTTGAACTTCCAAGGATTCTACAAGATCAAGGAGGGAAAAGTCACAAAGGAGGAGCAACATGCCAAGGGTAGATTCTATGTATCTATCTTTGATGGATCACCTAAATGTCCAGTCAGGGTTTGGGTGAAGGAGATGGATAACTTTGTGCAACAATGTCAAGTTTCATAGATTGAAGCCATCAAAGCAGCAGCATTGCATTTTGAAGGTAAAGCATATGATTGGTGGTTGTTTGAGTCTTTTTCCTTGAAGAATGTTAATACACCTACTTATGCAAGGTTTATTGCAAGATTGATAGAAAGGTTTGATGAAGCTCCATGTGTATCATCTTCTGTTGACATTGTCAAACCACATTAGATGAATCCTTTGCATGAGTTGGAAGGGTATATGAATCCAACTCCATTTTTGAAGACCATGGAAGAAGGTGTAAGTTTTTTTGACGCCTTGCCAAGGGCAATATCTCCATTGAGTGAAGGATCCTCTTCTCAAGAGGAAAGCATGAAGGTTTCTCCTTCAATAGATGACCAAGATCTAATGTCTCTCATTGATGATGGGAAAATTTCAATTATTGAAGGGAAGGAGAAGGCAGAAGATGATAATGCAGTCAAAACAAAGGCACCTCAAATACCTCATGAATATGAAGTTGGAGCACTTGCTCTAAGAGAAGAAACTCTTGCACTCTTGCAAGGAGTTCCACAAGATCTCACACATAGAGCTCTTGGTACAACACATGAGTAGCATGTACCATCATTGTCACATGATGAGATCTTGATGATATAAGAAGGAAGAGAGGAGGAAGGGCATCAAAAGAAGAAGAGCATGGATCCTTCTCTGTTTGAAAGCTTTGAAACACAAAGGAGGCAAGAGGACTTATGCATTAAAGGTAGGGGCAAATCTGTCTGCCTACATCCTCATTCTACTCTATGCCTTGACACCTCTTTGCAAGGAGGTACTTTACCAGGAGCACCTCTTGATAGGAGGAAATCTAAAGTGTTCTCTCAACTATGGGCAGCATATACATACTTGGCTAAGGAGGGAGCCTTGGGAGAAGCTAGCACAGCACAGAGAATCTCTCAATAATTTAGGAGAGAGATGAGAAGTTTCCTGAAAGGGAAATTGCTAACTCCCACTCAGAAATCTGCGCTGAGAAATGAGAAATCAGAGATCTATGATGGCATGAGCATGAGGGCACATGGCAACTCCATATATTTGGGGCATCCCATGATCTCTTCATTCACAAAGGATATTTCTGAAGATGGCAAGGGGATCTTAACCCTCTTTTATACATGGGCCAAAAGGAGGAGGTTTTGGAAAACAAGGACTTTCCGAGGGGAAGTTGATTTCCATGTGCTCCAATCTTGTCTTGTGCAAGATCAGCTGCAAATGGGGCAAAAAAGGGAGGATTATGATGCTCCAACATGTTATTTTGATATCAAGGATGTCAAATATGGAAGCCATGAGAAGACAGGGGTTGCATTTCAGACCTCTACAGTGCTATCATTCTTGGAGAGCTTGGATCCTTCTTGGGATTCCCAACTCATGATGGAATACTCCAAGGAACTTTTCACATGGGGGGTTCTTGAAGGGGAAGTAAAGGATGAAAGGTTCAAGGTGGTGGATGGAGTTATCTATTTCTGTAACGTTATTCTTTTGGTTAGTGACTCCAAGCTCAAGGAGGGACTACTTGATGCCATCTATGAAATCCTGCTTTCCAAACCCATTAGTTTTGTCAAAGCATATCATACTCTCTTGGGTGGTTTCATATGGGAAGGGTTCAAGGAATCGGTACACTCTCATATGAAGATGTGCATGGACTACTTGGTAGAGGAGGAGGAGCATAGCTCTTGGGAAGAGCCACCATTTACACCTCCTTATTCTTTGAGTGTGAGAGGGAACTCATCCATGAGTTACCCCACTGATGTAAAACAAGTATATATATAGGCTTGTATTTCTAAGCATTATAATGTATCTCCTATATGATTATATTTTTATAACACTCATTTGCATGATATTGTGCCAAGATGGGGCACTAAGTATGATGGGTTTCATGGGCCACTCAAGGCCATGAACTATGTTGATGTAGGTCATTCGTTGGAGAGTCTTGGAAATCTATTATATTCTTCATGGTGTGATTCCTTTACACCAACTATGATGTACATTCTCCAAGTGTTCCAAAGGCATGAGACAGCAAACAAGTGTTGGGGAAGGCACTTGTCACATCCTATTCTATGGCAGTTAAGGATAAAACTGCGCTGGTTGCACATGAGGGAACATCTTCCTTCGCATTTATCATACATGGCAGCTAGCATGATCCTAATTATAATCCCACAAGCTGAAGATGTCCTTATCTTTGTTGGGGGCATATTTGGAGGAGAGGCACACTTGTTGGATGTGCCCTTGGGGAAAGGAGTTTCCCACTCTTTTTGCATTGCATGCTTCCATGGGAGCATGAGATTTTGTATGGCCACTATGATAGATCACTAGTCTCTTTGTAAAGTGAGCCATATGTTTATTGATAATATGCCTCTAATATGTATTGGGGATGAGTTTTACTATGGATTACCAAGATGGGAGGTGATCCACTTCATTTGGATGATAGCATGGAGATGGGGGTCTTTCATGGATCATGAAAATCCCCATGATTGTCATCACTTATATCTTGAGGAGGCCATGGATCAGCAAGAAGGTTTCCACAAAAACCTTCCATTTCTTCATGATGAGAGCCCTTGGGTTTATTCACCAAAGGCCAACTAGCATATTGAGGGAGGACCATTGGAAGACAGAGCTATTGCAGAAGATTCAGAGCAATGGTGGAGACTAACAAATGAGGAGGCCACAAGAGAAGAAGGGGACGTTTTGCAGCACCCTTGCAGTTGCTTGAGGATAAGCAAAATTTGGGAGGGGGAGACTGTAATGTTCCTAAATTAGCTTTAGCTAATAAGAACATTAATTTTTCCTTGTTTATTTTTTCATATCATAAATGATGAATAAATTGTAAAGGAGGACATGTAAAACTCTTGAAAACCAAGAATAAATCAATGCCTATGTGAAAAAAGACATATATGGGCTATACAAATAAACTCTTGCAGGTGTGAATGGGTTAAATCACAAGAATGGGTCATCTCTGACCAAGTCAAATAACGCAGTCTAGGTGCATTGAACCTCTTTGAGAGACAACACAGTTCTAGAAGGAGGTTGTAATGTGAAAAGGGTTAAGTGATTCAAGATGGTTTAGGGTTTGGAAAGACTCCTATCTTATAAAATGAAGAGGAGGGAAACAAGGAACAGGTTGTTGAAGATCATTATTTCTGAAGGTCTGTCTGCTTAGACATCCCTTGTTGGGACATCCTATTCAGGAATCCCACCTCCTTCCTTGAGTAGCTCTTGGAGGAGAATTGTGATAAAATTTTCCACTATCAGGCTTCGTCCAAGCTTCACCTTACATTACAGCGTTTATCATGTTGAGGGTTGAGCTGTCTTGTGAGCTGCAGCAAGTGGAAGACTAGATCTGCTTAGATCTAGATGATAGCAGTGGCTCTTCTCAGTGAGCGTGTCTTTTAACCTCCTAGAAGAGTTCATTTGTTGAATATACTTCAGATATACATCTTGGCATTAGGCCAAATTATATTTAGAAGCTACAGTGCTATCTATCTCCCTAAGACAACGTTATTTGTAGATCTACAATTGCAAGGTGTTTTTCCAGCGTTTTGGAGGAGAGATCTCTGGTGTTGGGGTTTTTCCTCTCACTGTGGTGATCCATGGATTGACCATCCAATCCATGTTTGTTTCAGATATGATTTACTATGTACTTGTATTATTCAGAAATTCTGAATCATTCTGCAGATCTAAAGTTTTAGGTCTCAGATCTACTTCCGATGCTTCATGTTTTGAGCAAAACCCGAAGGGGAATGTATAGATCAGCTTTTCTTGTACATTGATATGTATTGGATCTATATTTTTATGTAAAGATCTTATATAGATCTGAAGAATCAATAAACTGCTACTTCAGCCTTAAAAATAATGCTGTCATGGTTATGCAGTCTTTTAACATGGTTGTAGCACCTCTTTCTTGAGGATTTCTTCTGTATTCTTTCATTCTTCTTCTGTAAAGTGTATGAGTTATGCCCCTAATCTTATTTGGAAATATTAAGACCTTATTTCTGTCATACCCTTCAGAAAATCACGCTCACATGCTTCAGTAAATTTCTGCATAATTCTAGTCTTGGGAAATCAGGGTTTTCTAGCCTAGTTAGGAAAGGATGAACTGTTTAATGTAGAAAAACTTATTGGTTTGTGCTGAAATTCGACATGGGAGTCCCTCATAACCCTATATATCATATGAAACCACGTTCCAACCTTATTTTCACGCATATCTCTTAATACATTCATTTTAGGTCCTGAATCCTCACTTTTCCCCACCTTTTGCCATATAAAACGTTGTATAAAGTTGCTGCTGCATATTTTATGAATTTTAAGTGATTTTGTATCTGTATATGACATATTTCTGTAGCTCCACATTGGTAATAACTCATATTATTCCAAATAGTGTAGCTATTCCAGTTTTGGAACATTACAACATCCACTTATATTAGGAAGACCTTGGTTGGCTTCAGATGATGCTTTCATTAGTTTTAGATCTGGCGACATGCATATTTCTAATGGTAACTCAACTAATAAATTCACTCTATATCCTCCAGCAAGAACAATCACAGAGATAGATGACAAATAATGGATTGATGATGAAAATGATATACAAGCTCTCTTTACTATTTCAACCATTAGTGAAGATATTCAAATCTTAAATTCGATATAAAATTGTGAATCATCTCTAGAATATGAATATGATTAATTTAAAGAAAAATCCAATATTGAATATTTGTCATCTAGGCAAATGTCTCTTTATTCTATGGAAGAATTTGGTAGCTCTACAGTTGAAATCTTTCTAGGGAAAACCTTGAACCTAAACAATAACTTGGAAAAATTACAACTGGAGAAGCTAATAAAAACATTACAACAAAATTCTTTTGCATATTCATTGGAATACACTGACATGAAAGGAATTAGTCCTAAGACTTGTATACATCACATCTACATTGAGGAAAATTGTAAACCTATCAGACAACCTCAAAGAAGGATGAATCCAAATCTTAGGGAAATTGTGAAAGAGGAGTTGCAAAAGTTGCTAAATGTAAACTTCATTTACCCAATTTTAGACAGACAGTGGGTTTCCCCTCTAGTGATTGTGCCAAAAAATAATTGTAAATGGACGGTATGCATTGATTATCAAGAATTGAATAAAGCTACCCTAAAAGATCATTTTCCTTTACCCTTTATAGATCAAGTGTTGGATACATTAGCAGGTAAAAATTATTTCTCTTTCCTTGATGTTTTAGTGGTTACAATCAGATTCAAGTAGCACCTGAAGATCAAGATAAAACCACATTCACTTGTCCATGGGGGACTTATGCCTACTGAGTACTTCCTTTTGGATTGTGCAATGCATATGAAACATTCCAAAGGGCAGTACTAGGAATTTTTTCTGATCTAATACATAATTGTGTAGAGGTGTATATGGATGACTTTATAGTTTATGGGAATACATTTGAAGAAGATTTAGAAACTTTGGAAAAGGTTCTTAAAAGTTGTAAGGAAAGAAACCTTTCACTAAGCCCTAAAAAATGTTTCATGATGTTTGCAGAAGGGATTGTTTTAGGACATCACATTTCAGGAGATGGAATTAAATTTGATAAATCTAAAGTTGAATTCATCTCCAAACTATCAATTCCAAGTTGTCAAAAGGCTGTTAGAAGTTTTCTAGTATTCACATGATATTATAGAATATTTATAGAAAATTTCACCAAAATAACATCCCCACTCTTCAAAATACTCACCGAAGATTGTGAATTTAGTTGGAATCCTGATTGCCATTTAGCATTTAAGACTTTAAAAGAAAAAATTTATGAAGCACCCATCTTAAGAGGTCCAAACTAGGAACTACCTTTTCACATTTCAACATATGCTTCAGATACAACTCTAGGAGCTATATTAGGACAAAAATATTTGATCCCCTATGCCATCTATTACCCAAGCAAGAATTTGACTCCCATAGAGTTAAATTACATTGTAACTGAAAAGGAATTCTTAGTTTTTTTTTATGCTATCAAAAAATTCAGACATTATATAACAGGATATGAAACCTTTTTTCATATAGATCACTTTGCAATTAGATACTTAATGAATAAATCTATTACTAATAGTTGATTTACAAGATGGTTTTTACTCCTGCAAGAATTCAACATTACTGTTCTAGACCAACTTGGAAAACAAAACACAGTTGTTGATTTCTTGTCCAGAATTCAAAATATCTAAGATGACACTCCAGTTGAAGATAAATTCCCTGATGAATATCATTTTGCAATAACCACTCAGACTCCTTGGTTTGTAGATATTGCCAATTACTTAGTTACAGGAAAATTACCTTCACATTTCCTTTCTAGAGAGAAAATAAAAATCATTCAAGTAAGTGGAATATACTCATGGATTACTTATGAACTGTATAAGATAGGTCCAGATCTCATTATCAGAAGATGTTTTTGAGAAGATGAAATGCCTAAAATTATTAAAGCATGTAATGATGAACCTTGTGGTGGAAACTTTGCTAACAAGAGGATAGCCTATAAAATCCTTCATTTAGAATATTATTGGCCATCCATCTTCAGAGATGCCAAATAATATGACAAAAGTGTGACAGCTGCCAAAGGGTAGGGAAACCTGCTCCATCAAATGAAATGCCATTACAACCTCAGGTACTCATATAACCTTTTGAAAAATGGGCCTTGGATTTTTTTGGACCTATTAATCCTCCATCTAAACAAAAGAAGTATATTATGGTATGCACTGATTATGTCACTAAATGGGTAGAGGCTAAAGCATTACCTTTTGCTAATGAGAAATCTGTAGTTAATTTTATTTTTGAGGATATATTTACTCATTTTGGTGTTCCAAGAGAAACTGTGACAGATCAGGGATCTCATTTTACATCTAATGTGGTGAAAAGGCTTGTGGAAGATTACAAGATCAAGCCCATAAAGTCTACTCCTTATCATCCACAAGAAAATGGTCAAGTTGAATCTACCAATAAAGTGATTGAAGGAATTCTCACTAAGTCTGTGCATCTACACATAAGAGATTGGGAAGAAAGGATTCCTAAAGCCTTATGGGCCTATAGAACTACATGGGGGAACAAAATAGGACATACTCCCTATGAACTTGTTTATGGGAAGCAAGTCTTGTTCCCTATAGAGTTTCAGATTTGAACCTTCAAGATGGCAGTCCAATTGGGACTTTATTTATCAGAAGCACATAAACTTAGATTGGAGCAACTTAATGAGCTTGATGAAATCAGGCAAGATGTATTTCAAAGAACCAGTATAGTCTACCAGCAAAGGGCTAAATGGCATGATAATTATATCAAGGAGAAGAAGTTTCAAGCAGGGGATTGGGAACTTTTGTTCGATTCAAAATTCAAATATTTTCAAGGAAAGTTTTAGAATAATTGGCTTAGGCCATATGAGATTGAAAAATTATTTTATAATGGAGAAGTGAATATAAGGACAATGATGAAGAAAAGGTACCTCTTCATGTGAATGGTCATCGATTGAAGATATATCATTAGCCAATTTCAGGAGAGGATTTTATCAAGATTTTCCAAGATAATACTGATATGAAGTTGGTGAAGAAAAATTATTCTTCTTCACTAACTTAGCTTTTATTTTTCCTATATATAAATAATAATAATAATAAAATAAAAAAAATAAAGGCAGAAACGTGAAGCTGGGTTACACTTTAGTGAGAACCGGGGGCCGAAATTTTTTTTCGACAATAGTTCGGCCAAACTTTATAACTCATGATTCCATTTAGATTGATGGCACACTGACGGCATGGGCAAACAAATTTTTTTCCGGAGATGGGAAAACTGGCAACAAAAGTTCGGCCGAACTTCCAACAAAAGTTCGGCCGAACTTCCAACAAAAGTTCGGCCGAACTTTTACTTTTAAAATAGTTCAACCGAACTAGTTTCTATAAATAAATCACCCTCGAAGTTGATTTGTTTACCAGTCTCTTTGTTCGCGTGTATTTTTGTCACTGTTGCTGCTAGTCTATCTGTTCGCGCGTTTTCGCTCCTCCCGTCCGCATTGTTGGTCTAATGCAATACCAGGTATGGGAAATAAAAATGGTGTATAATTATTTTATAGTCTAAAATATTGTTTTAAATGGTTTCTTTTCTGGTTATAGTCGAAAATATGTCGATTCTTTGCTTTTCTGGTTTTAAGTCTTTGATCATTATAATAATTCGTATATTGTTGATTTATTGTTGATTTTTTTATTTTTCTCTATGTTTCTGAATGCCTGTTGTAGCGGACCTCAGACGTCCTTGTAAGTCCCAACCCAGAAAGACAACACTCTGTTTTTTTTCCCCCTATGTATTAGCTGGTAGATTTTAAGCTGACTTAAAACACACAGAACAAAAACATGTTTTCTTTACATTTTGACCCCTACTGGATCATCCTACATTTTTCATTTAACGCAAAAAAAGAAAAAGAAAAAAACATCTCCTAGTTTTTTTTTTCAGATTTCTGTGCTGATCATGGGCTCTTGTAGCTCACTGCTCATAAATATAAATTCACCTCTTCTACCAAGGTCTTACACACATTAGTGTTTTCACTTCTTTTATTTTCAAACGGTATTTTATCAAAAATTACAGCATCCCATGAGTCATGAATCTCTTTTCTGGTAATAATTCATGAATTTTTCCATTTCTCGTGCAAATTACTTTGGGCTGGTTTTCCCTCTTTTGGATAATCTTGGCAGCAGTATTATTTCACGTGTGTTGTAGCATGAATGTACCAAGTTTTCAGCTCTGGTGGCCCTCGTGGCTTCTGACCATTACAATTTCTTATGTAACTGTCTAAGATTTATGAGTCATATTTTGCACGATGATCCTCAAGTCTTACACACAGTAGTGTTTTCACTGCTTTTATTTTCAAATGGTATTTTACCGAAATTACAGCGTCCCATGAGTCGTGAATCTCTTTTCTGCTAATAATTCATGAATTTTTCCAGTTCTCGTGAAAATTACTTTGGGTTGGTTTTCCCTCTTTTGGATAATCTTGGAAGCAGTATTATTTCACGTGTGTTGCAGCATGGATGTACCAAGTTTTCAGCTCTGGTGGCCCTTGTGGCTTCTGACCATTACAATTTCTTGTGTAACTGTCTAAGATTTCTGAGTCATATTTTGCACGATGATCCTCAAGTCTTACACACAGTAGTGTTTTCACTGCTTTTATTTTCAAATGGTATTTTACCGAAAATTACAGCGTCCCATGAGTTGTGAATCTCTTTTCTGCTAATAATTCATGAATTGTTCCAGTTCTTGTGCAAATTACTTTGGGCTAGTTTTCCCTCTTTTGGATAATCTTGGCAGCAATATTATTTCACGTGTGTTGCAGCATGGATGTACCAAGTTTTCAGGTCTGGTGGCCCTTGTGGCTTCTGACCATTACAATTTCTTTTGTAACTGTCTAAGATTTATGAGTCATATTTTGCATGATGATCCTCAATGTACTACAACATTTTCTTTAGTCCATGTACGTTCTCTGTTTACATTTCCATTTTTGTTCGCTTTGAAACCATCTATACAAATTTTCATTTGTTTCAATAGGAATTAACATATTGAAATATTAATTGTAATTATGTCTTGTGTGATAAGGAACGGAGGTCATGAACCTTATGGGAAGAGATAGTATTTGTTAAGTTAGGAGGGATACTTTTTATGAGATAGAATTAATTTAAAATTCTTCTTAATATTATGTAACTTTTGAACCATAATTACAAATTTATTTATTTTTTTACTTATCATTTAGTTGCTAAAAGTTGAAGAATTTATGTTGGTAAATAATTAATTAGGTCTATTTAAATCATTTACCACTTTTGGGTTTTTCATTTTCGTGGTTTCATTCATAATTTCACTTTTTTGCATTGTCAATTTCAAATTTTCACACCACATGTGCACAGTCAAAGGAACTAAGGTCTTTCCCATACCAAAGTATGTTCTTAAACATTTTTTCTTGGTGATATGGGTGATTTAGAAATGATTGGGAGAGAGAAATTCATCATTTAATGCACAATATGTTTGGTTCATGCCACTAAGCCAATAATTTTAAATTCAACTGAATTTTAATATAAACAACTAAATCCTACAAAAAAAAATAAAACAATTTATGTTAGGGTTGTGGATTTAGGCATTGAAACAACACACCATGATATTTCAAATTTAAAAATAATGGTTTGAGTCCTAGGTAGCTTAGAATCCTGTCTAGAGGTTTTTTTTCAAAATAAGGATGCACTCCCATTTGATTCTCATGATTAGGTTGTAATCATTAGGCTCTCGCTCAAGAGTGGACCTTCCCAAAATCTTGTGATGTCTTGCCACAAACAAAACCATCAAACTGAAAAACACATCATGCAAGAAACATAGCTCACTGACATATCATTTTTCTCCTTCAAAGAAAAAACTTCACATCATGTGAATATATCCATGTACTCTTACATATTGGTGTACAAAACCATCAACCAAACACAAGTCGACAAAACATGCCTCTTCAAACAACTGACTCTCAAGTCAAATAATAGCATGTACAAATTTCCATAGTTGTTGCATCTAAGTGTGTCAACATAACTCTACTTTCAACATCTTGCTTCATCCAACATGCACCATACTTTGAATTTGCAAAGAAATTCATGAAACATCAACATACATGCAAGGCCTTAATTGGATAAGAAATCTAACCATCCCTTGCCAAACCATTTCAATGGTGCTTCTTTCAGCTACACTTCATCATCATGTGAATCGTCCTGACCCTCATCGATTATGGAATTCTCTTTTCCATTCTTGTCAATATCTCTTTCCACCTTCTTCAATTGTCGTGGATGACTTGTTGGATACAAAGTCCAACACTTGTGTACAAGGTGACCTTTCTTATGGCAATGAGTGCAAAACAATTGCATCTTATTTTCAACATCATTTTCCTTGTCCAATGGGCCTTTGAATTTTTGCCTCATTTATTTATAAAGTCTCATGTGCATGCATATCTTCTTCCAACATCTATAAACATTATTATTATTCAAACCAAAAAAGGAACATGCAAAATTTTCCAAGTCTTATGTGAATATTTACCATGTTTATCATAATCAAAATCAATTTGATTAAAGGCATATTTATACCTTGAACATTCACCTTTTTCACCTTCTTGAGGAGGTGAATTCGATGAGGTAGTGGCTCTCCTCGGAATACTAGCAATGAATTCAATGACTTTAGAGATTTCAACATCCTCTTCTTTTACATTCTCATTAGCTGCATGATTATTAACATCTTCTTGCAAACTGGGTGTCATACTTTTCCATTTATCATGAACACAAACTTCACAAGCTTGAGGTAATGAACACGAAATGAAATTCCTTCTTAGAACAACTTCATGTGCCTCCTTGGCTTTGGAGCATTCTCCATTTTGTTTTCCATAACCAAGACCCAAATAATTATGCCTTTCCTCAACAACATTTGGCTCAACTATGCCTTGTACATGTTTGCCTTTAACCCTTTACTTTCATAGACCATTTTAATCAAAAATTTGGACCTTAGTCCTCTACTGTGTCTCTCAAAAGCACGTACACATTCACTTTGAGAGGAAATTGAAGACAAACTTGAATTGCATACCTCTTTTTCATTCACATACTTGGCTAAGGCTTCCTTTGCATCATAGAGTTGAATCTCCATGTCATGCATCCTTGCTTGGTTTTCATTTGCAATATGGAGTTGAGTCTATCTCATGCATATTTTCAAGAATTTCTTGCTTCTCCTCATTCTTGGAAATCAACTTCTCTTGAAGGATAATTTTCTCCCTATTATCTTCATACATCTCTTGCACCATATCATTCATGATGTAGAGCTTCTGCAACATCTCTTTATCAAAGATTTTTGTTAAGGAATATTGATTAAAAGAGATACTCGATGAAGCTTCCATCACACTTGTAATGCATAAAAAGCTTCTTTGTCGTGATTTTAGAACTGAGCTCTCAATATTGACTTTCTCTTCACACACAAACTTGCACACAACTAAACTATCCTTGCATAAATACAAAAACCAATAGCTAATTCTTCTAGCTAACCTTGACTAAAATGAGCTAAATTGTACTTTGATACCAACTTGATTTGAATACATGGAAAAACTAGTTTTGTTGTGCTATCTCCCTCATCAGTTAAATAAAAATGTGTAAATAGGATTGTCTAAAGTTAGCCAATTGGGAAGGGGTTTAAATGTGTCAAGCTTTAAGTGTATTTTGTGAGAAATTTATGAGTTAATTAGCTTTTAAAAACTCATGTGTACAACAAATAAAATGCAAAATTTCTATTTTGGAATTTTTTTTCCCTCAATCTAGATTTCAATCATTGGACATGTAAGAGAAAGAAAGAGGGAATTCACTTTTCAAATTCTAGACCTTGTCTGAACCAAAATAAACTAGAGGTTCAGTTTTCAAATACATTCACTTATTTGGAAAAGTTATAGCTACCAAAATTCCATATGCCAATCTACCTCCCAAGAAATCCATTTATTACACCACTGGTTAGTTTTTTGTCTTCCTATATTCTTTATCAACCTCTTCTAGTGATTCTTGAAATGTGGATACTTAAATCCTTCCTAAAAATTTGAGCTCTAAAACGAGAAGACATACAAGGTCATTTTAAGTCATTCCTCTACCCAATTATAAAAACCAAGTGAATATTTCTACATATTGATTTCTATCCCATAAACTGTACAATATAGGTCAATTTTTTCCTTTAACTTATTTAAATATTGTTAGCACATAATTGTTCAACGGTCTGATGAAATTTCATTGATAAAGGCATGATTATGCCAATCCATGTTGCATATTTCCATTAACAATGTTTACTTACATGTAAAACAATGTTGTCTCTGCTTTTATGTTATTTTGAGTTTTCTTTTAGTGCTGAAATTGGAATGTATGATATTAATTTATGACTTGCAATTATAGCTGCTAAGATACTATTCTTTTTCTCTACTATATTGTTATTTCTAGTCCTCTGGGTGCTTTTTTCATATTTTTTTTTTTTTTACTAATTGAAGGGATTCGTAATTCTATATTTTACCATATTTCTTGTTGGTTCCATGTAGATTTAATTGAAATATAATAGGTGGTTTCTGTTTTTGGGATGTCCGTAAAGTTTTTGGCACATCATATTGAATTTCTATAATGTGTAGCTCCCTAAAATTCAGATAGAACCTTCATTGAAAAATGTGAGGGGGGTTTCAAATTCACATTGGATAACACCCTCCTCTGGGATAAAAAAGTTTAACAAACACAATAACAGAGAAACAATTAGTGACGTCACCAAAGGATATAGCCTCTTCAAGGTATCATATCCTCTCATCAAGGTCAAGAATCTATTCACCAAAAATGTCCTATGGAAATGATGGTTTAAGAAACAAAACCATACAAAAACCTTCAGGGAGAAAAACAAATTCTAAAACCTCTTCAAGGTCTTCAATCTGCTTGTAAAGTTAAATTGTGTCTTGATCAAGTCCAACAACAAAGAAAAATTCAGTGAAAACACCAAAATCTACAACTTCTTCAACGTCTTCTAAACCATCTTCAAATTCAGTATTGTGTGCATCAAATTCCTCAGCAAGGTCATCAATGGAGTCATCAAAACTACTATTTCAAACTTCAATGCCAAAAATAAGTCAAAAGAATTCAATTTCTCCTCCAAAACCTTCTTTTATGAGCAAAGCTAGCATCATGTCGTCGAGAAATTCAGTAATTCCACAAGGAAATTCTATCAAAGTTAAAACAAATCCTTTTCATCCATATTTAATGCCTACTTTTTTAGGTGGAACACCTCCAAATTTAAGGACCACAATGCCATAAAATACAACTTTACCCAATAGGTGTAGACCTAGAACCCCCAACTTTGCGTGACATGTACAACTGAAGATCCTATGGTAAGTAGTGTGAGAAGACAGTCATGGTCACTGAGTTGAGCAAGAGAAATAGTTTGGTATGACAACCTTACTTGTGATAGGTCTAGCTATCTGACTACCAAAATACATGGTAATGGCATTCAAAATGTGAAAATTCCCATTTCACTTGGAAATAATATGGTAGAGAAAGGTATAGATGAAAGGAGATATCTATCTATGGTAAAGAAATCAAATAGCTCTATCAATTCCACCTTGCAACTCTAAGAGACATTGAATTAAATTTCATCTCAAGACAGGGCTTTGGGAGGACACTCTCAAAGCCAACCTTTGTTATGGCTTTGAAACACATGGTAATTATTGACTCAGCAACGTTATTTGCATAATTTTTTCTAGCAAGGACCTTAATTTCATAGCCTTATTTTGCCTAAAATGAATGCAAATTTCCTTGCAATTTGGCTTGCAACATTCATAATTCATGCTCATGGAACATGATTGTGTTGCAATTATGATAACATCTGTTGTATGCAGAAGCTTTAATAAAAAATGATCGAAAATGACATTTTTTCTTTGTTTTTTTCAAGATTTAAGGAAAATTACACCAAGTAGCTTCCAGCCTCATATGATCATCATGTCAAACTCATCTCAGGATATTGTCCAAGTAAGAGCCACCAAAAGCAAGAAATCTAGTATACATGACTCCCCAATTTCAATTAGCAGCAATGACAGTTCTAAGTATGGTGCAAACATTGCTCCAGATCCTCAATGGGGCATCTTTGATGACAATAATTTGGGGAGTGAGAGAGGGAGATGGTAGGAGAAAAAATTCAAGGAATCCACGGGAAATTGAAAAATATATAACCAATAAGGTTTTGAATAAGATCAAACTAAAAGTCCACAAGATAGGAAATAATTTGTGCTGGATTGAGTTGCTACCTAGATAATAGATGACATCTGGCATAATAATATACACATTTTGTGCTTAACATCATGAATATTGTTAGTAATGGGTAGTTAGTGTGCATCAATTTAATTGTTCAATCATCATGAGGATCATGACATCATGTCCTACCATAGCTTTTTTCCTATTCATTTCTATAGTTCTAATACGATGGATGTTCTATGGAAGAATGTTCCATATTCACTAACTATCATGATGAAACTTGCAATTAAAGGGGTACCTTATTTGTCATTAGGAATGGACCACAACCATTATTATTTCCCTAAAAAATTGTGATAATGTAAATTCAAACATCATTAACATGATAAAAATATTTGGTTGGCTTCTTGTTCTTTGAAATAATGAGGAAAATTGTTAACAACTTATCAATCTGGGGTAGTGGTGGAGGACTACATGGACTAGCTATGGTGATTCTCGCCTTTAGCAATCAAAAAAATTAGATTCATGACTTGGCCTTCTACTAGAATTTTGTGATTCCATAGAGAAAGCAGCTCGGGAGTATGAGAACCAATAAATTGTTTCCTGCTCATAGTGCAAAGAGATCCCCTAAATATTCTTGCAATTGGCATAGATATTGCACATCCTACTAACCTTTGCATTTGAAAAAAAAATTGCATCTAAATAATGAAGTCTTGCATATGTAGTTTATTTGTTAAATCCAAAATAAAAATTTGACCATCTTTTCCATTGTTAAAATCTAAACAAGAATTATTTCTTCTCTTACACACTTGAGAAATAGAATTCCAGCTCTAATAATCTATTGAGGTCTATGGAAGTTAATGGCCTAAGACACTTTGTAACCTATGAGAGAAACATGTTAGGAAATGGGTGAAGTTGGTATTACACAACCAATTGGATAACCTCGAGGAGAAAAAATTTCTCCCACTTTATTTGTTGGCATAACCTAGTAAGTGTTATTCACTAGCATGTATTTTGTAAAGGCCTTGACCTAGTTCCAATTCAACTCCATCCACCAGGTTGTAGAGGATTCCAAGCCTAATTTCATGAAAAGTAAGTTGGGGATGATCACATTGACCTGCTTGATGACATGTCTATGAAGATTAACTACCTTGAACTATTTTTTTGCGTAGGGAAAGAGACACATTCCCATGTCTGAGCATGAAAACATTATTTGATATTGTTAATGCCTCTAGTGTTTACTTCTACAAGTTCTATAGGCAGAGTCTGTAAAGGGCCAGGTAGCCTCTGGATCTCATCTTTTATGAAAGGTGACATATCTATTAAATGCCCCTACAGTCAATCTCTAGAATGGATCTAAATAGAAGTTCTTCATTTTAATATCCATAAAACACAACAACTTTAAGGTAAACTATGTACATGTGTCATTTCTCCCACAAACTAAAGTGTATAAGTGGTAAATTTTATACCAAGTGTGCGCCCACCATGTAAAGTGCAATTTGGTGAACTTATCATTTTTATAATTTCTTTTTTGCTTAAATTTAGTTTCACACATCAATTATTGCTTTGAAAGTTGTGTTCTACATAATTTGTATACACTAAATTACAAATTGATTTTCTGAAATCTATTTTGTGTAAATGTCCACCAATAGATATATATATCATGGAGGATGAACGGCGAAGATCAGCCGAATCCCATATGGAGGTTCAGGTATCGGGGGATGTTCACGATATTTAAATACAATCTTAAATCTCCATACATGTGTGTACATATGGAATTGATTTTTTATTAAATTTGTGAGTTAAATTAGTTGTTAATAAGTTTCATTTTTTAATTTCTAGGAGGTAAGAGGAGAAGGGTTTCTACTCCATCCATGGAGCGTGCTCATGGTTCAGCCAGTCGTGGTATGGTTCACGCAATTTAATCAATGAATATGTATATGTATTTATATGTACACATGAATGTATTTTTCAATTGATTATAAATTCGTATTTGTTTATGAAGCTTCTCTCTCTTCTCAAGAGGTTGGTGGTGGTTCAAATCCACTTAGAGGGTCATCAATGAGTGGTAGCAGGTTTCGTGAAGGGGGTGATATTTATTCCCCCGAAGGCCAATCAATGACTGCTGGTTCTCAGCAGGGTCATTTAGGGTCTGGTTCTTAGCAGGGTCATTCTGGGTCTGGTGCTCAGCAGGGTCATGTTGGAGAAGATGCTAACCAACAATGTCAAGGTTGTCATCAATTTCAATATTTTTTTCATTAAATTTGTATAACTTTTTTTACATGTGTTTTTTCTAATATACGAAATTTTATATATATTGATGCAGAGGCCGAAAATGCTCCAACTAGTGGTCAAAATAGACATAGGGAAAACCGCTATATTCAAGAAGAAGGTTGTCTACCCAGCACAACTTATCCAGCCAAAATTACTAATATACCATGGGAAACAAACATGGTGCAATGCACCTTACAAAGGTGTGAAAGACTTCATGCAAAATTGTAGAGAGATCTCGTGGTTTTGTCTCTACCTGCTGAGAGTCGACAAGGCCTTGAAGTAGTTACACATTCATTGGGTGAAATTGTAAATGTGTACAAAAATCTTGGGCCAACGACTGATACATTTGTAGAAGTGATGAGAAAGAGAAAGGAAACAGTAATGGGTCCAGATAAATGGGAGGATGTAAAACAAAAAGTTACAAAAGATGTGGCCAATTCAATGTTTAATTTCAAGGAAGGGCCAAAAAGAAAAATTTTGAAGGTGCAATATTTCAAGCACCTAGACATAGCTCGATTTTTGTATGATAGGCACCTTGCGGCATATGGAAGGCTCCCATGGAACAACGAGGTTCCTGTTTATTTTGTGCAAATGTTTTATGCATAATTTTTTTTGGGTATGAAACCCAACTACAATGACCTTCCGTCAGAATTTTTTGGCTCGGGGAAAGGTCGATTATATAACCGTAAGGGCACTAAGCGAGATGTGGAGTTGCCTCGCCCTGAGCCGCCATTGGTGAGTCGACCTTTTCGGGTCGAAACTCTGTGGTTAGAGATGGATGCGACTTCTCAAATAAGTCGATAATCAAGGGATGTTATGATCGACAATGTTTGCAGTGGATTGGGTGGAGTCGATGTTTGTTTAAATCAACAAAGAGCACATGCAAATGCACGTGCCAACTTTGTATATTGTATAGATGAGGAGATTGACAACAGAATGCTGAAGATCTTCGAATATATGCAAAACATTGTCGCAATGGTTTGCAAGACCTAATTCTTCATGAAGAAGAGGGCACCAGAATGGTATGTGTAACTAATGACCTTAGGGTTTGAAATTATTTTAACATACATATACATGTGTACAATTTGTAATAAATACATGTGTATGTACATGTATATATTTATTTGTATTTACATTAATCTAACAAAAACGTATGATTATATGTTAAAACACCATTTTCAATTCTCACACATGATGCATGACGAAAATGTTAATATCACGTTCGGGACCTCTGGTTCAAAAAATGCACATGGGTCTGACCATCAAGATATGTTGGCAAATGTTAGTGTTTTTTAAGTGATTTTAAAATAAATAACTGTGCACACATGTACATGTATGTATATATATAATTTGATAAAATGTTTTAACAAATACTGATTCCGTCCGATGTTTTTGGGATGGCAGTACCTTCTTCTTCCTTGGGAGATGTACCTTCTACTTCCTTGGGAGATGAGCCACAAGTATGGACAATTTTTCACAAGTTTAAAATTTATGTTTAAAAGTTATATATATATATATTCCACTTCAAAAAGTTCCATTAAAAATTGAGATATATATATATATATATATATATATATATATATATATAGAGAGAGAGAGAGAGAGAGAGAGAGAGAGATATTTTGAGTTATTTAAATTTTTTTGAATTTAGGTTCCTATAGAAG
Organism: Pinus albicaulis; assembly: GCA_034641835.2. NCBI lineage: Eukaryota > Viridiplantae > Streptophyta > Pinopsida > Pinales > Pinaceae > Pinus > Pinus albicaulis. The sequence continues at coordinate 302,590,211 of CM076583.1, read as the reverse complement.
ATTTATTTAATCCGCGGACTCTAGCGATGGAGATAGGAACATCCACAACATTTGAACAAGTTGTCTTTAGTTTATTTTTTTAATATTATTGAAAATAAGTTTATATATGTACACGTGCATTTTCATTTGAAAGTTTTATATATATCTATATATATATATATATATATATATATATATATATTTAACTGTATAGGTATATTGTACAGTTTACCGTTGCAGATGTTCCTATGGGGACAGAACTTGTTCATCAAATGGAGAGGGAACCTCATGAGGTATTGCATGATTTTTTGTTATATTTTGTTTTTTACATGAAGTTCTAGATATATATATTCTCACTCATTTTTAAAACATCAAATTTTAATGTTCAAGTACATGTGCATTGTGTATGTAGGTTTCCCATGATGCTTTACATGAGAGGGCGCAGATTAAGACCCTAATAGGAAAGATGCTAGATCCGTCTCTATTTGATGGACAAGATTTGTATATTTGATTTCAAGATTTAGATGGTCTTAAAATTTGTTAAACTTGATACAGTTTGATACTTGTGAGATCTACAATTTTTGGACATATTTTATTACATTGTTAATATAATTTGTTTTATTTAATTTTTGGATGGTTTTAGTACTTTTGACATGTGAATGTGAAGCAATGTTGTCATCTATAAATTAATGCTGTCATCTGAACTACATTTGGCATGTTATGTAATGACATGTGTTATAATTTGTTTTGTTTTTAAAATTTAAGTTTTGGATGCTTGGAGTACATTTGGCATGTGAAGTAATGTTGTGATCTATAATTTTTTGTTAGATTAAAAGTTAAAAGTTTTGGATGGTTTCAATCTACATTTTGCATGTGATATAATGTTAAATGTTTTTATTGGATAGTTGAATTATAATTGGCATGACATGTGAAGTTTTTAAAACTCAAGTTTTGGATGGTTTCAATCTACATTTTGCATGTGATATTTAATGTTTTAAATGTTTAATTTGTTTTAATGTTGCATGATATATAATCAAAAGGTTTTTAAAACTTAAGTTTTGGATGGTTTCAATCTACATTTGGCACATGTGGTATATAATGTTAAATGTTTCTATTGGATCTAGTTGAACTATAATTTGCATGGCATGTGAAGTAACGTTGCACGATATATATAATCAAAAAGTTTTTAAAACTCAAGTTTTGAATGGTTTCAATCTATATTTCGCATGTGATATTTAATGTTTTAATGTTGCATGATATATTATCAAAAAGTTTTTAAAATTTTAAAGTTTTGGATGGTTTCAATCTACATTTGGCACATGTGGTATATAATATTAAATGTTTCTATTGGATAGTTGTTCACTATAATTGGCATGGCATGTCAAGTAATGTTTGCACAAATCCCTTTTGGATGGTTGAAGTACATTTGGAATCTTAAGATTGCTTTTGTTCTCTACATGTAGTCTTGTTTGAATGAAAAAATTTCCAATAGGAAGAACATAGCTTTTCAATGCAACTAACCATGTATCAATTGAGCTCTAATTGAAAAAAGAGTTTAAAGAAGTAGACATATGTACAAATTATCCCTTTAATTTTGATTGGAAATATAAGTCTAGTACATATATATGTTTTTTGAATTTGGGTCAATGTCGTTAATGCACTCAAATAGGTAGCCTTGTTGATTTATTTACATTGTGGAAACTTTTTACCAGAAAATCCAACTAGTTTTTCATCAGTGCACATAGAAAAACTACTTGGAACAATTAATTGCCTTCTAGAACATATCTATCCAAAACAAGTAATATTTTTCATCAATGCACATTTAACATATCCGACCATTGGACAAACAAATTTTGTACTAGATTTTCAATCAGGAATAGAGATGTCGGTCAAATCCCACCAAAGTCGGAGAAGTGCTCTGAGTCTCTTGTCTGAAAGGAATCTTCGTACAAAACTATACTGCGGATGATTTATTTACATTGTGGATACTTTTTACCAGAAAATCCAACTATTTTTTCATCAATGCACATAGAAAAACTACTTGGAACAATTAATTGCATTCTAGAACATATCTATCCAATACAAGTAACATTTTTCATCAATGCACATTGAACATATCCGACCATTGGAAAAACAAATTTTGTAAGTTAGATTTTCAATCAGGAATAGAGATGTGGGTCAAATCAATTGCCAGCAAGTCGGAGAAGTGTCTTAGGCCCTTTATCTGAAAGGAACTTTGCATAAAACGACATCATGGATGATTTATTGTATGCCTGAGAATACTTTGTTTAAAATCCAACTAGTTTTTCATCAATGCACATAGAAAAACTACTTGGAACAATTAATTGAATTCTAGAACATATCTATCCAATACAAGTAACATTTTTCATCAATGCACATTGAACATATCCGACCATTGGACAAACAAATTTTGTACTAGATTTTCAATCAGGAATAGAGATGTGGGTCAAATCCCACCAAAAGTCGGAGAAGTGCTCCGAGTCTCTTGTCTGAAAGGAATTTTCGTACAAAACTATACTGCAGATGATTTATTTACATTGTGTCCATACCTTTTACCAGAAAATCCAACTAGTTTTTCATCAATGCACATAGAAAAACTAGTTCCAGTTAATTGCATTCTAGAACATATATATTGAGTACGTAAATAATTTTTCATCAATGCACATAGTAAAACTACTTGAACAATTAATTTCATTCTAGAACACACACACACACACACACACACACACACACACACACATATATATATCCAATACATGTAACATTTTTCATCAATGCACATGTATAGAAAAGCTACTTCCAGTTGATACTAGAGCATGTGCTTGTACCAAAACAATTTGTACATGTGAAAACACTTGCACAAATAACATAAGCAACTCAATTTTTAGTTGAGTACTAGAATTTCTAAAACATATTTAATCCTTGAAGAGAATAAATTGTTGGACAACTAAATCAAAAAAATTCTTATTGAATTCCATCTTCAATAATCCGTTCATGATCAGATTTTGACATTTTCCATCTCTTAATTTTCGATTTTTTCTTTTATTGAACTTCTATCAACTTTATGCGTGCTGCACACACCAAGTGACTATATTGACAACTTATGAAATCAGGTTCATAGTCTTCAAAGTAAACAAAGTCTCCACTTTGATGAGTTTCTCTGAAAAAATAACCTTTCAGTATAATAGACCCTTTGTCATATTGAAATCTGTGATCATTATAGTTTTGTAATAATTTCATTTTTCGTTCAGTGCAATGCATCAAATAATACTTCACATTTTCATCATTGTCAATAGGTGCAATTACAGCAAAAACATCTCCTGAAAAATAAAACAAACTTAACAAAATTATACATATTTAAATTTATTTCTATATCTTTAAATCAATAGAAATTAATTCAATTGTTACCTTCTCTAACAAGATTAGAAACTCAATCACCATCGAATGATATTGTAGTTTCCTCTGATTGCACTTCTTCAAACATTGAAACATACATTTTTCCCTTTGTATTTAGCTCTGTATGTTTCCAATCGTTCACATACATTTTGTTTTCACAAACGTCATTGGATTTTGTGTTGTTTATGCAAACATCACAAAAACAAGAATATTTTATTTTAACCAATGCAAACACATTTCTGGATGACTTTGTTTGAATTGAATGCAATTTTCGAGTCCCTTTTATTGTTTCAACGCCACTTCCAATTGATCTATCTATGTATTCGATCCCAATATGCCAGAAAAACCTTTATATGGAAAATTAGAAGAAGAATTTGTAAATATGAAATCAAAATAAAATCAAAGATAATCTTTGCATGAGAAATGTACAATGTTTAAAATTAGATTTCCAATATAAATTAAATTGAATGTACCTTCGCACTTCCCTTGATGGGTTAGTCTCATGGCTTAGAGCAGCGATGCACCATTGAACAACTTCTTTAGCGTTCACAAGTCGGCTTGCAGAGTGGTTCATTTGATATCTTCGAAGTGCTCGTTTTATGCATGCTCCTGCACCTTCATGTTCTCCTTTTCCATGGCCAGTCTCAAAAAAATTCCAATAATGTTTAATGAAAGTTTTCTTATGAAGACAACACAACCAAAAGAATGATCATGCAGATTTGAATTGACCTACGCATCCGTCTGACCATATCCAATGTTCATTGAATGTTATTCCATGATTTTTCAAGGAATCATAAATTTTTCAAAAACAATGTTGTACAAAAGACGTATCATGTGTACGATCGTCATTGATATAAAAGTGATAGTATTTAATGATATGTCGATTTTCACTCGTGCTTTCTATATGATCGACATTTTGTTCAGCATGTCTATATAGAATATGGATGAGCATGGAGACTTGGTCAGAATGATAGTATTCACTCTGAATTTCTTTTTGTGGAACAAATGTGTAGTTTTCCGCAAAATCAATCACTGACAAAATGGTCCCTGGTGGAAAAACTTCACGAGATTTTTTGAATTGCAAGTCTTGCCATCGAGCTCTATGGGAATGCTTGGTGTATTTGTAAATTTCTTCCTCAAACTTTCTCAAAAAGTCTATCAGAAAAATTTCGTCTTCTAGTAATTCAATTATTTTAACACTATTTGCACCTTGAATCGATGTATCGATATATTCATATCTCTTCCATTTCACTTTCATGTTGGACAATGATTGATCATTTATATCAATACGATATTTGTTTTAAAATTTAGTCAAATTTCCACAATCATCGCATTTTTTACCACCAACACATTTCCTTTTGTAAAATAGTTCATCGCTTTCTCTTTCACATAGAATTTGAGATATGAAATCACGGATAGTTGAAGGAGGAGGTGAATCCTTCCATAATGTTCTACCAAAATCAAGGAATGTGTCATAATATAACTCAAATTCCACATGATAATGGCAATAAAAAGTGTCGTGTACGGTGATAGGTTTTACATGCCATGGTTTTTGTTGAACAAAAGCACTGAGTGAAACATGAATTTGACGATTCTCTTTTTTGAACTTGTTGAATAACTTTATCTGAGTGGTTTCCAAGAAATATTTTTCATTTTCTTCGTACTGATTTCGTGCTATTCTTCTTTGCATCACATGCCTTGCAGTTGGCGAAACACGCGAATTTTTCTTCCAATAGAGCCCCACTGCAAATGCTCCTCTCAAAATAACGCAGTCACTAGATGGAACTGCGCTGTAGGGCTATGGAATGAGTTGGCCTTGATGCCAAAGTCTGCAATAAGCTCTGGGATGCCTCCAATCTGATATCTCAAAGGGAAGAGAGACTCCTCCTTTGAAAAATAGCTGAAGGAGATGGTGTAGTGAACCCTCACTGCAACACCCAACAACACAACATTAATCTGCTGCAGAAATAATGCTGTCTTGATGGAGGATGCTTGGTCTCAAGCCTGGATGTGAGGAAAATGAGGAGCAATCCCTTAAGAGACCTCTCAAGAAGGAGAAGGAATCCTAAACAGGAATTCTTCCAGCAATTCTTGCTAAGCAGCAAAGAATGCACAATTGTCTAACGGACAATTGAGATGAATAAACATAAGCATGAGAAACAATGGTTGCCTTGTCCTCCTTTTAAACAAATGAAAGCCCCTCTCCATGGGTCCCATTCCTTTTAGGGTTTCCTACACAAATAACATTTTCCTCATTCATACTATGCTGCTTCTCTAAGTGTGCTCCACCTCTTGGCCCAGCACTGTTGACTTGGTCAAACTTGACCTTGTCCACTTGCAAATAACCCTGTTCACACATGAGGGTGTGAAAACCAGCTCCAATGATGATCCCCATTCTTACTATGAGGGATTTTATTGATATTATCACTATGCATGGGCCTCCTTACCCATTTATTCTCCTCCTAGGTGAAATTAGCGAAAACTAATGTTCCAAATTATTGTCAAAAAATTTGGGAACATTACAGATGTTCTCTTAGATGGTTCTTAGTCCCAAGAATCTAAGGACACTGAAATATATTCTAACACACCATCTAGCTTGATAATAGATCTAT